>OX101725.1:7085187-7685187 GCA_944452665.1 Stenoptilia bipunctidactyla | reverse complement strand
TCATAATAATTTTGACAGTGTGCTGACTCGATGTTTCGGTACCTTTACAGCCACTTGATTTTAATGTAGGTAAGCTATGATACTCGTATATTTAGTCGTGAAAACTTAAGACGATATTAATTATATCTAGGTAGTGTATTTACAGAAGGATAATAGACATATCTATAGAAACGTGAAAACCTTAGACATAAAAAGTAAAAGATCAATAAGTCAATCACATTTTTGCGACTAGACTAAGTAAAAACGGTTATTTTCTGCAATTGTTTAAATTTTTGGCTTTAATTGTATTTTTTCTAAAATTATCATAAACGTTGAAGTAATTATTTGATTTTCACCGTATTTTTTTGTAAGTTAACGGGTATGCGTTTTTAATAGTTTGTTGACATTTTTATTAAGGTTTTTAAAGTAAAGGCGTAAAAAGGTTTCATACATTTCTAAATAAGTTTATACAGGGAGCACTGAGACGAGGGTATATAATTCGCAAGCTAAGTGAGTAGAGTAACTCATTAAAATACTTATAATGATTATTTAGATGTTGTGTTTTTTTATTGAAAAAGATTTTTTAATAAATTTTACGTGTATCTTCCTATGAAGGATATGTTAACTTTTAGAAAGTAGATAGTCACAAATAACTCGCAGATATAAGAAAATTTAAGTTCTACTCACTTATGGGAAGTTATACGAGTCCAGTGCAATTGTATGATTTAGTTTGTAGGTATAATTTTTAATTAATGATACGAGTTAAGTCGAATTATCTTATGCTGAATATAATAAGATAACCGGCTGGTTTCGTTTAGTAAAAAGTTCTCCTATTTATAATAATATCACCTAAATATTTAAAATATCAAGAACTGAAGAATATTAAAAAAATATCTTTACAATTTGAACCAAAGTTAGTTTTATCTATATTTTTAAATACTACCACAGTTTTATAGCCAATTTTATAGTCCGTTTTACAATCGCAAAAAAATATTGTAACTTAACATTCGGTTTGCGAACAAAAGTCAAATTTTCTAATTAAAAAATCTAAATAAATAAACATTTATCTTAAAAAATATTTTCATTTTTATGATAAACTTATATTCACTTTGTCCAGCAGTTCACAATATATAAAATATTATAAAAGTACGCACCAAAATTATTATGTAGTTTGAATTCGCGCCAAAGCCTGTCGGAACCGTTCACGGCGCTCGTGGGCGAATCGGGCGATTGCAAAGTTTTGATTGGGAAGAAGAACTTAGAGCCCGCTTAGCTGAACTTGACATTGACGTAGCCCAGGTCAATGGCATTTTGACAATAAATGAAGTATCATTTTTAACTCATTCGTTCACTAGTTCATTAGTGATGTGTACAGTGCACAGAAAGCGATGATCGAAATTTTATTTAATCGAACAAAATTAATGTCTCGCTCGGGTGTTTCTTCGCTACTTTAAAATCATCATGCAAAATTTTTAAGTGTATAAATAAAATTTTAGGGACTTGAGAAATATCCGCTAAAAAGTTATGTTAATTTAATTATTCAAATTCGTCAATAATTTATAATAATCCAATTCGACTTTGTCAAAGAGTTGCTTGATACTACTTACCCAGTTTGTGTAGAAGAAGTAGATTTGTTTCATTTCATGTTTTCGTTAACCTGTTCACCAATTTAGTTCATCTGTACCAGTGTTAACACAGTGAAGATGTAGTCACGAATAACATTAATATGGAAAAAATATATTTTTTATGCATTCTTATGCTCTGCAGTCTTATATTCTTGACTTGACTATTGTTTTATTTATAAGTGTAGGAGAACAGTGGTTTCGCACTACATCCGATCCGAATCCGAGAAAAGTGGTATCCGTAGAACTATTTCTATGGCAGCTTACGTACTAGATGCGGCTTCCCTCATTTCATTTATGATTTTTAGATCAGTATTTTATCAGATTTGGATCGGTTGTAGTAACCACTCTAAAAGTTATAAATGCCTTATACTGAGTTCGATTCAAAGTCGATTTTAAAATTATATCGAACAAAATTACTAATTTTAAAGTCAAAGTGCCAGCACTAAAATATTAATACCATTCATTCGTGTCGGTCGTTTCTTTCTAGTTCTACGCTACGTAGCGAAATTCAAGCAATAAACATGAATTGAGTTATTATGTGTGCTATATATTATTAATTATTTGTCAATTAAATAAACTTTAAAGAAATAATTTTAGCTTACTAGTAATTTGTCTGAATGACCCTCTCCTTCTGATTTAGGCACCTAATTGGATAAGAGAATTTGCTTAACAACTTAATAATGGGTGATATATTGAAAGGACTTCTGTTATCGGTGTTATCACCTAATTGTTACAAGGAGTATTTTTTAGAATATAATTTTCTTGATGGTATGTATGTACTTTAAATAATTTGATATTATATAATATTTTTTTCTTTAGTATTATGTTTAAAGTTGTGAATTGGTTTCGATTCTTTTGTTATTATTCCATGATTAAATAATCATTTATGAAAAGTATTTAACGAAATTATTTTTTTCAATGTTGAAAATATTATTGTTATCGTCTATTTTTATTTCAGTGCCCTGCTTCAAGTCAACTTTGAGTAAAGGTCTTGGACTTGGCATCATAGCTGGTTCCATTTTGGTGAAAGTACCTCAGATTTTGAAAATCTACAATGCTAAAAGTGCTAAAGGAATAACCATTTTAGGAGTGTTTTTAGAACTGTTTGCAATAACTGCTAACTTTGCTTACAGTTATGTTAGGAAATTCCCGTTCAGGTAAAGTTATTTATAAATATTTTCGTTGAAGTCTTATCTGGGTAAGTTAATCTTTTGCATAACAAAATTTGATGTATTGAATTTATTTCAGTGCATGGGGTGAAGGTACATTCCTAGCAATTCAGACTGCTGCAATAGCAGCATTAGCATTGCATTATGGAGGAAGTCCTGCAAAAGCAACACTGTTTTTGACAGTGTACTCTGCGGTGGTAGCAACAATGGTCAGCGGTTATGCTCCCATAGATGTGTTATGGGCTATGCAAGCTTGCAATGTTCCATTAATTCTTGTGGCAAAGGTATGCATATAAGTTATTGAAATTATTTGGAAGTAATTAAAATAACTAGTACTAGAATAATTTTGGTTACATTATTATCATATAAAACTTTAGGTTACATTTTTAATTTCAGTAAAGAATTGTATTTATACTTTACAGAGCATCCAAGTCTTCGCAAATTATAAAAATAAAAGTACAGGCCAGTTATCAGCTATTACCTGCTTGTTATTATTTGGAGGAAGCATTGCCAGGATATTCACATCTATTCAAGAAACTGGGGACACCATTATAATTATAACATACATTGTGTCTACTTTTGCTAATGGGGCAATAGTGTTACAACTATTTTGGTACTGGAATGCAGACGCAACAAAAAGCAAGAATAAAAAGAAGTTAAAATCAAAGTAAAAATCACCATTTGTGGAAAAATGTACAAGGTTGTTGAATATATTTATTTCATTTTAAGTACATAAAAAGCATAATAAGTTATGAAATAAAAATATGTTTGAACAAATAAACAAAAGATATTTATATGGAGTATGTTATTATTATTATTATTCTTGGGGGTTTTGGGACTATATGAGCAGTCTTGTCCGCTCTCGACCTAGAGGATCTATTGTGTGAGTCCCAATTTATAACTCGCCGCACACTCCAATGGAGTCAAGGAAATTTTGGATTTTCCTTACGGCGATGCTCCTAATCTCTTTTGGATCCAGTTCGTGCTTATCCAGGTGAGCAAAGCGCTTGTGCATAACTGCGAGGCAGTGGAACAGTACGTGTAGAGGGGTTTCCTCTGCGCTTTCGCAGTATCTGCAGAGTGCCGTGTCAGTGAGACCCAGGTTATATGCTTGTTTAGTTGGAGTATGTTACTTGAACTTATAAACTTAGAATATGTAACTATTAGTCATTTTAACAATTCATTGTAATGAGCCCAATGCAGGGTTATAAGTCTCTCCTGTGGGTAATGAGGAGATTTAGGCTGTAAGCCAAGAAGCTGGCCCAGTGCTGGTTGGTGGGTGTCCGAATTTTCGGGGTGCGGAAAATTACTTCTAACATATGAATGAAATTTAGATACCTACTATAACGAGTTAAATTTTACTTTCACTTCAGCTCAGTTTTTTTATTAGTGTTGGTAATTGTTATGGTTACAGGATAATTACCTTGTGGAACTATTACACCCTGTATAGTTATTATTAAGTGTTTTCATACTTGTCCTATTCCTTACTTTTATTTGGTAAACAATATTTTGACATCAAATCATGTCATTTTTTTTAAATGACAGTGCATATTTATAAATTAGATACTTACTTATAATGTATGGAAAAGAAATATTTTGGCTCACAAGACATTTCTTTTTTCATGGTGCTGTTTGCAAAAGGCAGCTATTCCTGAATATTCATTTTTAACAACAAAATAAGTTTAAAAATTAAGAGCTTAAGTCGATTTTACTTCTACTGTAACCTTATTAAAGCACTAGGTATGTTTGGTTATTAATTATTTTCATTAAAGTAACTTTGATAATAAAGTACACACTTCAAATTCAATTACCTATTTATAAATTGCTTTAAAATTTTATGCAAAACAAATAACAGTCTTACATTACTTACTACTACTTACACTACGAAGTTTTTAACCCAGATACTCCTGAAACTATTTTGCATTTCCGAATCTTTTGATTTCTTAATATGTTCACATGTATGTAACCAAGAACTCATGAAAAATAATGAAAAAAATCCCGGTCTTTTGGAAAAGCCGAAAACTAGCGGTGTTATAACGCCCGGTTGGAGAATGCACTTGGTGCCATGACTTGTTAGTATGGAGAGATAAAGATAATAGAATAAGAGCTATATTTAAGAAGTATTTAATAAATTCAATTGCATATAAGTAGTATCTCGTTTGTAAAGTGTAACAATTTTATTTTAGTAAGCAGATAGTTTTACATACAGTAAGATTATTTAACATAATATTTACCATATTATTTAAAAAAATAAGCAGCAAAACAAGATTTGGGATGCAAATGAATATTAAGTATAATTATTACACACAAATTAGTTTTCATCTTACAAAATACACAACTAAGATGATTTTCTTTATAAGCAACCGAATAATCTATTTTATCGTATTGTGACGTTTCTCATTGAGAAGCAGAGGTGCAAGATGGGCCAAGCTTCTTATGACTTAAAAGTTTCAAGTAAAGTCCTAGACACAGCTCTACTAAAAGAAAGGGGCCCGTATTCTCCTTTGTCATGCTTGTAAAACTGCCAAGTAATGTATACTGACTGACACACCTAAACAATGCGCGATCAAGTAAAAATAACATTATTTTTCTCGTACGGAAGATCAACTTAGACTAATGTTTTGATTAGAAAGATCTACGCCGCCCGCCGGGGACATTTTCATTATTCAGTTTGACATATTTCTTCATTTGTTGGGAAGAGGGCTTTGTCTTATGATAGCTGTTGTCAAGTAATGAATAGTCATAGGTGAGTTCGGCCTCTACTGTAATTTCCTGGAGAAAAAAATGATAATGCGACTTTTATCTGCTAAAAACGATTATAATTATAGTACCTATGCTTGCTTCTACTGTTGTGCCATTTCTACTCACCTAATACATTTGGAATATTGACAAAATTTTCATCAACGAAATCCTAATCTGTAACCTCCGCATTGGCGTTGGTGGCAATATTAAGACCAGTAGTAAAAGTAACATAAATGTTGTTAACCTTCAAAACATCTTATATTTCATGCAATTTTAATACTTTTGTAATTTTTGTAATCTGGATTGACATAAGTGAAATATTATAGACGCCTATTCTCCTACTGGGCGTTATAACGCCCATGACATATATCGATAAAAAAAGACTACAAAAAATCCAGTTAGGTAGGTCCAATTTTGAGAAAGAGTTAAATCGTCTAATCCAACTAGACTTGCAGCGTTCGGGAAGCCCCGTAATATCGTCTCTTCCTGAATATGGCAGTGTCGGAAGGTTTTTGACCAATTTGTATTGCCAACGATGACTCCGACGAGGGTGCTTACTATGGGTCTTACAAATGAGCTCAAAGTCGTTTTGAGAGCAATGGAAAGGGCAAAGGGTTATGCTCGAAGTTTCCCTGCGGGATCTAAATGGTTCGCAGGCAAACCAAAGTTACCGACATAGCCAAAAGAGTGGCAAATCTGAAGTAGCAATTGATAGGATAGATAGGTACATAGCTCGCAGAACGGATGGCCGTTGGGGCAGTAAAGTGCCCGAGTGGCGAGTACCGGGAGGCGAATATACAAAGGCTATACTATTTCTATACTAGTCACGAGTCAGACTCTAATAGAGGAGCTTTTGTTTATGCCTATTACTTGACAATACCTAATCGAACTCAGTAAAAAAGTTGACTGAAATGGATTAGCTTTTGCTCTTGTAATTTTCAAAGAAATGCAATGACAAAACCTAGTACTGTATAATACATATTCACTCAAATAGATAAGTTTTTGTCAAGATGAAAAGTAGGTATATCTTTGTTTGATATACATTGCGATGAAAGAGATAAGCTACGAGAAGGGCTGCCGCACTGGAAAGCGGAATCAGTACGGTTAGGTGCGACGACGAGCGCAGCGAGGAGGAGCATGTTAGGTTGCATATAGTTATACACGTGCGCGAGCCGAGCGAGCGAAGCGAGCGGTGCCGCGGCAGCGGCCGGCGAAGCGCCATAAACCTGGTCAGCTATTATAGTCAACCCTGGACAATCCCGACATGGTCAAAAGTCAAACGTTAAGTCATCAAAATAACGATAGTCATAATGCATGCACATTTTATTTCTATCTTTGAAAATCAGAACAATTGCCATTTAAGTATCAAATTGAAGCCAACGATCGGTAAATATCGATATCAAATGGGATAGCTTTTGTTGCTGCAATGTTCAATTGAAGTTATCTCACAAAGTCTACACGACTTCGGTCAATTTCTGTACTAGAATGGATTAGGGTTTGGGCAAGTTTTTGTCATACAAAAGCTAAGCCAGTTCAGTTTGCACTTTCACTCTAATGGTATAGCTTTTGTAAATACGCTACCGGGAGACGCAGCGTAGGCAGGTCTCTGCAGGCTGGACCCGCAGGCTGCTCAAAGTCTCCGATAAACGCTACATGTGGGCAGCGCAGAGCCGATCGGTGTTGAGAAACTGTGGGATGGTCTTTGTCCAACAGTGGCCGTCTTCTGACTAAATGATGACAATGAAAAACAAAGTCACTTCATACCGGTATGAATTTATGTACATTTTTTTCTGTATGACGTACTTGTTTAAAAATAACAATAGGTAGGTAAGTACCTACAGGAATTCATACTGAAATAATTCGTGAACTTTTTTATTATTCTACTTAGCATAACTGTATTTTTTTTCAGTTAACTGAAATCTTCCGATATCAGTATTACTGATATTGAATGGTATTTATTTTTAAACAATATAGCGGATACTTTTGTATGTTCCATAGTTTAGTTTACCTATAGACTTGTTTCGGCGTGTGCCGTTCAGAAATCAGTGATTTCCTATTTCCTATAGCCTCAGCTAGACTGTTGGAAACAAAACATCAAACCAAGGTGACCTTGCTAGTTTACAACAGTGAAGACGGCTGTTGCCAACCAAATTAAGCATGACCTTAGCGGGTTGTAAACGGCGGTGTTTAGAAACACAGACATACATCTACATAGACAACGCAAGTGTCACGATTTGTATTGAAACGTCACAGCTGATATTTATTACTAGGAAATACAAACAGATTCAGAGACACCGATGCCGCCGATGAAATCGATTATTAAGAACGATATCGATATTGTGGAATCGATTTTCTAACAGACATACGCGCGGATTAAATTTAGAAGCGACCAACAACGCAAAGTACATGCATTTGCGTTATCCATGTAGATGTACGTCTGTGTTTACGACAGTGTGTACGCTTGTTATTGTATATTTTACTATGTAACTATAACTATAAATGACTCGAGTTTTGTAGCTTTTAGCCTCCGTTTAAACCTTTCCTTTTTTATATCCTCAATTGCATACAAAACTGCCATCACGAAGATGTTGCAAACGCGAGAGATCAAAGCGCACTTTATTAGAAACAGTTTTGTTTGACTATTTCAGAGCAAATTAAAATGATGGACGTAGACTGAACAGCAAATAAGAATCGAAACCTTTGAATTGTTAGATACAAAATCAATTCTTGTTCATTAAATGAACGGGACTAAGGTACCTGCGGGTAACAAGAGCCAGTGTATATCAAGGGCCACTACTTTTTTAACGTATTTTCAACCGTTTATTTATTCCTCACTTACACACACATAGAAAGGACCAATAGGAAAGCTAATTTTCGTGGCCGCGAGCTCGTGCGTTAAGCCTTCTACTCAGTAGTCGAAATTCCGTCCCGAGAGTTAGTCTACGTCACTCTATAGTATTTTTTGTCGTAAAAACTATAAAACTGTGCGCGATATTTAATGTTATTTTTCAAAACTAACTTCATCGAAGCAAAATATACAGTATCTTAAGGCTACTTGAAGGTAAGTTTAAAGTAATTTAATAGTTGAAGTGTATTTCACAACAGCTTTAGTTAAATGTATGACGAAACCTAATAAGGGCCATAGGAAGGGCGGGTAAATGGGCCGGCCCTTATTAAACATTCAAAAGTGTAATTTTAATTACCAAAATAAAATCATTAAAATAAATTCTGATTTTGCCGGGTATTTTCGAGTTTAATTAATATAAGTAATGTTTTATCTCAATGTTTTGATGAAAAATGCTAATGGTAATATTTTGTTTTAGTATTTTTAGGTACTATATAAGAAAAATGTAGGTACCTATTTCATTTAAAGTTATGTTTTGTGAAATTTATTTATTCTAATGCTAGTATCTAATATTAAATATTTTAAGAAATATATATTGAGAAATAATAATATGCTTTATTTTACGTTGTTGTTAGGTTACAATTATGGAGCCCTCCGCGAAAAAGTCTCGAGGACTCTGGACACTGCAACAGTTAGAAGCTGCAATGGCAGCTGTTAATGGCAAAGTAATGTCTCAACGGGCAGCAGCTGAGTATTATTCTATTCCCAGAAGAACTTTGGTGAACCACCTTAAATCCGGAAAAATAGAAAAACAAATAGGGCGTCGCACAATTTTGACTAAAGAGCAAGAAAATGATCTAGCTTCAAGGATAAAAAGGCTTGCAATGGTGGGATTTCCGTTGACACCAAAAGTGATACGACATCAAGCATATGTTTTTTGTGAAAATAATAATATTTCTAATAGTTTTAACAAATCTACACGGAGAGCAGGAAAAGATTGGCTTAAACTCTTTTTAAAAAGGCACCCCGACATATCGAAACGCAAAGTCCAGATTTTGAACCCCGGTAGGGCGCAAAAACTCAATAGGAATATTGTCACGCAGCACTTCCTCGAATATAAAAAAATATACGAAGAGCTAGATATCACTAACAACCCCGAGCGGTTATTTAATATGGACGAGAAAGGTTGCAGGCTGACGTTACACAATCAACCCATAATTTTAGCAAGCAAGGGAACTAAGAGGGTACACATGGTGGCACCAGAACACGCAGAGAACGTGACAGTTGCAGCATGTGTTAATGCATTAGGGGTTCCTATCCCTCCAATGATTATCTTTAAGGGGAAAAGATTAAAACCCGAGTTATGTGACAATTTACCAGCTGGGTCAATTGTGAGAATGGCACCTAAAGGAAGCATGACTTCGTCACTGTTTGTGGATTTTATCCATCATTTAGGAAAACACAAAACTAGAGGCAAGTGTTTGCTAGTATTTGATGGTGCTTCTTGTCACCTTGATTATAGCATTGTTGATGCAGCGGATGAAGAAGACATTGTCTTATACTGTTTACCATCAAATACCACGCACGAGCTTCAGCCACTAGACAAAAGTGTGAATAAGTCTTTTGAGCACCATTGGGATGAGCAAACTTTATCATTCTTATATCAATTTCCCGATAAAAAATTGACAAAAGCATGTTTTAATACCATTTTTACCAAAGTCTGGTCGAAATGCATGAGTCACGAAAACATAGTTAATGGATTCAGGGCTACAGGACTCTATCCGTACAATCCGGATGCAATCCCAGCTGAAGCATATGCGCCATCTGTGCTAACTGAAAGACCACAAGATTATGTTTCTATAGGGTATAAGTCACCAACTCCTGGTCCTTCTGGAATAAATATACGCTCCACATCACCAATTTGCGGCGCTAATAATTCTGATTCCGACATCACATTTATTGATGAGCACGATGCAAGTTCTCCTTCTTTGCTGGATCGAAACATTATTTCACCTCGTCCCACTAGGAATTCAGAATTGAAGAGCAATTGTAAACCCCAATTAGTTAACTATAGTTCAACAGATTCTGATTCCGAAAACGAAAAAGTATGGGCTGAACCAAGTACACTTAATGTACCTATTAGACGACCAATAATTTACAGTTCGGAGTCAGATGTTTCTTTTACTGATGAAGCATTTATTATGAATGAAAGGGCTCGCTTTCAAGTGCATTCAAATTTATATAGCTCGTCCGAAGACGAAAACAGAGATCCATTAACATACCTACAACAGGAACAATGCACTCCTACAAAAAAAGTGGAAACTGTTCATACATTAAGGCAAGTGCAGCTTTCTGAAACAAGTGACTACGATTCAGAAGACGAAATTCCATTAATAAGACTGAAACGTAAAGAGGATTTTAGATCTCCTTTTCAAAAACTGATACCAACACCAAATTTTGCTGTGATAAAACAAAAACCTAGGCGCAAAGCCATCAACTACAAAGGTCGAATCATTACTAAGAACATATTTGCAGACAGAGAGAAAAAAAAGGAAGCTCAAAAGAAGTCAATATACAAAGAAAGTATAAAAGTGATTAAGGGAAAAAATCTATCGAAATCGCGCCAAAGAAAGCAAAGTCAATCTACAAGTGGTACCAAGAAGAAACAAGAAACGAAGAAACTCTCTGAATCTTCAGATAATAAAAAGGAGTTGGGCTTAAACGCTGATGATAAATGGTTTTGCCACGCGTGTAACGAGGAGCGTTTTGAAGATATGAGAATGTGCTCTATGTGCAAACGATGGTTCCATGAAGACTGCTTGGGTCTCACGGAAAATGATATAAATTTTGCATGTCCATTTTGCGAATAGATGATCAACTAAATATTTGCAATACTAAATACTTATTTAATCATCTATACAAACACAGGTCACAGGTTGTTGACTAAAAAGTAAATTACGTAGTATAGGTATCTAAGTCGACGTGCTATGTTGTTATGTTCCTACTTAAAGGCTGTTTTATGTTTTAGATTAATATCGTATTCTTTTTTTAAATGTTTATTGTAGTTTATGAGCATATTTTTTTTATACAAAGATTTATTTTTGTTGATTGTTGATTATAGTATTAATCCAAGAAAACGATACGCAGGTTTAGCAAATGATAATTATTATTTTTTCCTATATGTTTAATTAGGTCCACTTAATTTAATAAATATTTTTAATGACGTATTTTTTCTTGGTTTTAAGAGATTATTTAGTTCAAAGGAAAGTATAATGAAAGCTATAATTAATATGTAAATATGATATAGAAAAATATGTGTTTTCATAACTTTTTGTTGCGTTAGGTTTAATAAGGCCCATTTAATTTTTTTAGGAAAATGAATGTCAACCCAAGGTAAAATTTTATGTTGAATGATAATTTGAGTTACATGAAACTAAACATCGTTATTTTCTTAGTCATTAACTTTCCAGAAGTAAAATTAAGATATGGCCTCTATTAAACTACATGTGTTTAATAAGAGCCACTGAGGGGGTTTTAAAAAACTATGATTTGGATTCGAAATTGTAATGGTAAAGGTAAAATAAACACTTGTCAAGTACCGAAAAGATTAAATGTTATACAATTGATGAATTGTTTCATTTTATATTATTATTTTATCACCGATATTTTGTTTTCAATTAAGGTGGCCCTTGTTTACCGCAAGTACCTTACTAAATTTAATTTAGATTTGTTCTCATTTTAAATTAATTTATAAATGTTTAGGTATGTGTATTATAAACAGGGTTCGCCGATATTTATCAGCGGATATATATGGAGATTAATGTTTACCCTGGCAACACGTAGCGAAAAACTGAAATTCAGAATACCTAAATTAGATTGTTTTTTAAATAATAAATGTAGTAATAATTTGACACTTATTATATTTATAAATGAAAAAATGTGTTAAATAAAAATCACCCGACCAGGACTCGAATCTGGGACCTCTCGTTTGCCGTACAAGTGCTCTCCCACAGAGCTACCGGGGCCTGGCGGTACGCCTCGAAATTACTTAACACAATTTTGTTTATACGTTATATTGCTAATGTAGCTCCATCTTATGGTATAGCTTTGCAGCTAAGATCACCCAAGGGCCAAGACAAGACCAATTTCTTTACAGAAATTGTGAATCTCAGTTAAAGTGAAACATTGCAATGTTTAATAATATTTTTTTCAACACACTTGCTCGTAAAGTGAGCGTTATTCTATTGAGTTTAGAACTATAAACTGGGCTATAAGTCACGCGTGCATAATATATTATACCCTAGTGCATAATATAATGAATCCTACAAAGTTGAATTGTACCTTTGTGCAAATAACATGCGAGAAAACAGAGCATATTTTATTGGTCCGGGTTATACACTAAATATTTTCAGAAACAACAAAGAGGTTTTATACCACTTCAAATCCATATACATTTTTAAATGTTTGCGCCTTATATTAGTAAAATAAATTTGTATATTAAACAAATTATTCACAATTTACAATCATTTGTCATAAAATATTAAAATATTTGCATTTACCACTCCAAATTAAACATTTTCACTTAAAATAGGCTGTATATGCTATACAGACATTGACACATTTGACGGAAAAAAAACCTACGCGCATGCGCGAGGTTCGGCGCCATTTTTCAATCACAATTCACAGCTTTGTTATCAAGTGTGTTTCGCTCACTTGTTACATAATATACTAAAAGTTTTTGCATTCAAAATGCTTAATTACTCTTAAATAGATGTGTTAAATAAAAATCACCCGACCATGACTCGAACCTGGGACCTTTCATTTGCCGGACGAGTGCTCTCCCACTGAGCCACCGGGGCCAGGCGGTGCGCCTGGAAATTACTTAACACATTTTTGTTTATACGTCATATTGCATTTTTGTTTTTACGTTATTATTGATTTTTTCCTTTACCAAAAAAGACTAGATATCTAGCTATCGTACTTATCGAGATCTCCATGGCCGTGCTATTAATTAAACTCAAATAACTATTACTTTTCCTTTGACATTTTTATTTATTTGCACTCTTCGATTTTGACTAATTTTGTCGAAAATTTGGTGCAAGCCATTTCTGGATTTTTAACTTGTCCGAGCAATCGAAACGGTCATTTAGAATTGACTCTTATACGGGATATGTTCGTTGATGTAATAGATTATAAGTAGTAACCGCACCTAGAGTTTTAAGTAGGTAATTTCGAATAATTAATTACCTATACGAAATACCTAGTAGGTAGAATTTATTAAATGTCTTTCATACTCATCACCGTTATTGTAACATAACTCCACCATAGGTCTTTTTCAAGCTGTATGCGGAATGGCAGCAATAATATAACTCTAACCCACTTATAAGTATGTGAATGTTTATGTAATTACAATGTATTTTATCAACCCATTGTGAAGGTTTTATGTGAGAGGAGTAAAATATCACGTTGGGCTTAGTTTTAAATCTATTTAATCTAAGGAAAGGTATTGAAAAATAAGCACATCATGTCAGGAGTGAACTTATTTATTTGCAGAAATCGAAGATATGATAGATTTTGGGAATTGAAGCCAAATGTCCTGAATCAAGTCTTGAAAACATGAATTTTAAAACAAGTATAATAAGCATTCTTACATAGTCCTAACATTATTTACAACTGATTTATGTTATTAAATCCTGAAAAACAAGAAAATTTAAATAATATGAATTTTAGAGCTTATTGCTAGTTACCTATTTTTTTAGGTACATACAAAATATTGGGTTGCAAGGATTAATTAATAGCAAATTAAAAGCTTCAAGGAATTGTTTTTAAAAAGTTTTATAAGTTTAATTAACATCAATATCATTTAAGGTTTAAAGTAACATTTAAAGGCACAGTATGTGATCTTCATGCACACTTTTAAGTTAAGTTTTCTAAAATGACAAATAAAAAGTACCAAGTAAGTATAAATCCAAAATAATAATTCCTTAACATACTTGCCTAAACTTAATAATATTCTATAAACTGTTCCGTTGAGCGCTTACATGTAACATACAAATTACAATATAAAAAAAGTTGCATACAGTTCGGAAAAGCAATATTTACACAACTACAAGAAGTGCATACAAACTATGTATTGACACTCAGGACATCGGTTTCAAGGAGAATGACAGCTTAGGTCTTGAATTATTTTTGCCCAAAATCTTTTTTTGTTCCTCTTTTGATCGCTTTTCTTGTTCTCTCCTCATTCTTTGTCTCTCTTCATCCATTTTTCTTTGTTCTTCAATCATGACCATACGCTCCTCAGCCTGTAACATTTTTTGAGAGGTTGAAAACAAAAAATATTTAGTTTAATGCCCAGTTTATCTTAAAGATCTGAAAAAAAATATTGAATGAAATCACCCGACCAGGACTTGAACCTGAGACTTCCGCTTGTAGGACGGCTGCTCTACCAACTGAGCTACTGGACCCTGGACCACATATCGTACTTAGGTACTAAGTAAATTCCTTTTACGTTTCATAACGTAACTCCATCTAGTGGTATCTAGTGGGTAGGGTTTAGCTTAACAGCTAAAACCTTTCAGATATTTAAAAAGAATATTTTATTTGTACATAATTCTGTGCGTCCTGTGAAAAGTGATATAAGTCGACTTATATCGAAATCGATATTACTGTTTCTGAATCGCCAATTTTTCTGTCTAATTGCCATTAATAATAATAATAATAACCGAAAAGCAACGCAAGTACTTGGACCTTGCACACGAGGTGACCGAAGTGTGGGAAGTTATGTCCACCGAAATCATTCCGGTTGTAATATCCGCAAACGGTTTGACCCCAGGCACTTTGGGCAGAAACCTTGAAAGGCTGGGATTCGGCGATGGTTCGCTTCCAGCACGCATGCAAAAAGCGGTTTTGCTGGCTACTGCCCGAATAATTCGCCGTTTTCTGTCCCTCTTGCCCTGATCCCCGACCGACTGGTCAAATTGTCGGGTCTTTCCGCCGAAAGGCGTGTAGCTTTAAGTCATTGAGATATTATTACTACGTATAGGGAAGCTATCACGAACAAAAAATGTGTTGCATTTTTATGACAAGAGCATGGAGCATGCGCGGCATGGACTGAATTCGGCCCTGCAGCGCTAAGTCTAGCGATGACGTCTAATCGACGTGTAATCAAACTATTTAAAAAACAGCGCTTTAAAAGAACAATTTTTTAGCCCCCAAAACGTCAAAAGTCGGGAATGTCATGATATTGTAACTATGTCATAGATTAATATAGCAGAAGTGAACTAACAGATTATTTACCTATTTTATTTAAAAGCATATAAAATGGAATGAATTCATCTAATCTTCATGAAGTTTTGTACGTATACAAGGGTGACTGGTGGGTCACTTTTGAAATTCGAGGACGCGATAGATTGAGATCGTACACGAAGGGAAAAAAAATAGTTTACTGAGTAAACTGAACCGAAAGTTAAAGAATTCATTGCGCAATGCATGGTTCAATCGGTACGGACATACGCACGGCATGTCCGTACTTGTGCATATATCCGAGATTTGTAGGTATTTTTAAGGACCATAATTCATTTTATTTTATTTTTTTCTTTTAACTGATTCTTGTATCATATTACACGAATTTAAATTGAGATATAAGTCAACTTGTATCAAAAAACACAGAATAGTACGTTCGTGTGAAATGATATAAATACCAAAAACTGAGGAGTTTTATGGTTGGTGTTTCTGCGATTGCGAAATACTAATGATTTTTTAGACAGGTCAGAATGTAAGTAGATTAAGTTTTATATAAAACTACATAACAATACAAAAATATCCAGTTTCACGAAAGCTTCACACAAAGTGTAAAATGGTACAACTCATTTAGAATCATTTGATACGATTTTTCATTTGGTGACTTTTGATACAACAAAAACTTTTTTTTAAATATCTCTTCCTGTGTATAAGGATTTTAAGCTAGAATTTAACAGATTGTAAACATATATCGTAAACGTCGAGTCATTGGGCACTTAAGGTTCTTATGAAGGCATTTATTGGTTCACGAAAACAATTAAAAAGCTGTGAACTAAAAGTCTTATTATTTTTGTAGATTAATATCTATTTTTGTATACTACAATCTTTAAAACTACATTCAACAGAAAAATTCGCGAATAAATAACGTTATAAAAAAAAGTTGCTAAATATACAGTCAATGGACAGAATTTCAGTGGTGGGACAGCTCATACTAGTTAATGGACAGTTTTAATGAACATTTTATATATGTTTTAAAAGGAAATAAATTATATTAATATATTTTTATTTATTTCCTTTTGATCTAAATAAATAGTTCGGTATTTTTATTAGGAAATTATCAATACGATAATGCAAAAAAATATATTAGAATTTACTTTTTAAGTTTAGTGTCATAGCTATTATTAGTCTTAGCGAATATATTTTGACATTGGGATTTTCTGTATGATTAAGTTGATCGTGAAATTTTATTAAATATTTGAAATAAAACCTCATCTATCGCGTATTATTATATTTTACATTTTAAATTGAAGTTTCTGTGTCTTTCAGACCTGAAGTCTTTCAGACCGTGAAGCGAAAAATCCGGGTAAAAAGAGTTTTATTTTATACATAAAAACATCAAATAAAATCAATCCTAGCTGAGACTCGAACCTAGATCTCCTACGTCTCTTATATTCGATAATGAGTCGTAAAAATTTAAGAAAATGTTATGAAATAATTTTGGTTGCCTGGCAGAGATCGCTTTCTAGCGATAAGGCCACCGATTGTGTTTTCTTTTTGTATTGTCCTTTATTTTCTATTTTGTGTTTGTACAATGAAGAGTAAATAAATAAAAAAATAAAATAATTTTTAAAAACTTAGAAAAAAAAAACAATTTACATATTTCTAAATTAAAGGTCATAAAAAATTAATCGGTCGCATTTGTACAATCAACACATCATCGTGACAATCTCCGTGGCGCAGTGGTCACACACTACTGCGCCAATCTTGAGGTCGCGGGTTCGATTTCCGTACGGAACAAGAAAAAAAAAAAACCGGGTCTGGGCGTTGTTTCTACATATGTATTTATTATATCTTAGGTTCCCCCTAGTTTGCTACATGGTCATAACACAAACACAAACTCTTTCTTCGCTCACTCTGTGTCCATGTATTTGGTGTGATTGTCTGGGGATTTTATTTATTTATTTATTTTGGAAAGGGCTATGCTCGGAGTTTCCCTGCGGGATCGAATCAGGAATGAGGAGATTCGCAAGCGAGCCAAAGTCACCGACATAGCCAGAGGGATTGCAATACTGAAGTGGCAATGGGCAAAGCACATATCTCGCAGAACAGATGGCCGTTGGGGCAGAAAAGTTCTGACGATGAAGTTCGACGACCTGGTCAAAGTCGCCAGCAAACGCTGAATGAGGGCAGCGCGTGACCGAGTGACGTGGAAAAACTTTGGGGAGGCCTATGTCCAGCTGTGGACGTCTACAGGCTGATGATGATTTATTTTAAAATATTTTCAGACCATCCTGTTCTTTCAAGTATTTCTCAAGTGCCCTTCAAGTTTTTCGTTCTTTTAAGTTTGCCACCATAATAATCTTATTTTTTCCTGAACACCGCAATCACAAAAGCTATTCTTTTCAAAGATTAGATAAAGATGGTGGTCGTACCTACTTAGTAGCATACATCACTACATAGTATAAAACAATGTCGCTTTCTCTGTACCTATGTCCCTTTGTATGCTTAAATCTTTGAAACTACGCAACGGATTTTGATGCGGTTTTTTTTTAGTAGATAGAGTGATTCAAGAGGAAGGTTTATATGTATAATAACATCCATTAAATAGTGGAGAAGTACTCTTATTTTTGAGGTTTCTAATGTGATGTCGTAAATAATTACATTTTTTCCAATTGCAAGAGCAAAAGCGAATTCATTTCAGTAAATTTTTTTACTGAGTTCGATTAGGTATTGTCGAGTACCAAAGTTAGACTTTAATATTCATTTTAAAACCTACTCGCTGCGACGCTTTTTATAAGTTGAAGTACCTGGTTTTATAGACTTTTCTTGTGTTACTTTCAGAGCTGATCCAATATTTGTAATAAGCTGGCCATTGCTTTTAATAAATATCACAACCTTACAGCGTCATTCTAGGTAACTGCTACGCCAGTTGTAGGATTCTGGTAGCATTCTGGTAGATGCTACAATACTTGCAATATAAGTGAGATGGGTTTTATGACTATCTAATAATGTGTGACGGGATATTATGCGCCTTTGGTAAATGAGAGTGAAGTATGTTTGTTATGAATCCGAAAAAAACGCCATCCATCTATTTTTACTGCTACCAATTGTTCATTCTCTAGGAATTCCGTCTGCAAATTTCAGTGGTAGGTATTCTGTTTTAGTTGGAGGCAGCCATAGGTTGACACGCGTTACCATAAGGGGAAAAATTGAACATTTTGGAGTCTTTGCAACCTTGATGAATTTCGTGATCATTATTAGCTGCAACTTTACCAATTTTCAGGCATAATTTAATTCCACTTTCATCACCACTTTAACAACTAAGTGGTTCATTGAAAATATGTAACAAGTTGTTTTGTGATCAGTAGTCTTGAATTTTAGAAAACGATCGCCTTTTAATGCAAATCAAACATACTTGAGTGCATTTACATCTTCACTGGTATGGTATACAAAAACTAGGTGTCTTCTGAATAACCCTTTAACATCCTTGTACTTCATTCTTCGAAAATACAGTTACTGAACACCTGTCCATTAATTAGATTTCACTAAAAATAAAAACTAGTTATTGGACAGTCCGTTAAAACATATAAATTATATTATAGGGTTCCAATTCCTATTAAATTCTATGGTTATTACTACAACACTTTATGGTGTTTACAACAAAACATATCATGATTAACGTAAAAAAAAAATTGCTATAAACTATTATTGTTAAACTTTTTTTTTTTTTTTTTAAGTGACTAAACCCGCGATTGACCTCAATCTCACCTGATGGTAAGTGACGATGAGGTCGAAGATGAAAGCACACGGGTTTAGGAAGGAACTGGCTCTTTATACAATATTGCCGGAACACATTACCGCCGGAGCGGTAACATTTGGCGGCAGACTTTATATAAAGGGTGGTCGCTAGCCAGGCGGACCCAGAAGGGATCCTACCACCAAGCAAACTTAAGCAAACTTACCTATTTCTTAATTTTTCACTTGAAAGACGATTGAACTTCGAGGACACCCCGCAAAAATATATTATTAAAACTTATGCTGCGATTTATTAGATTTTTTCAAACATTTTGGTACTGTTATAATACAGACTTTAAATGAATACCGACTGTGAGGTTCTCGTTTTTAAAACAACCCTAATTATACGTGAATTATTGTTTACTGTCCAATGACTGGTAGTGTCCAATGACTAGTAGTTTACCCTACTTTTTTATATTTTATAACGATATTTGTTAAATAAAATTCGCAACAACTTTTATGATTTTTTTAAATACAAAAACTATGCTCCTTTAAAGTTGTAATTTTCGAGTTTATCAGTTTTCACAGGACACACAGAATTGACCACAAGTAAAGTGTACATTATGGTCTTATTTACAAAAAAAGATTTTTGTTGCCTTTAAGTAAGGAGACAAAATTTAGTCTTTAGAGGATGAGTATTTTGTTCTCCAATTAAGTTTTTTTTATTTATTACTACAGTATAAATACAAAATAAAATGGCATAATTATTATTAACTTACCAATTTCTTTTGTGCCTCTTCAATCTTTCTATTATTTTCGGCCATGATTTCCTCCAACTCTTTCCGTTTACGCGCTTCTTCCTCCTGTTTAAGAAAAAGTAATATTATTTAAGGCATAAACATATAATTAAATACACTGTTTAACAAAAATATAAAATAGATTTGGTCTCAGCAAAACAAAGAAGGCTTTTCAGGAAGTAGCGGGGAAATTATTTTCTTCCCTTTGAGACTTCTTTCATTTTTATGTGAAAAAATGGGTCCTAGGTTCATAATCAATTTCTCACATTATGTTTTATGAGTGCATGACTATTTTTTATCCTTGTAGCGCTTTTGTATAATTCTTTCTCTAGCAAAAAGATTAAGATAAAATTTGTTAGCCCAGGTGCAACTTTTTATTAGTTTGGCTGCTATAACAAAAAAAAACCCCTAGAATTAATATTTGAAAACTCAATTTTTTAAGAAAAAATGTGATAAAAATACCTTCAGGATTCCTGGCAAGATCCTCAAGCTGCATCTCCAAAAATTCTTTTCGGCGTGGTTCTTGATCTTCCAACCTGACTTATACACTATGTGACTGTCAGGGACAGTCAAGTGAACAAATTTATAAAAACTACCTGTTATTTTTCAATAATGTCTCTAATTATAAGGCTACTAAAGTTCTTTTGCCTTTTCATGTTACAATGATTTATACAAACATTAAAATGAATATAGCTGTCATCTCAAAATTGATAATAATTTAATAATCTTGTACTCGAATACACCTGACTGGACCTTTAACATATGATTGAAATAATATTTCATTAGTTTTCTCAAATTTCACTCACTATCAGAACCATATTATTTAATGGTACTGTTCCATTGGAATGAAAATTTACGTATTCTTGATCTGTTAATTTTGTCACATCCAAATGCAATTTGCAGTATTGCCTTTGCATATGACTGGCAATATGTATGTTAGTTACCTGTCTAGCCATTTCCTCTCTTTTCTGTTGCTCTCTTTGCCTTTCTAGCTCTTCCATCATTTCCTTTTCCATTTTTCTTTTTGCTTCTTCTATTCGTAGTGCAACTTCATGTTCTATTTCATCTTTACGTTTCTCCAACTCTTCATCGACCCTCTTTTTAACAAGCAGCTCTATTCTTTTTGCTGCTTCTTCTTCTACAACCTAAAAAATATCATAATGTGCAATAATTAACTGATAAACTTGAAGTTTCAATCATTTTGAATTACAAGATTACTTCTATTTGGCTAAAACTATTGATGCCTAAAACAAACAATAATAGTTTGCAAAAATGGAATAAAAATACAAATATAACAAACCATGATTGTAAATTAATATCTCATATGTGTGGATAATAAAGTACACAAAATAAAATACCCTAGTAAAATACCTTGCTAACATAAAATCAATAAATTCAAAAGACCCTTGTAGCAGCAGTTATCTGATCACTCAGAATAGGTGTATGATAAATGCTAAGTGTGGTATAGATGTGTTTATGATTTTAATGATGATAGAACATTTGAGTAAAACAAGATATTAATCTTCAATAAAACTGTCAACTGAACTTATTTTAGATAACTTTCATGAGGCCTGATCCAAGTTAACTTTTTAACCAACTGGAGGAAGTCCTCAATTTTATGTGTGTTTGTAGCTTTTTAATGCACTTACTTTGTCAATCAGAAATAAATTTTAATGGTCTGCTACATTCATTGGCATGCACTTATGTGATGGTCCCAAATGAATTTGATCAAAAATATATATGTATAAAGCCATTTTTGTGGAACAGCTTTGATCTTGAACATGTCAGTGAAGTTGGATATGAATCAGATAAATAAACATGATGACCGTATGAAAACTTTATAACACTTTTAGCTGGATTTATGGTGTATAATCATGCATATTTTAAATTGATGTTAGAATGTCTTTATAGACCCTGTGGTCATGAACAGCATATAATTATGCAATATATGAGTTAGAAAAGAGTTTTTTTTTAAATAACATCATACCTGTAGGTCTAATAGCTTCTTAGTTTTAATACTGTGTTTAAACTAAAAAGCTATTGTAGAAAGAAATTATCGTAACTCCATTGGATCAAATTGAACTGATTTGTGTTAATCTAAAGTCAAAAGAATACCTTCTGTTCAGCTTCCCTGACGCGTCTTTGCCTTTCCATTTCAGCGAGCCGATCAACTTCATCCATTTTATTACGGCTTTTAGACTTTTTCCTATGATGACTTCGTCCACCATCGTATGATGCATCACTACTACTAGATGAGGTCACGGAATGGGATCGTTTTCTGAAAATCAATTTATGTATAAAATATATGTTATGATATTATTTATACATTGTAAAGCAGCATCAGATTATATCAAAATTACCTTGATTTAGAACTGCGATCCCTAGTACGGTCGGCGTGTTTTGAGGTCCGACTTCGAGAAGAGGAGCGGTCTTTTGATCGACTTTTTTTCCGAGAATGTTTACTTTTATGGTGCCTGCGGACTGGAGATTTACTCCGTGATCTTGATCTACCCATTTAGATATAATATTATGATGCAAAAACAGCTAAAAATTAAAATTTCAGCACAGATTCGCAATATACAATACGAATGAATGAATGGATTTTAACAATTATCATTGTCTTTGGATGGATGGAATTGTGTAGAATGAATGAATGAGTCAATCAGAGAGAAGATTTTTTTCTTAGGATGTTAAAGCGCCCGTCCTACTCGAAGCGCTGCCTGCAGGGCCTGCTGCATGCAGGTGTTGTTGCTACACAAAGCCCTGCAAATCATTAGTGCGGCCTACTTCGTTATTTTCGGTGGTTTTAATTAATGCCTAGATAGATTCTTAAGTGTTTAAAAAATTGCTCCTACATTATCAAAACACCAAAATAGCATTGGCTTTGACTGTAATGAGTACTTGTGGTGTTAAAAACGAAAACAAAAAAAAAGGGTGTAAAAAGTTGTTACTGCTGCGTAAGACTTATCAAGTCACGCCAATATATTGAAGAGTTAGAACCTGATGACTTCAAGAACTTTCTTGGAACCATATACCATATATATATAAAAAAATATATGGTAGGTATTGCATTTCCGCCTACAGTGCTTACACTGTTGGTTTACCTCTGAAGTGTTTTATCTCTATGTTGGACCTACTGTCCAGTTTCCCTGAAAGTTTTTATAACAGTTTATTTTGTGTTAAATTTAATTTGTATCCTGCCGAAAAGGATTCAAAGTAGTTAAAGAAACATTGTTTTATCAGTGTGAAGTTTTTGCGCAAAAGATAAAAACGACAAAGGGCCTATAATGAGAGACAGCTCATTAAAAAAACAAACCGGTACAAAAATGGTACAAAAGGCTTCGATAGATGGCGCTTTACAAAAGGTGAAATCTTGTCTATCATACAGCCATTTATTATACACTGCTATGTTTATTCCATAGAGTAACTTATATACTGGTATAGAGTCGTCACTAACAAATTTGGTACTAGCGCGATCTAGCGGAAAACAACCGTACCTCGACAACCAAAACCCAGCTGCACTGCTCTAGCTTGTATTTCACAAGAAGGGTAATTTTGAACAATAACTTAAGACTTTGGAATAGCTAGATTCATAAAATTACGAATTAATCAGGTTTGGGTATGATGAATCCAGCAGTTCAATCAAAGTCTATGTATTGAAGTAAATAAAAGACAATTTAGCAGTTGCGTGATTTATTAGGTTTTCTTTTTCGGTGTCCTTGTAACGTGCGTAAGTCCAATGTGTTATGCGAAGAATTCGGAGTCCGGGAGCTTGCCACAGTTGTAGATTTATAAAACACAATCCAGAGCACATTCACGAGTCACGGGAGGAAACGGCATGAAAAAATTCATTCTTCACTCATGTCAGTCTCTCAATCACTTTCGTTTTGACATTTTGTGCATCAACATAGTAGAGCTGGCAATGTTTTGACAACTAGTATTATATAGTAGTATTACAAAAAACTTCAAGATTTTCCTAACTTTAAATCATTGCATAAAATCTTTTTCATGTTACTATCCACTGTGGATTAAATATTGTATTGGGTATTTTTTTTAGTCATAAAAAGAAATTTTCATACGCTTGGAACGCAACCAATTAGTTACTTTAACTGCGTAGAACGCACCAAATTAGAAAAATCTACGATTTTTTGTATTTATGGTTCAATTTAAATATTAAATATATCATCTTATATAGCCGATAAAATAATATTAATTTTGTATCAACTACTTACAGCACAATATATTTTTTCAGGAACCGTTGAGCAAAAGTGACATCTATTGGTTTAAAATGGAACATAATCTTTACCGTGTTGAGAATACTGCCATCTATCGGAAAGCATCAATACTTTTACCACAAGAGCGAATTCTAAGGAAAGGGAAATAATACTAAGTGAAAAAACACTGGTTTATTCACATCATAGTGGACTTTAACAAATTGTAGCTTAAATGAGCTCTATCGATAGTGCCGAGAGTGCAGATTTTCTTTTTTCCACCAGCTTTTTTACTCTCGGCTTACCTAGGGTCCTAAATTCATTTCGTTTTTTAAAGCCGAGGAAGTAGGTAGCTACTCTTAGACCATCTAGGAAAAATAAAACAATTCAACTGACATCCAATCTTAATATGTATTCATGTAGTCCTCGTGTTATGTCTACAAAAATTTCCTGATAACAGAAGACATTAAAAAAATAAATTTGTGTAATAAAAAACTAAAAGAGTTATTGCTAAAAAAAGTTATTACCTACACTTAAGAGAATACATGAGTGATAAATTTAACCCTTATTCTTCTTTTATGTATTCTTATATTTTGAAGTATATACTTAATGCCCACCTTTTATAATTTATAATATAAACTCCTATAATTTATATTATAAACTCCACCTAAAACAAGATATTAATCCCTTAAGATTAAAAAAGGTATCTTACAGGGAATAAACAAGTACTTTAATCCTAAGGGTTATGTCATTTGATTTTGGAATGTCAATTGGAGCAAAATTTAATAAAACCTACATGGACATGGCTGTATGAATAGTTGCTTTGCCTAATTAAAAAAAATATATGGACTTTAAATTTGGCTGTAAAAGTTTGTGTACCTTTGCATTTGGAACGACTACCAAGAAAAAACTAAAAATCTTTGTAAAAAGGATGGCTGTATGCGACGGTTTCTTTTGCCTTTTGAAAAAGCCAAATAAAAAGTAAAATTACACGATTTTGAAAAGAAAATGCTTTCAGAGTTTTTATTTCAATAGTATTCAAATAAATAAAATATGTCGAGCTCGAGTGACGATTTAACACCAGCATTAGAAATGAAGCAAATAGTATCGTCGATAATATTTTGTTTGGAATGTCAATTGGAGCAAAATTTAATAAAACCTACATGGACATGGCTGTATGAATAGTTGCTTTGCCTAATTAAAAAAATATATGGACTTTAAATTTGGCTGTAAAAGTTTGTGTACCTTTGCATTTGGGACGACTACCAAGAAAAAACTAAAAATCTTTGTAAAAAGGATGGCTGTATGCGACGGTTTCTTTTGCCTTTTGAAAAAGCCAAATAAAAAGTAAAATTACACGATTTTGAAAAGAAAATGCTTTCAGAGTTTTTATTTCAATAGTATTCAAATAAATAAAATATGTCGAGCTCGAGTGACGATTTAACACCAGCATTAGAAATGAAGCAAATAGTATCGTCGATAATATTTTGCTGTGTAAATCGAAGCATTTGTACGAGAAATGTTACGAAGATTTCTTTGCTTGGAAAATTAAAAAAGCCGTGAAAATTATTCGGAAATTATTTCGGAGCTTTTAGTATATTTTCAACAGTTATCTGCTACAAAGAAACCTAGCAGCCTGTGGAATGTTTATTCAATGTTGAAGACAACAGTAAACAATGAATATACCAAATAGAAATATCATTTTATCTTTACATAACTGATCAATAGTTTCTAATATTACCTTCAATTTCTAAATTATTAAATACCTGAGTACTTGATTTAACTCCTGCATTTCATTACCTAATTATCTTACAAGGTGGTGTATAAAGTAGAGTAAGCTCCTCGGGGATAACAGTGTCTTAGTCTTGGGCAGTCTTGAATCCCTCGCTTCATTCAGGATTCTTACCATAATTCCTCACTGCGTTCGGGAATTATCTACAGAATCCTTCATTTCGCTCAGAATTCAATATGAGGCCCGTGACATAATACACTGCTTTATCCCCTTGATGCATAATCTACTATTAAGACCTTTATAACATGGAAGCAATAAATGATTGAGAATTTGATCTAAGTATATTGAAGGATATTGAGCGATCATCATCTTCGTGAGCCGAGAGTCACACACTGCTTGTCAGATGCCTCCCCCAAGATTCTCCACGCCGCGCAACCCTCATCTACCGTTTGAGTTTTATTAAGCATATTTTATACACCTACTAGCTGACCTGGCAAACGTTGTTTTGCCATATAAATAAAAAAAAATAGATCTTGGCCGATTCTCATAGACTATACCGGATAAGCACAAAAAAATTCATCAAAATCGGTCAAGCCGTTTCGGAGGAGTATGGCAACGAAAACTGTGACACGAGAATTTTATATATTAGGTAGATGGTGAATAAAAACTTTTTGAATTTGAATTTAGTTTTTTCAATAGTTACGGTAGTTAAAAGTTACCTATTTAGGGCGGGTTGTATCACAACTACTTTACGTGTCTGTCAACGTTAAAAATGGCGTTAACCACTGTCAAGCTAGAAAACGGGTTGTTTCAACTATAACGGACGTCAAAAATTAACGATTACGTTGACCGTCCATCCACCCACTGGTTAACGTAACTTTCTAGTGAAAACTGAGTTGACAGGCAGGACATCTTTGGTTGAAAGCTTTTAACATTATGGATTCTGTTTTATTTTCATATATTTTAAATGATTGTGATGATGATTCAATTGTGGAAATAACTCGAATGACATTGACGAACAGTTTTTTTTGTGATGAAACAACGCTTTGTATTTGACGTACGTTAAACATCTGATGTAATCATGGAATTAATAAGTACTACGTACAACTGGAAGGCTTACTGTGCGTCTAAGCACGTGCCGAGTGAGAGGTCATAAATCTTGGTTTGTCCCTTTCTAAATAGTGTAACCATTCTTACCTGTATACATTGGACATTTAGATAATCGCTCAATGCCTACGAATAAATTTAATAATAATAAATGACGTGCGTACTTAAGGCAAATCGGCCAGTGTGATGTGTGGTTTCAATGAGGTTCGAAGAAAACAATCCACAGCTGTACAGCGCACAGTTTATTTTAAGCCACAAAGTTTGTATAGAGGAGAAAATATAAATTTACTGAGTCTAGATACTATTAGAAGTGCACTAATGAAAGCAGGAGAAAGTTCTTATCACTTAAGGATCCTAGGGCGTGGATCCATCTCTACGGTACGGCGGCCCCGTATGCCGTGTAACGGCACGGCGCCGTTGCCGGTAAACAGCGCGGCACCGCACTGTGCCATGGCACCCACCCACACTGTGCCATGGCACTCACCGCCGTGCACAGCACCGTACGGCACGGCGCCGTACCGTATAGATGGATCCACGCCCACACGCATGTACCTACTCATAGGTTCACGGATCGTAAATTTCGACTGGAGAGACGCGAGATTCGATGTCCAGTGCGGCAGCAGCGGCCGGCGCTCGGGCATCCAATTCGGAAACAAAGGATGTGTGGTAAATAAAACAAAATTAAATAGTACCAATATTTATTATTTATCTTTGAAATTATAATAATAATAGGATTCACTAAGCCCGTTATGGTTCTGTATGGCTTTAAACTATGAATTCTTGCTCCCACAATATCACACATTTATTATATATGGACGACATTAAGTTATATGCCACAAACATTACAGATTTATTTAGACTCGTAGATATAACCCAAATATTCTCTGATGATATAAAAATGCATTGCATTTTTTCTTTAACTCCAAATCCGAAGGCAATCTGGAATTGTAAAAAAAAAATTTTTACTTTAGTATTTATTTAGTTTGTTTAGGTGTGTAGATAGATTTTCGCAAAAGATCAGTAATAAGCCTACAGACCAATAAAATTATTGAAAAACTACATTTATTACTTTATTAGAGAAGAAATCAGGGGACTACGAAACGTTAATTTAGGGTATTTTTCATACAGATCATTTAACGTTTAATATACTTATAATGCAGAGAGAGTTGTAAATAGTGAATTTCTTTGTTAAGTATTTAGTGATATAACAAGCTTAAATCCAGTACATAATTTAACAATGAAAATGTTGTCACCCTAGTTCCTATTTATGTCTAACTTACCTGTGAAAAGATAATCCACCGCCAGGATAAGATTCTTTTCCACACCCACTCACAGCACATATGTTGTTCACCATTTTTACAATACAATTAACCAATATAAAGCACTTTTTGAAACCCAGAAAGGCAAACAAGTCAATACGACAACAAAAAGAACGCCATATTGTTTTTGTGGTGCCACACAAATATTACCATTTTATCAAGTGTTGCCTTACGTAAGAGTAATAAAACTCTACCAAAATATTGAAATGTCTCGTCGTGAAATAAAAAAGATTTATCTACACCTACAAACTATTGCATTTTTAATTCGTATAATTACAAACATGCCGCACGTATTATTCATTTACAAAATGTCATTATTTTCTGCGAAAGAACTTTTCTGGAATATACTACCTTTATACCAATAATATTTTACATGGCAATTGTGCGAAAGGGACACACCAAGAAAAAGTAAGTTTCACTTGAGCTCACTTCATTGAGTAGATATTGGTTATTTAAAAAAAAACTTTACTTGCATGGACTTATGGTTCATTTTGTTATGTTGAAAGTTTGCGAGTAATCCTTCCAGTTGTACGTAGTACCTATTAATTCCATGGATGTAATCGTCAAAAAGTTACGTACCGTATGATACGATAACCAACCGTTTGATACAACCCGCCCTTAATGAATAAAGTCATTTTATTGTCATTCTATGTCATTGTGATACAATTATATAAAGCCGTAAAAAAACATAACTCCACCGAGTCAAATAACGGTTGAACCAGCCCTTAATCTAAGATCGAAGATTGAGATTTTATATTGAAATTCATTCAACTTACCTATATTCAAAAAATCAAAATTCTAAAAGTTTTATTCATCATAAGGTCATAAAAAAAATTAAACAAAGCTACACAGGCTATGCACAGGGTACATAGCTTAAAGAACGAATGGGGCAATAAGGTTCTCGATTGGCAACCATGTACTGGGAGCGTGGATAGCGTAGGCATACCCCCTGCAAGGTGTTCCAAGGAATAGTCAAAGTAGCTAGCACCGACTTGCGGAAAGAACCATTTGTCCAGGGGCGTCTAGCTGATGATGATTAATTTAATGATTTAACGGATTGAGCTGAAATCTCGCAAACTAGTTACTCTGGAAATATGCCAGTACAAAACTATAGTTAAAAAATTTAATAAAACACTGATTTAAGTAATTAAAACATTATATATTTATGTAACACTTTGTTTTTGGGTAAAACTTCTGTAGTAGGTTTATTAAATAATCGAACCAAAAGAAGAATTTCTATTTGGAGTGCTTACGTCTTCTGACCGCAACGGTACGGACAAAGCAGATACATTATGTTTTGTGTTCATTCTTATGCTATTTGCCAAACTCTGCAAACTCATTTTTGATCCAACGCCCAAGATATTTCTTTTTAATCTAGTTAAATATGACTTTAAATGACCATTTAATTTGGCATATTCAGTGCTTACCTTATCTAGTATACCATCTATTTGTTCATTTATTATAGAAGCAGTTACACTAAGCTCACATTCAGATTTTGTGCTGTGTTGGCAGGTATCTTCATCTGCTACGACTTCATCTGTCTCATCTTGTTCAATAAAATCTTGACCTTCATAATTATCATCAAGTCTACTTAGCATCTCAGTAATAATTTTTTGTTGTTTAATTTCAAGTTTTTTTTCCTCTTTTATTTCAATATTACCCCTATAAAAATAATTTGGGGGCAGGGCATATCCTTTGACTTGCAAACTGTTATGAATAGCATACCTTGGCATCGTTAATGGCTGTCTGTAAATACATTCAAATTTTCCGGTTGACGCTTTAGGATTTGCAGCTCGATCTATGACCACTGAAATTGTAAAAGAAATATTACTAACTGGTACCTGGTAAGTGTCGAGTGAATAGGCCTCTCATGGATGGACGCGTACCATCTTAATTCTCAAGTTCACTTTTCACCAGGTAACAAGGAGGACAATCACTTTAGCCTTCTTATTGACAAAAAAATCAAGTCTTCAGATTTGCAAATGAAAAAATAAAATCACCATACAATCACATCAACTACATGGCCTCAAAGTAAGCAAAGCTTGTGCTATGAGATACCATGTCATGAACTAGGAGGAATCTAGATATAAAATACATAATATACAGGGTTGATTTGTAGTCACCAGCAAAAAATGTTAGTTTCTTTGATACGATATAAACGTACCTGCATATTTATTTTTGTGTAGCTCAGTACAAAAAAGTAGAAATATGGAACCACAAACTTTTTAAAAATAGTCGCTGTTGATGAACATACCTACTACGAAGCGGCATTTCAATGATAATACTACGATGTTTTGTAGTAGCGCGTAGTTGCCCTTATTTTAATGGTAATTTAGAGTGACCATGGTTTGCTACATATGTTAGCGGATATATTTATTTATAATAAATACTTTTTTTGGCAAAAATCGTTTCTATAAATGATACTTATTGTGTAATTTGGCCGGTGACTACAAATCAACCCTGTATAGATAAACGCCCAGACCCGGATTTTTTTCTTATTCCGTGCAGGAATCGAACCTGTGACCTCACGATTGGCGTAGTAGCGTCTAATAGACCACTGCCCCAACGGAGACCGTCAAAAATTTTGAAGTATACACAGAAAGAATAAATTATGCAGATACCAAAATTTTCTAATGCAGACTTGAGCCTAGGACAAAATGTAAATATTGGTCTTTTACAGTCTGCAACAGAATTATATATACTACCCAGTCTCCAGCATACATACAATATTGAAAGGCATTAAATGAAACCACATATAAGTGCCTACTATTAATCCAAAACTATTTAAAAAAAGTTTACGAGGAGTATACGAAAAGTTTATTCAAAGAACTTAAATAGCTTAATATTTAAGTTCAAATGAAAACATTCTTTGTAAAGATTTGGACCGACATTTTCACATTTCGCGGTGAATGATAACTTTGCCTATAGTACTTTCGATCAGGTGATCGGGAAGGTACAAGGTTTTGAAAATAAACTAACAAAAAACTAAAAAACATTCCTTCGACCAACTACTGCTTACATTGACCTGATTTTTCTTGTGTGGCCTGATACACAAAATATTTCATTTCATTTAATGCCTCTCGCTTGTATCAACGTTGTATAAGCTGATATCATACCTTTTACTATATCTTTTAATACTGCGGGACATATTGAAGCCGTCACAGATGTTGTGCTATTGAGATCTGGACAGGAATTGACCTCTATAATCCAAGGATTATAGTCTTTATCTAGTATGAAATCACATCCATACAATTCAAAACGATTTTTACACACAGGCAAAGTATCTTGACAACTTAACATTATAGCTATTATATTTTTTTTCATTCCGGGATAAATAATATTATCCCACACTTTCATTTTACCAAGCTTAGTTAAGTATAGTTTGTATTGTTTTAAATCCCACATGTTATTTTTAGGAAGTTCAGGATGGCGATCTGTACAATTCTTGTATCGTTTTTGCACGGCATAATTTGTTAAATGTATGGCCTCGTGATAATTCTGTAAATTGTATTGTTGTGAACTAAACTTTAGATAACAATCTTTATACATCCAGATTTCTAACGGAGATGTGCTGGTTATTAAGTAGTATTGTCTGATATCGAATTTTGTATTATGAACAAGTAACGGCTCCTCTGCAATGGTAAAGAAAGAAATTTAGCAGATATTTGCAAAAATTCAAAACAGTAATTCAATTTTTCATTTACAATTAAAATCACTTACCAATGTATTTCTGAATGACATATCTCTGATTTGATTTGTTCAAAAGACTTAAAATTACTGCCAACTTTGAGGCCATCCTGATACCTCGTCCCCTTGAAAAATGTGTTGGTTTTATAATCCAAATGTTGTTATAACCTTCACAGCATAATTGTGGTCTATACCTGCGTATTTCTTTTAAGAGAAAGTTAGCATACACAAGATAAAGCTGAAGCTTTTCATTCAAATCTGGGCGGAAAACGTCATTTTTCGACACGATTCTATAGTAATTTTTTAGAAAAACTGTCCATTGCTTTTGGCTGACTGGCTTTAAAGTTGTGTCGATGTCTTTGTTTTGTTTCCGAAATAAATATTCTTTACATCTATTGATAGCGAAAATTAAAACAGTCATCGATATATTCCCTGTTTCAACGAAAATTGGTTGATTTTTGCTAGCCATATGATTGGTCCATTTAAGTAGACTAGTACATGCACTCATTCTATAATCGTCTACAAAATTATCCAGGTCATCCTTGGCACAACCATGATATGTCCTGGGATTGTTAACTTCGGCAACATTTTCAATATAGAACCAATAACTATACTTCAGAGACAGACACAGTCCTTGTTTCGAAGTGAATACTGCTTCAGTTCTTAATTTATTCATTAAAACCTTATTTATATCAAAATCAAAGTTATTTTCCGATGTCCATTGCTTTTCTGTAAACCATATTAAAGTTGGGACGCTTTTGTGGACTAAGGTAGACAACAAGAGCTTTTCTAATTCAGCATTTATGTCTACTTTGGTTTTTAATGTTCCATTTCGGATTTTGGACAGATTCATGCAGTGTGGTGGGACTCTCTCCACCCAGCCACGTTCAGTAAGAGCCTTTCGTACAGGTGGACATTTTCCATATATTGAAAATATCTTTTTATGACGAATAGCATGATCAGCTAAATCTTTCAAATAAACATATCTGAATTTTTGGGCTTCGCAAGAACCTATGACATAACTAATATCTTTTGCCGACAAACCAATAGTCTGCAATTGGCTTTTATACGATGATGATCTGGGTAGAGTCGGTTGATTAGTTTGTACTCTGGTAAATTTTTTCACTCTTACATCTCCAATGGACTTAGCACAAGTACTTTTTGCACTACTTTTTGCTTTTTTTACCTGGGAACAGTAAAAGTCGCCTATGAATTGAGATGTTAGGATATTTAATATTTAAATTAATACAGTAATTCAATTACTTGAGTCGTAGGAAGAATTATACAGCTCGCTGTTCCTTTACGCAATTTGACGTACTTTGTGGTAGTTGCTGTTTTCCTTACGTTATTTGAAAATTTATATGATTTAGGTGTTTTCTGGAACCATATAAAATGGATAGGTTTTGAAAAGATCATTATGTGAATCTGTGTAGTTACCTATACGATAATCCACTCTCAGAAAAGAATTCAATTTAATTAATTATTAAAAAATAGCCTTTCGCTTATATAATTTTTCTACTAAATTCACTACCTTACCTTCTTTTTTTTTGAGACAATTTTCTTCCTTTTGGAAGGCATGGTATCCTTCCTTTTTCAGTCATACTACAATAAAAGAAAGGTTAATAAATATAGCGGATAGCACTGACAGATAACATTCATTTCTGTTTTGTTCATTTTCATTCATTTCGTCGGTGCATTCAGACTTTGTTCACTTAAAATTACTAAACTTTACTATTTATACTTTTATGTGGTAATAGTATACTTACATGCAATTAAAAGATACTTACTTTTTCGTAACTTTATCCTACATAATACAACATGAGTTTATTATTCACGGGTTTACTTATTCACTTATTTTATTTGAGAAAAATATCGTTGTTTAACAGATGTAAATATTGGTAGAGGACATAAATTTCGTACAGTTTTTATAGCTTGCTAAAAAAATTTACTCAGTGAATTAATAATTTATAACAGGTATGTAGATACATTGTATTTCAATGTTTTTTGAGTTTTGTTTTATGTTTCAATCATGGAAAATTTTTAATTTTGAAAAATAAGTTTGATTTCACTTGAATTACAGAAGTTTTATTTTGTCAATATGACAACCAATTCTCGATTGACATATGATTCTGTCTAAGGTTCATAGATTTCCGGAAAAACATATGCCACATCAAAACTGCAAGGAGTATTGCTGTAGCTATTCCAATATGACTTCGTATTGGGGGAAATAGTCAACGAATGATCAGGATAAGGTTTCTGGATTATAAGAAAGGACCTGCAATAAAGAGAAAATCGTCGTGAAAATAAGCATAAAAATAATCAATTTATTAGATAACAAAATAGAATTTAAAGAGCTAACAATAATGAATTCCTTTGATGACAAATGTTAACATAAGTCTATGTAAGTAAATATCTTTAAGACACAAATTTAAGTTACATCTCTTATTTCTAAAGAAATTAAATTATATCACCGCATCAGCTATAATAAAAATATACGAAAAGACTCGAAGCGGAGGGTAACATGAGGATTTAACTGCCCCCTTTGAATCAAACCCCATGTAGCGAATTTCGCTATTAATACTCAATCCTCGATCTTAGACATTGGAAAATTTAAAACCGTTACCATGAAAATCAGAATCCAGATTTTACTTTTTATAAACCAATCTTGGATTTTTAAAACTTTGATTTAATATTGAAATCTTCTCATGAGCGGTGCGGTGGAAAAATGAAAGAGGCCATTTTTGTAGAGGACACTATTATTATACTTCATGTATTGTTTTTATTAATTGATATTTTTTTAAAAAGCTTTGTAAATTTCTAACATACCTGGTCTAGTGTTGATTGACATTATAACAATAATTTTCGAATAGTATAATGATTATTACCTTTTAAAAATACAAAATACGGCGTAAGTTTTATGGAGAAGATTCTATAAACTGAGAAATACATTTGGTTAAATTAATCTTGTAATCCACATCTTTCTTTACCATCCGTTGTTCTAAATCACTATAAAAAAACCTTTTTTCAACAATTCATCTCCTTCATAGGAAAATGCCTAAACAAGTTTCACGTAAGTATGAACTAAATGACAATTACAATAACTATGAAATTAACTTAACTAAAATATAAAATATTATGTTAATTCAAATTCACCACAGATTCAGGTTAAATAAATAAATATTTCTGACACTCACACAACATTATCTAGCCCAAATTAAGTTTCTTAAAGAACTTGTGTTATGGATACTAGTTAACTGATAAACTTAAGATATATATAAACATACATATTGAATAAATACATATTTTTATTAGAAAATAAACTTAAATAAACATATAAACGTCCATGACTTGACGACTTATATCTGTGTTCATCACACAAATATCCGTCGCCGCCGGGATTCGAACCCAGGACCTCTGGCATAGAAGGCAATGTACGTTACCCCTACACCAGCCGGTCGTCAAAAAGGTTCTTCTCTCTGAACAGTTCAAGGTATAATTTGATTAATTTTATAAGTACTCGATTAATTGTAAAAGTACCTACCATTCTACCATTATCTTCAAATATGTTGAAGCAAAACTAAATTTGATACTAGGTACCTACTTAAAGAGTTTGACGCAAATTATGTACCTAAAATAAAAAATCTCTCTAAATTATAAACTCAAATATTAGGTAACAAACTTAAGACAGGATATTTTAGAAAATAAAACTAAGAATATCAATGCCCCTAATATATTCTAAGGATTTATTAATATTTCGATTGCCTCAATAGATTGCCTCAATAGGTTATTGGTAATTACGCCGGAACCTCTAAAGGCAACGTAGTGGAGTTCATTTGCAATGATTGGAGCAAAATCATGACATGATTTAATAATCCTGTATAACTCGATTGAAACTGAACTGAAGCTCAAGTATCTCCAACATCCTTCGAATTGTTGTCATTGACATAATATTCATTTGTATAATCAATAAAGTCTACGAAATAAGCTTTTCTCTTATTCTCAATGTCGTGATATCAGTCGTATTATCGATCATCTGATATTCTAAAGCTGAGCTCATCGCCTCACATTCTAAAGAGGTTTATAAAACTGATTTGAAACTTGAGTGGTTTCTCTTTCATTCTGGAATGGGAGCAAAATAAAAACAGAATGTACCAGCTGCTTCTTTTCCCGGGCATACTGTAAAAGTCAGTTAATGGACAGAGATTTTATTGGCATTTGTGTGGGCGATAGGCCAAGACCCCAACCACTACAATAGTATCTCTTCATCTTTGTCATTCCTCCAAACATCTCAAACGTGACATCAGATGGATTCTGCCTACTTCAATAGCCTCTGGTGTTCCGCCTACCCCATACCTAAGGCTTGAAGTTATGTATTTATGTATGTATTTTTCTTATCTTTTATAAACCTCTTATGTCACTATACCTTATTTTTTCAGATCCTGCTGACGGCTTCTGAGGACCAAGGGACCACATTGTAAGGGCTGCAGATTTCAATATATTTGTTTATGAATTCCTACCATTGTTTCACGTCTATGACATCCTTCGGTTTAAATTTTTCGAAATGCCAGTGTGGTCCCTCAGTTCACACGCACATACTAAATACATTACGTTTATTGGTAGGTATATCGATTCACACTGAAAGTTGAGTTGAAATTTCCTTTGAATTATCGATTTTAGAGAGTCTTAATTTCGTGAAGTATTTTATTGATATAATTTTGATTACCAGCAAACTAAATATTGTCCAGGGAAAACGATATCTTACTTTATTTTTGGTATTATACATCGAATAGAGTAGAACTGATCCCGGCAATCCGTTCTCGTGATCTAGTTTAACATTTGTTTTAATTTGTGATTGTACAATGATGGGGGTTAAAGTAGGATCGACGACCGATTGAATTTGGGAATGTTGTAAAATATAGGAACTTAATTTTCACTGAGCTCATCATACAAATCACACAAACAAATTATACAAACGATTAACAGCACAGAATCAAAATAATTTATTTGTTTCATTACATTCACCAACATAGTTAGTCATATTTTTATTATTTTTTACATTTATTACCCACTATATGGACCGAAATAAGCTCCGGACTATAGAGACTACAAAGGAAAATTCTATTTTCTGCTTAGCACACATTACATCACTTAATAAGACCCATTTAAGAAACGTTTCGTTCCTTAACTGACACGGCTAAGAACTGAACCGACGTCATCTCGTAAAGGATCTAAGGATTTCACTGTTTTGTATACTGATGTCTATTAAAAGAGGACTACTCATTATTATTATTATAATGTAGACTTAGAAAAGTTGAACCATGTGTATCGAAAAATTAATATCGATCACGCAGATTAAGTCAATCAAGTTTGATTTTTAAACCACTTACTTAGGAGAGCTCTTTGGTTCACAGTTCAAAGAGTTCAACAAGAAAGATTTATCGAGGGTCTTATCATCATGATATCGTTATTTGGTCTTCCAACACGTGGTATAATCCATCTTTTTTTTCTACGTCTATCTGTACACTTTCATATAAACTATCTCATAGTTTGATTTTTTACAGAAATTTCTGTGGTCAATCTAATGTGCGCTATGAATGAGTTCGATATGGCAATCAAACTCTCAAACTGTAACAGGTCCACGTCATTGTCACTACTGCTTAGTTGCTCAAGTCAGCTATGCACATGCAGCCAAGTCTAAAATCTTTTTTATTTTTAAACCTTAATCGTTTATTTACATTTCTTTTAACGCTCTAGAAACACCGATTATTTTTACATTAACATTTTTGTATATTTGAAATAATACTTATTCAAAAAGTAAATATGATATGGTAGTTCAATGTGTGCCTCTAATAGTTTTTTTATAGGTTAATTATTTTTTAAACATAAATACAGTAATCCAATCTAACACTTACAAATATTTCTTAATAATATTTAAAATAAAATTATAATAAAGCTATAGGAATGGGTGGTTTAACCACAAGACTTAGTCTATTTTCAGTCCCTATTTTTTATTAAGAAAAAATACACGCACTGCAATAATCTAAATTCAGATAAGGTTAAGATATATTTTTTAATGCGATTGCAATTTGTTTGGTTTCATTTAAGTATACATATATGACGCTTATTTATTAAGAAGGTCTTTTTTTTCTTAAATATGTCGTTTTGAAATTAGTCTCTTTAATGGGTGATGGTACAACGCGAAGCCCGTATAACGAAGTAGTACTTTTGGAAGACACTAAGTTAAGCTTTTTTATAAATTTATTTTCATCACGAATTTTACATATATTTCTACCAATAGCACTTAGTTTTTTTAAAGGATCCTCATCATCAAAATATTGGTGAATAATTGGTATTTCACGTGATTTAGGATTTCGTAGGATGAGATCGACTGAAGATTTAGATTGCCTTATGGGGAACAGGGTCTCGGAATTTGTACTGGATTTACTTTGAACAGCAAGTGTGGCACGACTTACTGCACCTGTTTCCTTCTCCCAAGATAAGGGATCTATATAACATCTCTTATTACCTACCGATCTCTCGGATTTAGCTTTATTTTCTTTCGATGACTCAATGCGGTACTTTTGGTTTAGAGTTAAAGATTCATTATCTTCAGGGCGACAGCATGAATGTGTTATAATCCTTCGTTTACATTCTAAATTTCTTTCTTTTCTTCCTCGGTGAGTCCTAGAAGAGATGGATGTTTTACGTTTTTTTGAGCCATTTTTTAATGAAATTCCTGACTTAACAACGGTGAAAGCTTTTCGTACCATAAGTGAATCTTTAGATCCTACTACTATTCCATCTTTGTTAGTTGGTAAAACATCATAAGGATTAAGCCATGACAGAAATTCGGTGATGATAGGGCCACTATATTCTGGAGGTACTGGTTGATCAGATCCCAAAGGAAATAATTCTGTTGATGGAGCACGAGGGGGCAAGGTTGGTGTATAGCTTCGTTCGTGTTTACGATCCTTGAATTTTCTATAAACTTTTTTACCGTTTATACAAAGTGACAACCCTAAGTAAGCTGGAGCTTTAGGGACTACTTGTCTGTACGCCAATTCAAAGGTGCCTATGTCTGCATCAGGATTAGTACGTCTGTCCAAAACAACTGAAAATATAAAATAAATAGTAACTATAAAACAATGTTCAAAATTTAAAATTTATACTTTTTGGGCAAAATTAAACGTAAATTTTCGAAACTAGCCATAAATAGTTATTTAAACTTGAAATATTATTGGTTTATTTGGCAAAATAAACTGATTTTAATATTTCAAATATATCACCTTTGATTACATCTTCAAGACATTGGGGACAAAGTCGAGCTGTGACTGAAGTTGTTGGAGCAAGATCTGGGCTAGAGTTTATTTCAATTAGCCACGGAGTAAAATCTTCAGTCAACATGAAATCTGCACCGTACAGCTCAAAGCTGTTTTGTCTTTTATCCATACCCTCTTGATTTGCGAGCATGGCACCAATCAGACATTCCTTCATTCCAGGATAAATTTTCGTTTCCCACATTTCATACTTTCCTATCTGTCTTCAGAAATTGAAAATATTATTACATTAAGATTTAAAAACTTGTGCTACGTTTAATCGATACTTACTTAAGATAAGCCTTGAATGTATGACAGTCCCACATATTCTCATCAGGCAATGCTTTGTCTCGTTCTCCATTGTTCTTATATTTAGACTGTATAGCATTGTTTGTGAGATGAACCGATTCATGATAGTTGGAAAGGCTGAAAATTTGTGAGCTGAATCTTAAGTAGCTATCCCTGAAAGTAAAACGTAAAATCGATATACATGGAATCTTTCTTAACTTTAAATTAGGGATATTAAGAAAAACTTAAATTCATATGAGCTTGGAAGTATTTTTACTCACTTGTATACCCAAATAGTCAACGGCTGGCAATTTGTTACAAGGAACCATTGTCTAATATCAAATTTTGTATTATAAATCACAAGTGGATTTTCTGAAAAGTTAAATAACTTAAATGAAGTGCACTGGATTATACTGATACGACAATCCCAACCTCAAAATGGTAATATTAGAAATCTTGTCTTACCTATGTACTTTTGAACGACGTATCTTGTTTTTTGGGCTGGTCCGTTAATAAGATTTACAATGTCTTTTACATTGTTCATGAGTTGGATTCCTTTACCTCTACATTTGTTTCCAGGCTTTACAATCCATATATTTAAAACGCCGTCGATATCGATTTGCGGCCAAAATTTTGTCATCGCGCTCAAAACTTTTACTGCTTTTTTTTCCAGCAATCTACGAATATTTAAATTGGAAATATTGAAATTTTTAGTCGTGTTAATCAACAGTATTAGCATATTTAATAAGTACAATTTACCTGATGTTGTTATTTTTATCTTCAATAAATTTTGTATTTTCATGAACCAAAAGATAATGGTGAGTCAAAAATAAATCCCATTCGTGTTCCCAAATATGTGGTGGATCTTCGGTGTCATCGATATCTTTATGAGTGCAAAAAGTGATATACTCATTTAGTCTGCTTATTGCGAATTCAATTGCACTGAATGGTACTTTTCCACTATGCCCCACCATTTGATATTCACCCCCAGCTTGTAAGCTATTTGATAACCATTTGAGAATACTGATGCAGGCTGTTATTCTAAAATCGTCAATAAACTCCTCAAGACTATCAGAGTTGTAAATGTTATAGCAGCGTGGAAACTTAGTCTGAGCCACGCCCGGTTCAGTGAACCAATGCATCTGTGTCAACGAAGCTGTTAATCCTTCTTTGGTAGTGAAAGAAGATCTACAAAATCTAAAAAATAAATGGAATAAATATTGATAGTAAATTAAAAACTTATTTATAATACAAAAATATTGTAGCCGCGCAGGTTGAGACATTATGATAGCTGGGTTTACCCTTAAATTTATAAAGAATGTGACTTTTGTACTGATAGTTGTCAGGGTGTGGTATTCAATTTCAAATTAGGTCTATAAAGATAGCTTGTTATTTCACTACTGGACTAAGGACATCTTCAAATGGAAGGATCAGTGAGATGGCGATTGCAGTATAGTGTTATGAATGCAGATGTCTATTCACAGGTTTTTAATCCCTTATTCGACTCTAAACACTTTTGACTTAAGAGTCATCAGTCATGTCGAGGTACCTCATTGTAGTAGACTATAAACATCAATAAATTTTATAAATTCACGCAGGTCATCAATAATTATGAAGATTATAAGAGAAGCAACAATTTGTATTGCTTTTTTGAACTAAAAAGTACCTGCTTAATAAAACCTCTTTGTTGCTTAGCAACCAATCGTATTTGTCTCGCTTCGTAGTCCAAAGGAAATCTACTGAATGGTGTTCCATGAACTTAAATAAAATCAGCCTCTCCACTTTGGATAGCTCTTTTCCAGTAGCTTTCTTGGGGTCTATATTAGGTGGGTGTCGTACCTAAAATCATAAAATTTAAGCACTATAATAGATTCAAAGCATATAAAAATATATGGGAATCAATTACCTGAATAAACTAAACTGAAAAAATATTCCTTGAATATATTTAATTGTCTGAATATAAGAATGGGTATCCACACGTTGACTGGTGACAAATTTAAGATACTGAGGCAGAGTACTCAGTACTCGATTCTCGTCATAATTATGTAACAAAATAAGGTACTTAATTTCTCACTAGAATTGGATATAAATAAATACTACTATGATACTATTTACTTTGCTTACGCCCGGGTCAATTGCGGCACGTGTACTGGAACGCGGATCGCTTCCAACGATAGTGTAACCATGCGTTGCAAAATCAGTTCTTTAACTTTCGGTTAAGTTTACTCAGTAAATAATTAATATTTATTATATTTTTTATCTTCATGTGTAATCTCAAACTATCACGTCCTTGAATTTGAAAAGTGCCCCACCACCAGTCAGCCTGTATAATTCAAATTAGTTGATCTATGAAAACAGAGTCATTCATGTCCTTCACGAGTTGAAAGTCATATGCTTTTTCGCAAGCTATGCAAGTTTTTCGTTAAACGGTAACTCCCTACAGAAACAGTCTTCGCCTTGTAAATTATTCTTCATTTTCAGTGTTACTAAAACAGTCCTAAGTCACTTATTAATTTTGCACGTACTTATGATACCTACGATATGATGATATGAGCGTATCGTATAATCAACGAATGCAGCGCATTAAAAAACCGACTTCACGTCAAAACTTTGGCTGAAGTAGAAGGTCGTCAAGGAAACAGATCTCCGAATTCATACATATTTAAAAAATATGAAGTACCTACTCAATCGATTTCGATGAAATTTATATGGAACCAAATGGAAAGTATCCTCTATCATATGCAGGAGCGGTCCCAGGGGGGGTGTCACAGGGGACATGACCCCCAAAATCATGATAAGATGAACTCCAGAAAAGAGGTTAAAGATAGAAAAAGATATTTGTGATTAAAAATTTTGTTGTGACCCCCCCAAAATTCAGTTGTGACCCCGCCCCCCCCCCCAAATGTCAGTCTGCGACCGCGCCTGATCATATGAAACAAGAATCATCGAAATCGGTTCACCCAGTAAAAAAACATACAGACGAATTGAGTACATCCTTCTTTTTTGAAGTCGGTTGAAAAGGCGACTAGTCCGAGTGATCTCTGCTTGGTTTTAGAACCTCTTCAGGGTTTTCCTGGCTAGCGATCACCCTATATAAAAATCTGCTTTCAAATATTACCGCTCTAAAGGTGATGTGATTGCTACCACACCAATCGATCGTCGATTGACGGACGAATGAAACAGTCGACGTTGATCGATAGTTTTTACTAGGCCAAAAAATTTGATTGACGCCGTCGGTTGACCGTCAATCGATTGGTTGATTGCCCTTGGGGCAATATTTTATGAAGAGCCGTTCCTTCCTAAAACTGGCTAAAGATGGCGTTGACGAATATACCTTGCTTGATTCATATTTCTCTACCCATCCTCGTTCATTCAAAGCACGGCGAATGGCGGGAAAGCCGCCGCCTTTGATCATGAACACTTTTCGCTGCTTCATGGCGGTCTCGGCAAGCTTCTTTAGCTCAGCCCATCTTTCATTGCTGACCCAACTTTTATATTGTTTGAGTTGATCACTGGATGTTGTTGTTTCTGTAGGATGAGAAAACATTTAGTACCTTATATTTAGTATATTCGGACTTTTATTCTACTTTTCTACTTTTATTAATTATATCATATTCTACCAATTATAAAGGGATTTTACGCCCTTCTATTATATTCTACAGTCGCTATTAACGATGATATAAGACGGTGTTTATGCTATCGAAACGCAGGTTGGATTTAAATCGCGGGAACAAAATTAACCGTGATAAAAACATATTTTATTCATAAAAACTTTAAGCGATTTCCATTAAATTCTTCATATTATTATTTTCTCGTGAAACAGTAACACAAAAAGATATAAAAATATAACTAAAAATTTCACCTGGTCCATGTTCAGATTTGGAGAGGGATACTGAACTCGCAGGCCTTAACTCCTGTTTATTAGTACTATCCTTGTGTAGTTTGGAGTCAGAAACACTCTCGTCCAAATCCATCACTATAGCCATGAGGCTTCTTTGTGGAAGGCAATGTCAACCCTGCAATGAAGTGACTTAATCATTGTTACGAACTTATGGAGACGTCCGTACTGCACTCACATCATTTCTTGACTAGCTGCCACGAACGATCAGTGCAATAACCTAGTTAAATTTAACCTACATTCCGAGTTTCCTGGCTATCCGTGTGAGGCACATGGCACCCGGCTCTGCCTGGCACCTGCTTTTACGTCATCGTACGTCCTTCATAATACCACACAATTTACGTGAGCTTATACGCAACAACTTCGCAGTCCTGATTGATTGCTAGCCATCAGTGAAATTAACTTACCTTATAAAACCAGGTCAAACCCAAGTAGCTTACAAGAATCCATATAGTGTATGCATATAAAAAAGAACTATAAAAGGAGAACTATAATTTTTGTGCCATCTGGAATTTACTGTCAGGTGCTGTCAAACTATTTGATTAGTGACGGATTAATGATAAATAAATCATTTTTGCTTTTTTATGATCTTGGGATATCTGATCTAAAAATTTCTAGTTTCCCCGCCGCACAATGTGTTTTTCGTTGCTAGTCTAGCAATTTATACACACTTACTTATTATAGAAAGCAGCATAGGGAATATATAGTAAGCCCACCGCTGATTATTTGCTTATTAACGTGCTTCTCATCGGCTTAGGTAACTGTGTGGACTATTTGGGTCTCTTGGAAGAATTACGTATCTCTCAATTAGTCAGCTGCTTCTGAACATACTTAGGAGAGATCTAAAATTAGAATTTGTCGTTAAATCTACGAAAGTCAACATATTTGGGTCTCTTTGTAGTGTCATTATTGACACAATTCATTGTATTAAACAAAATTATACTTACTTTTATGAGCTACCTACAGATGTAATTATCAATTACTCATGATAAAATCCACTTAGAAGTTCGTGTTATTAAGATTATAGCAGCTTCTTCACACGGTTTACCCCCATATTTTGGGACCATATAATATTTTTTCCGTAAAATAAAATACAGAAGTCGAGCTATCAAACGTTAAAATACTTTTTCAATTCTGACTGATACTTAGTTTCAGATATAGGAGCGTCCAAAAGAATTTTTGAGCTGCAATCTTCCTATATGTATAGGTATTGCTATAGATAAGTATAAGTATTTAAATGAATAATGTCATGCTCAGGAAAACATTATGTAAAATAAAAACCACGATCGAAACATTAAAAGGATATAGTGTTTGAATAGCTGGAATTTATTGTAACCTACGAGTATGCTCTTGAAATAACCAAGTCATTCCCATAATCTTTGACGAGATTTCGCCTGTTACTGCACTGCTGCGTTTTGACTCGTATCGTACCTAACCATTGCCAACAGAATAGCTAAAATCGTAGAGGCTGCAAAATATGTGTGCTGTCATCTATGACCTCATCTTCACTTACTATCAGGTGAGGTTAAGGTTAAACGCGGGGTAAACGGACCTATAAAAAGTGGGTAGGTATTGAAAGAACTTGAAAGAAATATTTTCCTATAGCAGATTTGGATCGCAAACATAGGTATCCAAAGTTCCATGCTGGACTGGGAGCGAAAGAATAACATAGAATGTACCAGCTGCTTCTCTTCTCGGGCAACTGTAAAAGTCATAGTTTTTGTAGTCGACAGGCTGACCCCCTGTCACTACAAATGTATCTCTCCATTATTGTAATACCTCCAACAGATGGCTTTGTAGCCTCTGGTGTTCTGCCTATCCCACAAAAGACACAAACCTGAAGTTATGTATGTATGTATGTACATAATTATCAATAAAAGAGATCGAGTGTCGACTGGGATAGTGAATGACATCATCATCATCATCATCATCACAACTCCGTGTAATCGGCCCACTGCAAGGCATGAGTCTCTCCTCTGGGTGATGAGGAGGTTTAGGCCATAATCCACCGAGCTGGCCCAGTGCTGGGTGGTGGATGTCAGAATTTTCAGGGTGCCGATATGGCTTCTGACAAACCCTAACGACTACTGTATACAAGTATACAGCACCCGGGACCGACAGCTTAACGTGCCCTCCGAAGCACGGAAGTCGCCGTGAGAAACGAACGGTCGGCGGTCACCCATCCAAGTACCGACCGCGCCGAACGTTGCTTAACCTGTGATATCGTAAGATACACACAGTAACCACGGCGCCACGACGACTTCCACGACGACTTCGACTTTGATGATGATGATGATGAGTCCTACGGCTTGAGTAGGTACTGTGGGGGCAATTTACCGTCAACCTTTTTTTAGCTCAGATCCGAATTGTATACTAGAATACTAATTCCATAGATAAAATGCCAAATTACATGGTCCCTCCCGGCACTCTACTGGGAAGAGGACCCGTGCGGAATGCGGGAGATCTGGGTTCGAGTCCCAGCCGGGATCGATAGGTAAATTAAAGGAAAATTATATTGAAGTTCTCTGTTTAGAACAAATTTTCCTTCTATAAAAAGGTCATTTATATGAAGATGAAGATGCCCATCCATAGCCTGGACTGATTAGGAATAGGTACAAATAACAAGTAACGCGCATAATTATAAAAAACCATTGTAATGTAAAAGGTTGTCCATTACCGCGGCATGAAATATTATGTTATTAAAAACTGCATAAGTTAGTCTATGATCTGTGCTTTTCTATCTATTAAATATAAAGGTAAATAGAAACTATGGGCGTTTAATAAGTAGTGAATGAATGAGAATGAGTCCATGCTGGACTGAGAGCGAAAGAAAAACATAGAATGTACCAGCTTCTCTTCCCGGGCATACTGTAAAATTCAGTTTAGGGACAGATGTTTTATTAGCATTTGTGTTGGCGATAGGCTGTCCCCCTGTCACTGCAATAGCCTCTCTCCATCATTATAATACCTCATTTGTCAAACGTGACAACAGACGGTCTTAAAACCACTGGTGTTCTGCCTACCCCATTAGGGATACAGGCGTGAAGTTATGCATGTATTTATGTATGAATGAATGAGATGAAATTAAATATTTGAATTTTTTGCCGTCACCTTCTAGTTTTATAGATTTGGCATACTTATTTGTTTTTTCTTTTTATAAAAAACTCTTCAAAAACGCTTGCAATGCGGCGATCACAGGCTTCATTATCGTCTTTCTAGTCTTAAATAAATGAAAAAATAGAAATTTGACGATAATGAAAAGAATAATTTTAATGAAAACGATTAATTTTAATGAAAATATTATTAAATTTCTAGTCTCTCAGATGTTCTTTCAATTGCGGAAATAATCATTAGGAGCGAGGCCTATGGTGGATGATCTACCAGTTCGAAGCCAGCATCATTGATCGTAGCTATGTCTTTCCTGGACTTGTGCGCGTTATCTTGATTAAATAACACAGCTGTAGCGAGTATTTAGAGATTGCAATCCAGATACTTCGAAATTCGAATAGAAGTGAAAAATCCGTTTTTTTTTACTTTAAATAATCCGGATTTCTGTATAAAAATCCGTTTTTTTCGAATATTTCCCAATTTTTCGTTTGAAGTAGGTACTTGTTATCATAACAATTGATGCTTCTTGTTAAGCATCGTCTTTTAATTGTTATTATGAATTATTGACTATTTTAAAGATTACTGCGGCACATTTAATTCATCAAAGATTCATAAAGGAAAAACTTCTCAACTAGACTCTTGATTGGGCATATCATGTTGCGAATATTTAATTACGGATTTAACTTATAAAAAGTTTTCATCTGAACGAACCTCTGTTTGCTTTCCGTTTCACGATTTTATAGCAAAATTTTACTTAAATGCAGGATTCAAATTTTATCAGGGGACTGTTTAAAAAAATTGAGGACAGCTTTCACTTATAGATTGTTCGATTTGATATTTACAATAAAAATATAATTATGATTTGTAATGATAGTTAATGCTTTTTTAAAATATTTAAAAAAAATTATCCAGTTTCCACCGGATATTACCGTACCAAAAAGGAACTATCGAACCGTTTTGTTCGACTTCTAGGTAAATCCACTATATAGGGATGGAAGTTCTGCCTGCGTCTGGCAGTCCGGTCGTAAAAAGGAGTGGGTTCAATTTGATCAAAAAGAGCACTGGCACACTCACCAAAATGTAGCCGATAAAATACTGTCAAACAAGCTAGGTACCTTACGACGATGCTTCAGCGTCTGCAATTTATTATTTGTAAGGTTTTGTCACAAGGTTTGTAATCTGGGAAATGGGACATACCAAGGAGCTGTTTTTTAAATTACTCAAAAAGCCGTGGCGGGTATAGAACACCTAATACTATATCAATATCATTCGAAAACCTGAAAATTATTGCAATTTAGTGGATGCAATTTATTAGATGAAATTTACAGCGATTTTCCATTTAGTAGAGAAATACCCATACATAAAAATGTACCTTTTTTACTTTCTTTTTTATGCTGTTAGTTCACAATAAATAATTTATTTATTTTATATTTCTTTGTTTTGCGTTTGATTCAATTTTATCGTAAATGTTATTGAATTGTGAAGTTTAAGAAAGAACTGCTTTGTCTTCAAACTTTATTATCTTTGTAAAATTACAATTAAATTTGACTGATTATATGTGTGAAAATTATTATTAGTTCTATGAATATTCAATCAAGCTTTTTTATAAAGATTTTCTGTTATTTATCGAGATTTGCAACTAAATAAAATAACATAAAAGACAATGTAACAAATTAAAATGTAAAATTTCGAAAAACCCGGATAGTCCGGATTTTCGATCAAAAAAAACTTTTTTTATCAACTTTCTCTATCGTTGCGGTCGTGGGCATCATGAGCGAGTCATCAAAGTCGAAGTTCTTCCCCACTTGGACCCGACAGACTAACGTGCAACCAAAGCATTAGATATGAATCCCATATGAGTCTTGCAAGTCCCTGATTTACTGGTTCTGCAGTATTTATTTCAAACAAATTAATTTTCCGCGCAAACTTAAATTTTCTCCATTTTCGATAATTTGCATGAACCATCTATTTGAAAAAAAGACAATCATACTTTTTATTTTTAATCATAAGTAAGTAAGTGAGCTTATAATTAAAATTTTTAGCAAAATTTTTAAAGTATATTCTATTTAGTTTGCAGCTTTATCGGTTAGATGGTACCGTATAAAAATTATGTCCAGCACTATTTATATGAAAGTATAAAAGGTATACAAAAATAGAAGAAATAAATCCTCAACCAGTAGACATTCTGATTCGGAATTTATCTTAGCAATATAAACCATTTTCTAATCAATTATACTCCAAACAGAAATAAATTAGTTTGAGTCACGCTATTCACGAATCAGTTATTTATAATAAAATTCTGGTATTTCATATATTTTAATAGGTACATGTTTCGTAAATGATAGATATTCACTGTAGCCTGTTTCTTCTAGGTGTCTTGAAAATGTAAACTGCATGCATGTATGTGCACTTACCAAAATGTTTCGGTGTTAATTAAGATGCCGCTAGACTGCAATTCGTTTTATTTGTCCGTTTTACATTATTATTCCCAAACGTCATAGTTGCTCAACTTAAGATCAAATATTTGAAAGACAAGAATTTGATGTTTGATGAAGTCTTTATACCTACGTGAAAATTTCGAACGAAGGATGTTAATTAATAAGATATTGGCTTTATATTCATTATTAGGCTACTCGAAGTGCGCTTAGCACCTCAAAATTTATTTGATGATTTTCAGGACCAAGCTTTAAGACTACATTTAGTTTTCAAATACTAGGTAGATGGCGCTCACATATTAAAGCGTTTGCACAGTATACATTAAAGGTACAGAAGATTCACTCCGCAAAATGAATTAAAGAAATAGCGACCCTTATCCTGATACAATAAAGTTCAATTTGTTAGGGTTATTAGGGTTGTCTATTTTAAAATCATTACTTTGTTTAGCTGTTAGGTAGGTATGTGCCTATTACTCTATTTTATTGAAGGAATAACGTTTCAAGTAATCATAGACTGATGCACCTACGTACTACTAGATCTTAGTAGTACGTTGGTAGGTACTTACATCAGAACACTATTTTTTTTTACATCCTATATTTTGGAAGTTGTAAGTTTGGATCCTGTGTGTTGAACTTCATGTCAATTTACGACAATTTTATATTTTGAACTTATTTTATTTGTTGACAACTATCCCAGCCTAACATTAACCACTTGAAATATTATCCATTCCCATACATATAATAACTTTATTATAGTAGAATTGTTTACAAATGATATGCGTGACATAGTTCAAAATTGACCAACTTACTGACGTTGCCTTTATGAAATTGTTCGATCTCTTATGGCGGGTTTCAATATTATGAAAACTGTTCGTTTTGCCTACGAACAATAGAAATCACTACCAAAATGCCTTTCTATATTCAAAATCTTGACATCTAAACCACTGCTTACGAACTGTTTGACTGTAATGGGTTGCTAGGTTACATTTGACCATTTACAAAATAAGTCATTATATCTTAGCCAACGACAACGTAACAAGTTATTAATTTAAACCAATGAGGTAAAGGTAGCATGGCAGTCTGCTGCGGCCAATAAGAGTTAGGTTTTCATTACGTATGACCAATTAAATAATAGGTCATTTTATCTAGCCAACGACGTAAAAATTTATTCATTTAACGAAATATCCTATCAAATATCTGTCAACATATCAATAATCCAGTTTTCTCTTTGTAACTTATTTATAACTGTTTTTGAAAAAAAGGACCAATATTATTGAATGACATAATTTTTCTTTTAAATATTTACTTTGACGTCATAAAAATGTGATTCAACCAATGGAAAAATTAGTCGAAGGATTGGCGTTTCGTTTTACGTAAGCAGTTAAACGCAATTATTAATAAAAAGCTCTAAAAACATACTATAATATATTTATCGAATACTAAAACATAGCAAACATAAATTGAATAAGTTTATATATTTCCTTAGTTCAAATATCATACAAATAATTTGCTAATGCGTGATATTCTATAAATCACATATCACCTATTTTCTTGGAAGAACGTCACGCAAGGAGGGCCCATGCCAAATTTGAGAACTTACAGCCCGTAGCTAATAGATATTGTGAAACGCTACTTTTTTCCTACCAGTTTTGTACCTGTACCGGTTACGCATAGTAGTCAGTTGAATATTGAAACCCGCCATTAGTCGATTGCTAAAACAGATCGAATCAGTTGGTGAATGTATTCCAAACCACAGAAGGCGGCAGATCAAGAGTTACAAACCTGTCAAATTTCCTCAACCAAATTTTAACTTAGTAATAATATATACCTAATAATAAAATCATTTAATTCAGGCACCTTCAGAATAGTACAGGATGTTTAATACTAAATCTTAGTCCCATAGAATATATATATACCTTAACCTAATATACATACAATATACTTAAAACTACACTTCACTAATTCCCACGTATGGGCTGCGACGGGGGACGCGACATCTTTGTGTCAAGTAACCGTCCTCGGAAACGACGGAATACGACACCCTGCGGCCAGAAATCTTTCTTCATGTAGGTCGACAGATGTTCGGTCGGCATTCTCACCACAAAGGAGTTGAAACCCAGTCTGTGACGGGACTCCAACCGCTCGACCCTCATGTTGGGTCCTGTCTTCGCGTGCAGATACTCTACTACATCCTTAGCCATGAAGGCGTGGTGCACGTGAGACACGTATAGCTGCGTAGTTGGCACCTGGCACAAAGCAGAAGGTTATTTTTATTCGGTGCGGTGCCCTTGTTCTGGCAGGAGGGCTTCTTCTTCTTCCGTTCCACCTTGATGAAACCCTCTCTCTTCCTGGACCTTCAAAGATTTGGTCTTCGGTGCTGTGTGGCCGGGCTTTGCTGGCTGGGCTTTGCAGGCTGCACTGCCGCTACTTCAGCGTATCCTCGTGGAGAAGCAGGACCCGTAACGCGGGTCGGCTTCTCTGCGTTGTGAGCTGCAGCAGTGACACGGTGGGGCGCCGCCGCGGAGGCCGGAGCGCGGGGAGGACGGTGCAGAACGCGGTAACGCACTTGCTGCAGCGCCGACGGCGGCGGCCGGTGATGCGATCGTGTCAGAAAACTCCGCCGACTCGAAACTGCCAACCAACGCGTTATGCGCGCCACGACGAATATTAATTTTAGGAGCCACGGGTGACCTACTCAGCGTACTAAGGCTACGCAATGATAATTCTTCACTACGCAGCTCGCTGATTGTATTATCCAAAGCTTCTAATTTAACACCACCTCGGCCAAGCTCGTTTTAAGGAAATTGATATCCTTAAGCAGCCTGGTGACGTCGACGAGGTCGATACCCACCGGCGGGGGCTTATGCAGCTCCTTGGCGGCGAAATCCGGGACGTCGTTGGGATCGGTATCCTTGAACAGGGTGATGATGTCCTGGAGACTCTTCTCACCCCCATTCCTACGTCGAGAAGGCAGTATCGAGCACCTGGAACAGGAGTGCCTTGCCTCGACACACTTCGTGCTCCTTGAAGTTGGATTTACAGATCTGCACTATGCTGACCTCGTCCATGGTATCGATGGTGTTCTGGATGAACGCTAACAGTTCGCTTACAATTACTTGTTTAGCAGGGTTGTTTTTTAGTCACCGTGGGTTTTTAGCACAATAAGTATCATTTATAGAATGTAGTTTTTTTACAAGGAAATTAAAATATTCGCTGAAATATTAAGCAAAGCATGGTCACTCTAAATTAGGAATGAATACCATTAAAATAAAGACGACTACGCGCTGCTACAAAACGTCGTAGTATTTTCAATGAAATGTGGCGTCATAGTAGCTTTGTTCATCAGCTGCAACTATTTGAAAAAAAGTTTTGCCATATTTTTTTGTACACAGTGACACTAAAATAAATATGTAAACGTTTATATCGTATCAAAGGAATCAACATTTTTTTGCCTGGTGACTAAAAAACAAACTTGTATATTTTAAAGAGGCATGTGCTATATTTTGTATGGACATATGAATTGACAAAAAGCGTACCTACCTATAACGTTGCGTCGGAGCTTTGTGTTTCAGTTATTATTTGAGTGTTTAAAATAATTAAAGTAAATATTTTTATTTAAAGATCTTTATAATAATTAAATAAATATTTCTGATATGAATATCTTTTGTTATCTCTTATCAATGTATTTATTTTGATGGCAGCAAAAGAGATTCAAAAAACGGGCTAAGTACGAGTCGGCCTCGTTCAGAGGGTTTCATTCATCATGTAAGTCCACTAAACTTCTTTCAATTATACAGAAATAGTTCTTCCATTACATGCACAGTCATTAGATAAATATTATGCAAAGAGCGCCATCTAGTGAACACAGTAGGAAACTACTGTGTGTCTGTCGTATGGGCAGGCCTGGCTCACTCCGCGCGGTACATTCGTTATTTACCTACAGCGAAGCGCTCAGCCGCGCCGGCGTAATTCGAATGGGTCGTGTGTCACGCGCGCGCTCGTCGTCGGGACGTTGTAGATACCTACCTACCTAATAGCACTCACAGTAATTCTATGATCGAGGTCGCAAATAGTATTTAAAAATGGACATAAAAAGAAACAAATTCAATTAGATTATGTTTAGATTTGATTATGTTAAATTTAGTAAACAAAACATAGGTAGTATTACTAATTATTCGTCGTAACATTTTTTTCATTTTGTACTTTAGGTAAGTTGAAATAATATTTTTTACAAAGGTAGAATAACAGTAATACCTTCATCGGTAGTCTATACTTAATTACAAATAAGGAGATTAATTATTCTTCACTAGGCAGCAACCCTAACAGCGTAAGAAAAGATAAGAGGCATGCGATAGAAAGAGACAAAACTTCTAGGTATATAAATTTGCAGGAATGTAATGATGTGCGAGCTGAATTCCACCGTATCGCGTCGTAGTAAGACTCGAATTTATTTAGATCTTCTTGCGGAGTAATTCTTCTGTACCGGTACTATTACTTATTCTGTGGTATGGGAGAGAGACCCTTTAAATTATATATTTTTTCTCTACTTTTTAGTATTTGTTAGACTAGTGGCAACGGATATACATCATTCAACGGTCTAACTATCACGGTTCATTAAAGTTAGATAGTACAGCCTGGTTAAAGACGGATAAACGCAGTCTTAATTATACGGTCCCGATTTTCCGAGTCTTAATTATAGGATGAAAGGGTAGACTCTAAATACCTAACCTCGAAACAGCGGTAAAATAGATGCTGAAATAATGACAATGATGAATGATAAATAAATAAAAGAAAATATAGTGTGGTTGTTTTACTTTTTGAGTTACCTAAATAATATGAATTTTCAAAATTGTTTATTAGTATATTTTTATTTTGTAAATGAGTTTCGTTATTGTTAAAATTTATCCCTGTAAAATTAGTCAATACAATAATTGTGAGTTTCATGAGTAACATGCTAAAATGTGATGTAGATATCATTACCAATGCCTGCAGAACTATTATTTATATAATAACTGTTTTGTAAATCATGATATGAAGCAATAAATATATTTTAAGCTTCAATAATATATTATTATAATAATATTTAATTTGTTATACTTTTTGGACTTCACAAAAAACAACTCGTGCTTTCGTTATGACTATGTCTAAAGTTTAAAGTCTTATAACTTTCATGATAAGGTGTCGGTAATTTTAAGATAAGGTAAGCAGGTAATTTTCTGATAGGCTTGGCTTTCCGTTCAATTCATTTATTTTTAAGACATTTCTCAAAATCTACGGAGCTTGTGGTACGTTTTCGAACGATCCGATTTTCTAAAGGTTGTTTACCCTGACGAGTGAAGTGAGTTTCGATTGAAAAACATTATTTTGCGATGTTGGTTAAACTGTCTATGATGTGATGTGTGTGACAACCAAAGCAAGATGGCGAGTTCATCTCCGGTTGATAGTTCTTTCCGAATGAAATTGAATATTTGATGTTTTTTTCGGACTACAAAATAGCGTTTGAAATTAACTGTCTAGCAAATCGATTTGTGATTTTTCTTTTAAAATATTAAAGTGTTTTATAAGGTCGGTGTTAACTAACCCACCTGAGGAATGTTGGTTTGTTCAGTGATTTGTGATTCGGTCAGGTGTTTTCGTTATTATTTGGTCAGATTATAATTTGGTTCTTGCGCAGTGAGTGATTTCTTTCGCCAAGTTTAAAAGTGTCTCTGCCGTGGAGATGTTATTTGTCAGTACTGTTTTCATTGTAGGAAAACAAAAGCGTGAACTATTTGTTTTGCTGTAATTTTATGAGGTGGACTTTAGCAGATCGGTGTGAAAAACTCCCCTGGCCTGAGTGATGGCCTTTAGCGAGGTAAGTCTAAGTAAAATTTAACTTATATTAAAATATAGGTACGTTAATACGTTTTTAAAAAAATCCCCGTTTTTACTTACCTGCTTTTAAAAATTGTAATAGTTGTTTGAAATTGCAGTCTGTTTTACTGTTATCTTGTAACTGTGACTATTTTAGTTATTAGGACAGTTTTTTGACAAAAGCATAAGCTGGAAGAAAAATGTTTTGAAGGAATAGCAACATTTAAAATCTTACAAAAATTTTGTGTTTCTGCAATGTTATAATTATGTGTTATATTTGATAACAACATGCAGCCACCTTTCTCTACATCAATTTTATCAACAAACATTGTTGTTTGATAATTTATTTTAAAAGTAATAAAGGGGAATGCATAATTTGCATCTTGACACAATAAGCAGATTTTGTGAGTTTCTCAGCATGATCATTGTAATATTGTCTGACACACTCTTACAGATGCATACCTGTTAAACAAGTGACCACAGTTTAAGTGGAGTTTGGGTTACACAGTTTGCAATACATGGCCTGTCTGTAAAAAAGGCCTCAATACTTAAACAAAATTTTTTTTAAAAATCCATGTCCATTTTAGCTCTTTAGCTCCCTTAGCAGCTGTCTTAGAAAAACACATGAGATGCATAAGCAGAATATAAATTTGCTTCATATATTAAAAACTCATTGACAACATTTTTAATATAAATACAGCAGGACCTCTTTAATCCAAACCCTTTCTAAAAATTGTAATAGTTGTAAGAAATTGCAGTCTGTTTTACTGTTATCTTGTAACTGTGACTATTTTAGTTATTAGGACAATTTTTTGACAAAAACGCTGGAAGAAAAATGTTTTAAAGGAATAGCAACATTTAAAATCTTAAAAAAATTGTGTGTTTCTGCAATGTTATAATTATGTGTTATATTTGATAACAACATGCAGCCACCATAAGCAGAATATAAATTTGCTTCATATATTAATAAACTCATTGACAACATTTTTAATGTAAATACAGCACAACCTCTTTAATCCAAACACTTTCTAATCCCAACACCTCTGTAATCCGAACTGTATAATGGGCTGACCAGGATATTCCTTTGCCAGAAAAAATGCTTTTAGGTAAATTGCCAGAAAAAGCTTTTTATTTGTCACTTAATACTTCCCGGCAAACTAAAAGATCTGATTTTTTAAAAAGTTTAATAAATGTTATGCTTATTGATGATTATACATTACAAAGTTAGCTAAAATGAATGATGATGATTATACATTACCCTTGTTTTATTTTATAAAAAAACACCCTATAAATTTTATTATCTGTACTATAAGCCGAATGCTCCACAAATCCGAATGGGGTATAGATTTTCGGAGTTCGGATTAAAGAGGTGCTGCTGTAAATAAAATCCCCAGACAACACACCAACAACATGGATTCAAAGTAAGCGAAGCTTGTGTTATGAGATACCATGTAGCGAACTAGGGGCAACCTAGAATATAAATACATCACCCAGACCTGGAACATTTTTTTTTTCTTGTTCTGGTCGGGAATCGCACCCGCAACCACTGGCGTCTAAAGCAGATAGGTTTATCCCATCGCCAAAGTGGCTGTCAAAGTGGTCGCCATTAATAGTTATTCAGAAGCCCATCTTTTGTTAGGATTTTTATTTCGATTATTTGAGTGAAGTCCATTGCATTAGTCTTCTTAGTTGCCTAGAACTGTGGTAAAAAATATGTAGTGAAATTTGACTTTTTCATTAACACATTAACACTTTGGATGGCAGTAAGAGGGCTATATAAGTTATAAAAATAAAAATCTAATGTGTTCAATTTACTGCGCTTCAAAGCGTTAGCAATTTCTTGTGAAATTCCATGTGGTCCGAGTAATAGTCATTCTCAACTATGTTCTTGTGACCAAGTTGCTTTTGACTATAAACAGTAGAGTTAATTTATAATTAATATGTGAAAAGCAAATAAATATACTGAACCTTGAACAAGATATTTGCAAAATTTAAATATTGTAAATTAAATCAAGTATTTTATGCCTCTCTTCCTTCCTGTGCACTTAAATTAAATTTATGATTTTTTTCTAGAAGGTTATATCCATAAAGATATTAAGTATAATATGAAATGATAATTTTTCCAATTTGTGTAAACACATTGTATAATTAATATTTTATGCTATTAGACCGCTAAATTAAAGATATTCTAATTTAATTATTTACTTAATTTAATCATTCATATTTTATTTCCTACTGTGAAAAAAGTTATTACTTAAACAATTTCTCAATTAATAAGATGTGTTGAATTGATGACTGTGAATCATTTTTACCAACTTACTGAAATTTCAATAATTTGTACAATAATTGGGGTACAAGAGAGTCAAAATATTAAAGCTTTTCATATAAATTTCACAGTTTTTACAGATTAATACATTGTATAACTGTTCAGTTGAATTCAGCAGTCTTTGTTCTCTGTTTAACTATTCTCAGGTTAATACTTAACCAAGAGTAACATTTAAAATGTGCATGTTGTAACAAAGAATAAACAAAAGTTCATGTACTAGTAAACCCTGAGTCACTGCAGTCTTGAGTTACATTTAGGTTCAATCATGACTTGCCCGGTAGGTAAATGTCAGCTCGGTAAATGTTGCGTGCGGCAGTGACGTAACTACCGTTAGCGACTCTTGTAGCCAGTTTTCTGAAGCGCCAGTCAGTAATACTAGGTGTTGTTATTTGGGTTTAAGGTGAAACATCCTGAATAGGATTGGCGGTGTAGCCGTTTCGTAATTGAACCGTTTAGCGCACGATTCCCACGGTTCGATTGTTATTCCGAGCGAGTCGAAAGCGGCGTGCGTGGCTTCGTGCCTCTACGCTTGTGATTGTGAACCCTCGTACTTAGCTCAATTTACTTAGATTTAACGTTACTTGCGTAACTTTTAGTAAGACGTCTCAACTAGAAAAAGTTTATGACTATTTACTGACGAAAGTCTTGACAAACACTCCAATACGGTTCACAGTGAGTGGCTCAGTAAATATTGTGTGTTTGCATTTTGCGATGGCCCTTATCTATATGGGCCGTGGTTTCCTAGTAAGGCCTCCGACCGCAACCGGGTATGAATGTGTGGTTTGATATCATTACCAAAGTATAACGAACCGCCCTGCCCGTGGGACTAAATGTGAGACTGGCGACAAACAATAGATTTAAATGCATTGCGAAGGCTCTACCAAAGTTGGACAGATTTTAACCTTTACCTAAGTTGAATAACTGTGTTTTGGAATGCAGCCATATACCTAGCCACCACACCAGAATGTTTGCTTTGCCATTCCACTGAAACTAATGAAACTTCAAGTATTTAACTTCGCATGTAGGTATTTGATATTTTGCCAGAAAACTGAAAAAATATGGTTTCTGCGAACATTTTATGCGACACCTACTTAAATAATGATAGAGAATTCCAGAATTTAAGAAAGTTGATGTAATCCGTTTGATATTTTTTAGCGTAACTCTAAATCATTGAAAAGTAAGTAAGCGTGCAAGCCAGGTCGAGTTATCGACCGTCCATTTAAACAAATTCATGGCATAGTTTTTCCATGTTACGTTTTCTCAGGCTTGGTAAGTGCTTTTACTATAGAGCTTTATACACATTTTGAACTTAACTACAAGCAGGTAATCGTCGTTAAATCCCTCGTAAAAGCATTTCAGTGTTAAGCTGAACTGGAATGACGAGCTACACCTAGATTATTGACATCTGTCCCAAACGAAAGCCGTCTATTGAGCGGCTCTGTGTAATGAAATTCCTCTGGGCTTCAATATACCGGGTGCTTCGGAAAATGTGGCTAAACTTGCTCAGGTATATTTTGCTAGTTCAATGAAAATATCTCATCTTTTCTGTAAGTTATTGTTTAAACGAAATTAAAGTTTTTAACGTAAAGAGAAAATAAATGTGAAGTTCATGTTTTTATACAAAATTCAAGTTGCAATTTTACTGTTTATTTTTCTACGACAATATCGTAGCTCTAGTGATGTGAACGCGTTTTATGCAAAGCTTATTTTCTGACCTGACTGCGACTGTCGACTTTCGAAATGATCCTCACTTGACATCGGATGAGATTAAAGTCAAACGAGGATTCAGTTACCACTTAAAAATGGGAACCATGAACTTCAAACCATTAAAAACCCAAGTAGGTAATACATTTTTCCGGAACAGTTCCCACTATATTTAATAACCAATTAATTTATATATTTTTTAAATCAAACTGTAACCTCGATAGGATTCTTCAATTTTATTACTTAATACGAATCATTAAAATCGGTTTACGTATTGAGTTTGGTTTAAATTATTCACTTTTTGAAGTTTATTGAACACGCTGACAATTACCATATTACGTCGAATTTTTTTCAGCCTTTTTGATTTATATTTAAAAAACAATATATGTCTGTCACGCCAAAACAGGTGAACCTAAATTGAAATGATGACTATTCCACACTCTGGCACATAAAGCCTTTAAAAATACATAGAGTAGGTACTAACTTTTTATCATGATAGATAATCCTACAGAATATAGGATAAATATAGGAGGTACACGCGGCGAAGCTGCGAAATCAGCAAGTCAATAATTAGCTCGACTTGACTCGACTTACATGTATAGCTTGACATAACATTCATACGAGACCATTTCACTCGCCCCATTCGCCTACTACTTCGTATGATTAAAATTTTGTGCCACTATGGCAGATCGGTAAATAAACGCAGTGCAATAAAAACCAGCTTTACTTATCACTTCTTGATTAAGTCTATCGTGATAAGTTTGCGGTAGGTATCTTACAAGTAGCTTACTTACCAGCTTAGCTTGATTGCTGTTTTTATTATGTTTTACCTCGTCGCCTATCACGGGACCGGTTATATTATTGATTGAAACTTCCTTGGTTAAGTACGTGTTATATGATTATTAATGGCCTAGCCCGATCGCAGGATGCAATCATGATTAAAACATAATTTGTTCCTGAGACATTATCTGAATTTATAAGACGTTACTTTCACCAATTGCTTTTAAAATATTTAATAGGTTATTTAAAACCGTCGCAACATCCCGGTCAAAAGCCTGGTTTCGTAACTGATGTACGTTTTCGTAAATACAGCATTTCATTTACAGTTAGTTAAGAAATTGTAGAGTTGGTTTACATTGAAATTGTAATTTGGAATATATTTATAACCTACCTAGTATATGTTTCTTTACAAATCGATATAAGTGAACATGGCGTAAGTTATAAATATATTCCAAATTTCTAATACATTGGACCAATCTCTACAATTTCTTAACTAACTGTAAATGAAATGCTGTATTTACGAAAACGTAAATATGTTTAATAAAATTGATTACTGTAACTTACGAAACTCTAACGTACTTAAATTCTTAACACTCATGTGTTCGGGTGACATTTTAGACCTTTAAACTTCGTGAGGACCCGAGGGATCATGAAATATTGGAAGGGTTAAGCGTTAAAAGTATCGGCCCTAACCACTTAATCATTGTTTGATTATTATTCGTTGAATACGCCTACTGGACGTTAAAACCTCAAGAGTTCGCAACTAAAAGCTTACAAAACAGGAATTAATATAACGGTCGTTTGTATAAAACATATAGTTATGCCTTTTTGCAGGTACGAAATATAATAATTCTCCATCGTGAAAATGAATATCTCGAGTTTTTGAAGGTCGTTTTTGCATCACTTGTATAAGCTGTTTTTAACGCTTGTAAAAGCAGTTGTGCAACCCACCATTGAACCGTTCAAGACATTCAACATAATTTATTTCAACTCGATGTCATTTAGGAGTTTAAAGTGTAGAGATGATTTTTAAATTCATTTTACACATATTTTTGACGGTGACTATACTAGTTCGACCTCAATCTCACCTGATGGTAAGTGAACATGAGGTTAAAGATGGCAGCACCAAGGTAAAAAATATATTCAATTAAATATATTTTATAATCTTAGTAAAAATATTTTTGTGAGATGAGTATAAAGCGGTTTCAGGCACAAAAAAAAGAAATATTACTTAAGGTTTTCCTAACTTTATATCAGTAATTTAACTGAAGCAGTACGTAACTAGTCAAAAGAACTTTAATGTGAACCCATAAAAGATGTCAATTAGCGAAGTACTAAGTACCTATAATTACAATAGCGATGAAAAGTCGATTATTTGATCTCTTAATTAAAATCAAGTCTGTTCAAAAACAACTTTTACTTCATTTTATTCTATGACACTGTTGATCAAAAGCTAATAATGAACCCAAACCTTTTTTATTGTATTGATTGTCATGATGTCGATTTTAACTACGTTTGGATGTCTGTACCTGCATAGATTATTATTCAAATAAAGGCCAAGGGCCGCGTGGACACTCGTGTGATCAGCGTTGGCCCTAAACTGGGAAATATGATGTATATATACATCATATTTATATATATCCCTGTGTAACGCAATGTATGTATGTAATAATGTATGTTTGTCGGTAAGCTTGCCTCCTCCCACGCGAGATTTCATAACAAATCTCACCAAGCTTGTAGGTGTGTCTTCTGTATAAATATCGCGCTTATTTCTGTGCGCATGCGGCAGCAAATAATGCTAATTGTGCTCTCGGTTAGTCGACAATGTCATAATACAGTTGGCCTTGTGAAATTGTATTATAAATTAATATATTACCTAAGGAATTTCTATGCGAAAGGACGTTATTGAAATTATGCGAGAATGAAGGTAGCCAGAACGAGCGATGCTTTAAAAAGATTGTTCTAATATTCATATATCTTACATATTATTCTAAATGTGCTAAGCTAATGGATTGTTCTCACCACAAAGTTTTCACAAATAAGAATAGTAGCGCAACAGTAATATATGAAATCATAAGTCTGTTATCTATTTTTGGATTTCCAATACCATATAAGAAGCAAGAGAAATTGAAGAGGTTTTATTTAGCACAGATAATATTTATAGCCGCCTCTATAATAATGTGTTTCTTTTAGTAAAGATTAAAATAGACGTAGTTTTACTCTGCTTACGCATTATAAAAATATGTCTACCTATACATATCGCAAATGCGGTTAATATCACGCTCGATCTTTAGAATTTGCAGCGTCACCATTCCTCGACCCACATTTTACTTCTATTACCTGTAATAAATTTCTATCCCATTGACATATTGTTCGTAATTAGTCCTAGAGACTGAAATTGCAGTCACGAGTAAGGAGTTAAACTCCAATTAGTGCTAATAAACTAGATCAACTCTACTTTGCATAACATAACCGCTACGATTATCTCCACACTACAAGTCCAAGGTGAATTTTGTTTATAAGCCGTCCGTGGATCCAGCTCATACAATCGTTTATTTCCGAAGAGAATTTGTTCTTGTTTGTTCGGTATAAAAGAATAATGGAATGAGTTAACTAAATCTGCTTTGTTATATCAAATTGTGTTTCTTACAGTTAATTGCGCAGTTATTCTCATGAGTGTTTTACCTTGAAGGTGTTTTGCGGGTTTCAGTGAGGCTTTGATAACATTTTATAGGTTGGTCGAAATTTACAATGGGTTAGTAAGACACTCGATAATATCACTAGAAACAAAATATCTAGTTATTATCGGCATCTAATTCCATCGTATACCAAGAGGTTTATTAATCCAAAACTTTATAGCCATTGCGATACAATAGAAAAAGGAAACGAATAAAACATGTATAATATCGATTTAAACGTAATCAAGGAATGTTATTATCGTAATGAAGTGCTTATTTCGAACATATACTTAGACGTGAGTATCAAGAAATGTTTTTACTCTAATGTGTGCACACGCACGCGTCTTCTCGGGCATCGAATTTCCAAAGCAAACTATGTAAAACGTGATGTTTGAAGGTTGAAAATATAATAATGTATTTCATGTGAGTTTCACGCCTCGATTATTACGTTACATTTGAAATGAACTGCTGTGTGTCGTTATCAAATGCTTGGTTAAAAACTAAAAATTGTTTCATTTTGAATTATGAACGAGACATTCTAGTCGTTGTTTTGTTAGCTTGTTTCAAGTAAATAAAAAAATGCTTCTAGTTTCGCAGACTAAACTCTGGATAATTTTAATTATACTAGTTTGAGAATTAATGAGAAAAATCTTAGTTAAAATGTATGTAAAATTGTACAGTTCAAAAGTTACGAAATCTGTAAACAGTTTAGGAATTTTCATGCTAAAGGAACCAGGCTATCCAGAAATGGCGATACCTATTCAAATACCACGACCTACATTTCGTCCAATACCTGTACCACTTGTTTCAGAAATAGACGACACCACCCCAAAATCAATTTAATAGATATTGAAATGAATTCCCCATAACATGTTCGAGTGTGAGCCTGTAGTTTCGCTTGTTGCATCACTCCCGGCCATGTTTCTCTATGCCTCCGGTCGTATATTGCGCTCTTATAGGACCGTCCCGTACGTTTAATGGGTTTCCGATGTGTCGCAAATGGCGTGTTTTGTACGTAATGTCACGTTAGCTGTCCAACAGTCGGTGCCAGGTGCAAAATAACTAGCTAGTGTGGAAGTGTATGGTCAGCATTGTATGTAACTAAATTTGTTCTGGAATTGGAACGCGAAAATGTGTCTCGTTGTAGCTGGGTTGTTTTTTTAATTTGCACATTTTTCGTGTAGCAGCTGCGGTAGATGCTCCAAATTTGTCAGTTTCGTATTGTTATTGTTACAGAAATTTCTTTATTTGCTTTAGTTATACGGTTTAAAATTAGCTTCTGTTGTAACGAGATATTTTTAAATTTTACTAAAGGAATAATTTGAGGTCCGAATTGACGTGTTTATTTAATACTAGCTGCTGCCCGCGACGTCGTCTGCGTGAACGCTATGCAGCACCAAACGCACCTACGATTATAACACTGCTAGCGTGATAATATGTAGCCTATATGTTGACCCGACTTCTTAACTATCTTCATGCCAAATTTGAAGTAAATCCATGTAGTACTTTTTGAGTTTATCCCGGAAAGACAAACAGACAAACAGACAAAAATTCTAAAAACTATATTTTTTGTTTCTGTTTCGATTGTAGATCATACCCCAAGTATTCTTTTAAAAAAATATTCAATGTACAGTTTTGACTTTCCTACCATTTTATTATATGTATATAGATTCTAGACTTGACTTCAAATGGGCATAACTGGATATGGACTATTTCTCTCTTCATTTCAATTATTTTTTACAAGTCATACAATATGCCTTTAATCGATTTTCCTTATGCTCTCAAGACTTTACATCGTTAGTTATGCACTTATGAAGCACCGGTTCAAATATTTTTGCAGCTTTATTTTTACGTAAGATCTTGGCTTATTAAAAGATACGTTCCATTTCTTCAAGAGATTTTTCGATTTCTGTGATAGGTTTTTGTTTTCTTAAAATGTACAACTCAACTTTGCTATCCGTACAGCTTGTTTGGTAACAATATTGTTGCGGTTTCGCAGAGCCATCATTCCGCATTAGAGTTTGTTAGCTGACCATCTAACTTACAGTCGATACTAGAACATATTCTTAATGATATGCGTGTAGAATGGAATGCCCTTGGATGCGTCATGTTCAATATATTTGAACGGTTATTAATCTACAATCTTGTTTGCATGTTGCTTCCTAACAAGTTTATGTAAAACTTAGTCGTAAAAAGTTGAAGCTAAAAAGTATATGAAAGTGGAAATTATTGAGGGTGTATTTCTTACTTCCCGTAGTTATTAAACCGTGTATCAGAAAAAATATGTTGTAAAACATAATAACTATTGAAAATACAGGATAAATGGCTATTCGCTATAGTTATTAGCAAGACTATTGGTAATTGTTCGAAATACTATGTAGTAAGTACTTATCGGTACCACCTCTATTAATATTAAAAAATACAGAAATCTCTTTCCCTCTCAAATAAGGTATTGATTCGAGAGAAATAAATAACTGTACGACATGACACTCTCTGACGTACTTTAAACCCTGTAACCAAAGGTTGTCTGGAAGGCGATAGCAACAACCTTTTCGACTGTGATATTTCTTGAGACCTTCTTTTGTTTCATATTTGTACTAGTACATACAAGAGTGTATTATTAGTATCAATCTTTTGTTTTGTTACAATCCGTGTCTGCTCATAGAAGACGCGCAGTTTCTATTTCCAGGTTTGGTATTGTGTTTGGTGATAATATTCTCATCGATATTTACCTACGTACCTTTACCTTTTCATGTCACTATCACTCTTTGAATAAATAAGATTCTGTTTAATGTCAAATCGAGATAAAATGCTCATCTATAGAACTTTCGTATTAACGAACGAGATGGTGAATAAAACAGTTGGCATATCCTCCAAAACGTAGATGGTAGCTATAAATTTGAGAAGCATTGCAACCAGACGATTTATGTCTCGAACGTTTACAAACTTTAGTTTGGAACTCTGCCGTGGTAACTAACAGTTCTAAACCCAGTAAATCTGAACGATCTATTTCCTACTGAGCATACATTTATCAGATTCTAACTACGATTTACACCTTATCAAGGTTCTTTCAACAGGCTTACAAAAGGTTTTCCTATTACCGTAGAACTGTTATTTCGTAATATCGGTTTATCACTTCGAGAGCTACTGGTGATAAGCGAATTTTATTACATTTGCTTTGGTTATTAAGTCTGTAATATTTTAAAAATAAAAGGGTTCTATTCCTGGACTGTATTTATTATTTACTATTGTTTTCTCTATTGAGGCTACATATATGACCATCTTAGATGGTTTGAAGGCATAATTTATAGATTAGCTTTTGATCTTTTTTCACGATACAGTGGTTCGTTTTTTATATTAAGGCTCAGCATAATTTCTTTTTCTATTCAAACAAATAAATGTGATGTAGTAATTCAACTTGTATTATCAAATTAATTGTAAGGATTCAATCAAAATTAAAGTGACTCGACTCAATAGTTTATCTCGAAGGTTGTAAAGAAGTACCTATCTATGTTTGTAACTCAATCGTGAACAATCTATTGTATCTTTCGTATAAAAATAAATAAAATCGTTCTTGTTTGTACGGTCAAAAATATAAATAAACAAACATATGCCCTTTTTATATCGAATGTAAGGTGAGTGAAGTCGTTATAACAGCTGGTGCGCACTTAAATTTTAACTGTACGTAGTTGCCTATTAACCATTTGTGGTCGTAGGCATTTGATATGAAGCTCTTATGCCGTAAGATTCCTTAAATTAAAGCATCAATCAAACACACCTAAAAATATGTGTCTGTTTTTTGGTTACCATGACAACGCATGTATACGCATAGGCCTTGTTGATGTACAGTCACCTGCATTAATATGTACACACTTATTCGCAACATATTTGGCTGTGATAAGGTTCCAATTCCAAAGAAAATGTATACATATTATTACTGTACTGTCGACCAATGCAATGGATTAAAAGTTCTAAGTACGAAGATGTTTCAGTTTGACGCGTAAAGAAATACTAATTACAGAATAAGATTAGATGCAGAATGAGTTAGCTACCGTAATCTCGTTACTTTTTTTATCCTCATCTAGATCGGTTTTCCAAGATAACTTTACAACTTTAGTACGCAGCTATAGTAGTTTTCTTCAGCATGGTTGATATTTTTTAATTTATTCACCGGTTTCTAATGTTGCTGCCCCCGTTATTTACACGCATTGTCGGCGTTCGTATGTCGAAGATTTTAGTCACGCGTTGGCTTTGCAGTCTTTCGGTTGGTTGGTTGGCTTTGTTTTACGACCATAAAAACCGTGGTACTCGGTAAAAGTGTGAAAAGTGAATAAGTGTAGAGGTGATTTAATATATTTCTCGACAAAACTGCCAATTAGTTTCTACGGCCTTGGCTGTATGGAGTTTCGTGGGTTGTGTTTACCGCATAGGATAGCTTTGTTCAGATTGTTTCTGCCTTCTCTACTGTTATATGTATTTATAGTTTATTGATCTATATTAGCTACACTTGGTGAGGTTCATAAATTGTCTTAAATCCTTATAAGGATCTAACGGAACTGTATCCAAAGTGTTGATATGTGGGCCGCGTTGCTTAATGTTGAGCACACATGGCGATACGGCGTCGTCGCCTGCTGTACATGCACGTTATGGTTACCAAGTTTGCATTCACCGCACGGCTGCGAGGACGGTGACTCCTCAGCCTGTCCACTTAGATGCCTTAGCTGACGTGTTCCGCATTCGGAATACTAATATTTTCCATTATGAGTCCAAATACTGACGCTCGCGGGCCGTTCGTTTCGGCCGAACGAAACTTTTGTAACGCTTTTGTTTAGCTGACTTTCGTGTTCGTTAAGTGGAACACTCATTCGAGAAATTGGTTATGCTATTGAACAATACGTTTTGTGTAGTAATTTTGATAGTTCGTAACAGATATGTTGCCGAAACAGTATAATTGCTTACGTATCTTATCATTATTAAACTTTATTGTTTTTTTCTATTCATCTTCATTTGCAAAACATATTTATTTTATTGTTGTCTAATATTTAAGAGAAATGATTAAGGCATAAAGTAAAGCATCGGTCGACGCACTATTAGCTAGAGTATGAATATGCAGCGGTCGGTGCGCGAGTTTCCCTGCGTTGCGCCTGCGCTGCGGCCGCTGCACGGTCCGCTGGCGACGGCCCCGCGCCCCGCCCGCCTCGCGCTCCCTTGCGAAAAAATCATAATGCAATCGCCTGCCCAGCCGCTGTGGTGGAACGCTCGACAACCACCGCTGGCACGCAACCAGTGCTCGTTCAAATTCTTTGTAAGTCACACGCTGTCCATCAAATATCGGGTAACGTTTTCCTTTGATGTAAATATTCGCTCGGATGGACATTGCTTGTGTGCACTCTTCCTGTATGTAAATCTGTGCTGTGACAATTCATCGATGGTTCCTTTCCGCGTTTTCGGTGTTTTTGTAGCTTAAGTCTACCAACGATGACGTTTACCTTGTGAAGGTCTTTCGCAACACCGTCCAATATCCGTATGTTGCCGTTCTGACCGACATATTTGAACTTTTCATAACAACCGTACTCATAATCGGCTTATTTGTGACCTTATTGGTCGAAACAATTGTCCATCAAATCTGAATTAATTCTTTACGCGTCGCGACCGTGCGTCCGGCGATGGTGGTTTCGAGGCGGTCAAGTCTTCGAACTGTCTGTTTGTGGCGAACTGTGGTCTAGATCACTCGCTTACGGCCTTATGGCTTGTAAATGTTTTTATTATTGTTAATGTTGATATAATTGTAGGAAATTAATCGATTCATTATCAACAAATTAGCGATAAGGCTCGTAAACTAGATGGAGTTCAAAAATCAGTGTTAGTGCGCTATCCGTGGCGGTGTGATGAGGTGACTGTGTTTAGTGACGTGTGAATAGTTGAAGTGTAACGATGTGGGGGACTACGGTGACGAACGCCCCGCGGTATCATTACATGCAAGGTCCAAGTGGGATGTTGCCGCAAGGAGGGCCGGGCGGGCCCATACTTGCGGGACCTAACGTCCGGCACTTGAGACCTCAGTCTTCCTACTCTCTACCACACGGGAGCAATGGCCCTGGGCGCTGGGGCTGGCCTGGTAACCATGTCTCGTCATTCGACCGGAGACAGCTAAAGGTTCCTCCGCAACCAGCGCGCCCTGCGCCTATTAGGCCTTCTTCCTACCATCGAGGCAACAATGTAAGAATTAATAAGAAAATTGTAATCTTACTTAACAGTTATCTTTTTGCAATATGATTAAGGCGTTTCATATAACTGCAGCGTTATTTCCTGGTCTCCCACAAGCGTGTCAGGTGTCGGCTGCGCTTGGGTCACTCGACACGGAATGCGTTTCTTCGTCTGCACGGTTGCATGTAACACACTATTAATACTTTAAAAAGGCACGGAAGCGTTGGATTTTTCCTGATAACATTATCCTGAAGAATTTGCGGTGACGTGTTTATTATCAGTTTTCGCTTCGATTTTATGACACGGCTCGATTTTATTTGAAATAATCTAAGCACATTAGATATACAGGTACCTACCTAACTTCCTACTAATATTGTAAACACGAAAGTTTCTATGTGTGGGTGTTTATTACCTTTTCACGCATAAACTACGGTATGGATTTTTATGAAACATTACAATAATGAACCTACATCAGAATAACATATAGGTAGGAACATAATTTATGAACATATGGTGTGAATTTAAAAAAAAACCAAGGCACTAATTCGTGGTTTATTAAAAACGCATTTGCCTTTGTAATTTAATAGACAGTTATTGTCAGTTTTGCGGTTATACAAATAAGAAAATTCTTATTTATTTTATTAAAGATATATAGGACATTGGAGGCGAAAATAGCCGATTCGAAATACTAATCCTCTGCAGACGAAGCCGCGGGCCCCAGCTAGTATATTAATGAAAGAAAAATAAAGCTTTGTACTATGAAGATTAGAATAAAGTAGGGTTATTTCCGCAAAATGCTAATTCTTTTGAATACTATCAAAGCAAGGATGAGTTTAACTCTGGATTAGACAAAGCTGTGACGGTAAAAAACCTTTTTCATTGTGTTTGGATAATATCTTTATCGCCGTACATGAATGTTGCTTATCTGTCGGCTTATCTGAAAATAGATGGATGCCGGATTAACATCGTTATCGCGAATTCCATAAAAGTATTAAGATTAAAAAAACAGCTAATTATAACATAAACTGTATCCACTAGACTTATCCATAGTTAAAAATGTTTCACGAACTCTTCTGCCAAGTAATCGAAAAATATACAAAGGTTGCTTGCTATATTCCAATTAAGAGTAATATTTTTTAAAGGTCTTTGTCATTGGCCCAGTTTTTGAGGTACCACTTGTATTATTGGGCGGTCGGTCTCGATAGAACATTACGTGGGAATATCTGCGAATGAAAGTCGCCTTATTAGCATTTTCCATTTGAGGCTGTTTTCCACTGGCATTTAAGGGTCAATAAGTACATTTTACCGGAGTTCTTTCATTAGCCTTTTTTGCGAATATCGCTTTTTGTTATATTTATCAAAAGCTTTTCAGCTGACTTAGATATTGTTAATAAAGTATGGTGCTTATCTATAATAAATATAGCAACAGAACGGTGGCTGCTGTAAAATCGGTTTAAAAAGCTGTGTTTACGTCTCAATGCGGCAGCATTTTAAGTTCGGTCACGTCCCGGCTCAACTACTTACAGTTGTGTTCTTTGCCATTTCTGTTAAAATGTGTTTCCCCGACTGAGCCACGAATAGACTTATTCTGCTTTAATCGAGATTTAAATACTTATGGGATTTTTTAAATGTAGTTAGATAGCATGGGTAGTTCTAGTAATTTCATATTTCTATCGGTATATGAATAAATGTGTCTGTGAAGGTACCGGTCAAATATCTGGAATATAATTGAAACACGTGAATAAATTGTCTTTATAACGTTTATAATATAACTAGCTGACCCGGCAAACGTTGTTTTGCCATATAAATAAAAAAAAATATATAGATGTTGGCCGATTCTCATATATACCGGATAAGCACAAAAAAATTCATCAAAATCGGTCAAGCCGTTTCGGAGGAGTATGGCAACGAAAACTGTGACACGAGAATTTTATATATTAGATAGATAAAATATTTTTTTCGAAAACCTTGAATTTTTTTACATACGCATGGCAGTTACCCTGGTGCAACAAGCTTATAGAATTAATAGGCTGATTTGATTCTAGATTGCGCTTCGTAAAATATCCAACATCTAATTATTTAATTAGCTCAAGTTGTTTCCCGGTGCTTAAATTGTGACATTTTCGATTACGTGGAATAAATCCGTGGAATTTTAAGAAAAAATGCGATAAATAAAGAGTAACCAGTAATGGCGACCACTTTGGCGATGGGGTAAACCTGTATGCCTCAGATCCAGTGGTTGCAGGTTCGATTCCCGTACGGAACAAGAAAAAAAACAGTTCCCTGTCTGGGTGTTTATCTATTTATGTATTTATATTCTAGGTTCCCCCTAGTTCGCTACATGGTATCTCATACATAATACAAGCTATGCTTACTTTGGGTCCATGTAATTGGTGTGATTTTCTGGAGATTTTTATGGTGTGATTGTCTGGAGATTTATAATTTTATTTATTTACTGAATATATCCATCTATGCTGTCACACTTTTCCGTTTATACCGAATCTTATTTGCTATAATATCTGAATCTGCAGTCGGAATAAAAAAAGTCTTAAAGTTATATTATTGTCCCAGCTATCGAAATGCACTAAGATTTTTTAATGAAGATTTAGGTTACAATGTAGGCTATATGTTATCAAGAAAATCTGATGTTATAAAAAGTTATGCCGGAACAACCGCGAAAAGCTGCGAAATTACGAGAAAGTAAAACAAAATCGTGGGCTTACAGTCAAAACTGTATCAAATATATTTCAGTTTACCATCGAAATTTCCCAGTAACTCTCAAGAAATCCTTTTCTAATCTTGTTTTCAAGCCAAATCTGAGAAGTGGTGTATACACAAGTAACATTATGCAAGCAAAAGTATTTGAGTGCACTCGGCGTCGACAAAGCCTTGACTCTCGTGGCCGGGCAGGGACAGTCAAATGTCAAACGGTCTCGTGTCTGCTGATGCGGTATATGCTTGCACGAAAGTTTTAAAACGAAAGTTTTGTTGCAAACGATTTTAGTGCATCAGTCAAATTTTGAGCAATGATGTGATTGTAATGTAATTAGTTATCAAGCTATGGTTTATGTTGTAAACGTTCAATTAGATAGTTAGGATTTGAAAGATAAAGTATAGATTATTTTAATCGGTCACGTATTAAGATTAAAAACCTTTTTTTGTATTAATTACTCAAATTATAAATTATCCTATTTGACTTTGGTTTTATTGAAAATGGAATTGGTAACCTTTTACACACTATGAACTGAACCTTGAACCAGTTAAGAAAAGTTCGTACTTTAAATTCGTTCTTCTGGGACTCGAATCTAAAACCTATTCGCAAGTGAATTGATTCTATTTGATAAAAGCGATACGAAGGCTCTTAATTACTTATTGATATTTATACTTATAGATATTTTACATTTTAACTGGACGTTGCTACTACGACATGTTCAATTCTTTCCTATCCTAATCTTACAATACGTATTTTCTCACATCCATTTTCTCATTCCCCAGAAGGTAGACCCTGAGCTGATCTTCACGAAGCAGGAGAAGATCGGCAAGGGTTCCTTCGGCGAGGTGTTCAAGGGCATCGACAACCGCACCCAGCAGGTGGTGGCCATCAAGATCATAGACCTCGAAGAAGCCGAAGATGAGATCGAGGATATTCAGCAGGAGATCATGGTGCTGTCACAGTGTGACAGCCCATATGTCACTAAATACTATGGATCTTATTTAAAGGTATGTTTGATTTAAGAACCTAAGTAAAACAGTCGTTTGCAACTTTTATTAAATAAGAAGCAAACACTTAAACGATTATCCGGTATAAAATTATGAGTGAAGTTAAGAGGCTTAAAAAGTGTTTTGTTTCTTTTAGTCCTATACAAAATGATAGAGAGGAAACTTTTTTAGCTGTAGGTATTTTTAGTAAAATATGTCTATCGTGTGGTTATGAAATATCATTCGAATATTGTTTGGTGGAAGATCCGTCTGGGTAGAGCGAACCCGTCCGCCAAATATCGTCGCTCCATTGAGTTTTTGAAAACATTTTATAACGAGCCAATTTCTTTCTAAAGGCATTCATGTCTATATTCGATCTCATCGCAACTCTTAGGTTAACCGACAACAAAAAATAATAATTGTAAACTAAAACTGCTAAGAGATAATTTAAGGTTTCAAAACGACTTGCTTAATTTATGTAAATATTTTATACTCCGCGAAGCTTTTCAAGCGCAAGCTCAATATTTACCCTGATATTTTATCATTAAATGGGATCCTATTATGTCTGTGTGCGATACAATTTGCGTAGATTATTCTAGATATTGGATATTGATAGGACAAACTCGTGCGGCGCTCACTTTGCCTTTAGGTGGATAGGTTAACTGCGTTCATTTCTAAAATAGCTGTGTACAGTATTGTTGCAATATATATTTTAGCGTTATCTCTCGTTGGTTTCGCTCAAGGCTCGGGAGATCAATCATGCTATATACACATTTTGCGTGTTTATCTGTCAGTGATCCTCTCTGAGACACCGGGATCACGTTTAATGGGCTGCCATTACTCTCTCGAATAACCAAAGCTGGGGAAAAACCTTTAGTTTGCTTAATTTATCCGCGGTTTTATACAGGTGAATGCAGTATACTTTATATTCTATTGTGTCTCGAAATTAACCAAAATAAAAGACATGAAGATTACGTAATTTTACTTTTACCATATTTGACAAGACGTAACATGTTTATTTCCGTACTCATTATAAACCGTCACGTTTTTGACATGCTGTTAAATTAATTCAACATAGTGAGATTGAAATTAAAATATTTTAAGATAAATAATGCATTTCCTATCACACTGTATATTAACAGAGTGGTACTAGATTAATTACGAATAAAACAAAATACTTCTTTGCTATAAAAACACAATTTGTTTATAAATAACAAAGTAGTTTATTATTATAGAAAACATGTAATTACCCAGCAGTTGACGGAAGCCATTCAAGACGCCGTCTTTGTAATTGAATACTAGCGGTTTTATTTCCTACACTTTCAGTAATCAAATCGTGACTCTACTGCTGGATACGAAAGTTTTATTTGCAATAAACCGTCGCTAGCTGGAAATTACCCTGAACTCATCAATGTATAATATCTTCTACATTTCTGTACAAATATTATAAATATTGTTTTATCAAGACGGCTTATAACACGAACTGTGTTTCGACGTTACGTACTATGTTGTAGAAACAATAGAACGTCACGAAGTCTTTGAGGTCACAGCACGATGCAAATTACGAATACGTTGTAACCAGTTTTCTATTCTAATAGGCATCGTATTTACTTTCAATTTAAATGATGTTGTATTTCGTTAAAGACCATCGCTAATAACCGCAACATTTTTTCATAACATTGCGAAACGATGGTTTAATGATAGATGATTGCATAAATGATTTAGATGGAATGTGAATTTGTATCGTAATTAGAAACAAAACAAACTTGTTATTAAATAAATGAAAAATGTGATAAATAAAAATTACCCGACCAGGATTCGAACCTGGGAACCTTTTTAATAATAATTGAGCATTTTCAATGCAAAAACTTAAAAACATTATTAAAACATTGCAATGCTTCACTTTAACTGGGATTCACAATTTCTGTAAAGAAATTGGTCTCGGGTGGTCTTAGCTGCAAAGCTATACCATAAGATAGAGCTACGTTAGCAATATAACGTAAAAACAAAAATGTGGTAAGTAATTTCGAGGCGTACCGCCAGGCCCTGGTAGCTCAGTTGCAAGAGCACTCGTCCGGCAAACGAGAGGTCCCAGGTTCGAATCCTGGTCGGGTAATTTTAATTTATCACATTTTTCATTTATTTAAGAATAATTGAGCATTTTCAATGCAAAAACTTAAAAACATTATACAAACTTGTTATCTCTAAAATGCTTAAGAAATTAGTTTTATCATATACGTTTACTAACTTAAAATTTGGTTTTCGTCGTAATTTAGATGAGGCCACGTGGGCTCATAATTCATTCGTCTGTTTGTTCCGTTCTCCTTTCGCCTCAGCCGACAGACACGTCGTGAACTCGTAGGCGTTAAACAACGTATTTGGAAACAATAGCTCAGCGATCACGACTAATTAATAACACCTTTTCGTAATCCAAGATCCTGTACAATGCTCAATCAGAGTGTATTTGTTTAACCGTCTTGTTTATTTAAGACTCGTGTAACATAGGCCTGAATCTCGTTGCTATTAGCTTTTTTATGCTATAAATTACGTGACCAAATAGATCTGTCATTGTGTTTCTTCTACGATTGTGTTTCAAATAGTAGTTATCGGTTCAATCAGGCTCTGCATTTTGATCTGGGCGTTGTGTAATATCTCAAGGGATACTTATCCTTAGTTTATAAGCATAGCATACTGATTACCTTTAGATAACACAAAAGAAGAATACAAAAATTATTTATTTTGACTCCAACGTGCACTTGATATAGAGTTTAAAATTAAGTATTCGTGTTTGTCTGGACATAAGCATAATATTGCTTAATAAAGCATTTAAAATGGATTCCGGTCATGCGGTCCCCTATGAAAACGCAAATAGAATGGGTGGCATCCCGCCAGGACAGACAATAATGTCTGCTTGGTTATGATGATCGATATTTGCATAATATTATTATTCCAAACTCAGGACATTGTTATGCTATGAGCGAGTCCTAGCAAGGATTTGATATCAAGGGTAATTTATTAGTTTACTCCGCGGGGTTTATAAGTATGGAACATTAAAATATCAGTGAAAGGAATTTGGTAACACCAAAACTGAAATTGGTAGAAACAAAAAATTATCTAATGTGCTGGCAATAAAGAAACAATGATGTTATGATGACTGTTCGCATCATGCAAGCTTGTGATTTCGTAAAAAGTATTGCAACATTCAGCTCTATAGTTTGAGTTATAAGATATGTTTTCGGAAGCCGCAAAATTTCCGCGGAAGTCCTACTTAGTGTAATGGTTTTTGATGCGTTCTGCATTTCTCACACTGTCCATAGCGTAAGACACGAGTGTCGAATCTGCACTTTTGCAATGTAGCTTCATGACATACTTTCCAATGTTGTTATACACACTTGCAAAATGCAACGGTTACAATTTCAGTTGCACATCGCGGTACTCTATCATTATAGACATTTGCAATGAAATGTTTTGAAGTGGCATCGCAAATTGGACTCGTCATTTACATAGTCAGCACGCATTACAATTGACATGCAAGAACAAATGCACGCAACACTAAGTATGTATTCTTTTTACCCGTAGAAAGCGTCACATCCTGGAGTATAAAATTTCAATTGATGAAAAACAACAAATAAACGGAATAAAAGTAAACAATAATGTCACACGATTCATTAATTTACATTAAAACTAAGTCGCGTAGAACGTAATGGGTAGCGAATTCACGTTCAAGGGCGAAGGGAAAATTTTCATTCATTAACATGACATGCCATTTACACTGAAGGCACGCAAGGGTTTGTATTGTACCCATGTATTATTTCTGTGAGCGTCGTTACTGCCGAGATTTTCCATTCACTTCGTTTTTCATCATCGTACTTAGACGACCAATGACGATAGTTAGTAGATATGCTTAATGAATGTTAAGTTACGTCATTATTGATTTAACTATTTTCGGCTTATGTACATAATCTGCGTGTTAAGTGATGTCCGATAACAAAAAAATAATTGATCTTTAGATTAGGAACCATTTTTAAAAGTCCGATAAGGTTCGAATGTGGTATTTATTCATGGGACTATAAATAAATGGGAATAGGCACGTTAACAGCCTTGGCGTAATTTGAATGATGCCGTCGTAACGCGTTTTGGTTGGAGTAATTTCCTTTCAATCTCCGTTCGACAGAATACGTGCATGCAGAACTAGGTTCTGTTTTAGCCCATTTTATTACACATTGTTATGTTCAATGTGCTTACAAAATATTTGCTTGCTTAATGCTAAAGTTTCTAGTACTAGACTAAGAACTTTGCAAAGTGGAGTAAAGTAGAAATATATATTTTTTGAGAATAGATTCTAGTTGTTCATTCAATAATATAGATGCTTACTAAATTATGAGGTCTTTTAAGTCTTATTAAAGTCCAGATAAAAGTTCACAGAGAAATATAGAATAAAATACGAAGTACAGTTTTACAGTTTTTAGTATAACTTTAATCTAAGAAAAGACATAAAGTTAAAAAGAGTCGAATTACAAAACCAATCCTGGTCAATATCAGATAGTGTTAGTAATCTTCCCTACCTCACAATCGACCCGAACTGAAAGAGGTTTTTTGTGATAATTATGCGGATGTAAAGACGGCCGCGCTCGGGGTGAAGGACGCATGACTCACAGCGCGCTCGGCCTCCGGAGAAATGTCGACTAGTTCCACAACGCTGGGTTTTTACCAAAAAAAAAAAACAAAACTTCAACTCACAATACCACGCAAACTGGTTCCTCTGACGTCCCGAATATTTTCAGAATCGCTCCCTTTGAACACGTGTAAAATATTCCTCGAATTTACTCTAATTTAGTGCGCAAATATTTACAGCAGTAAACATCAACTTAATTTACACATCGCGATCTACCCTACCCTTCGAACATAAATAGTGGGAAGCTACGATAAATTCTGTACGTGTGAGAATAAATTGTTGATTTTTTACGCGGGAAAAATGAAGTAGAGGCGATCGTGGACTATAATTTTTAATTTTACGGTCACGCGCCTCCCACCGTATCTTGCAACACGATGATCAACAAATCAGCTATTTTTATTTGCGCCTTGCATCAGTTTACCTCAATCTGGTTTTAGATTGTATTATTTTTGTTCTGAAGAAATAACTTACAAGATGACTTTTAAGTGCGCGTGGTTGGTTAACTATAAACGCATTATGGTAGCCTTGACCTTGGATCTATGCATAATGTCATGGCTGCGCCCTTATAGGGTATACATCCCTTGATAAATGGAGGTAGGTTCGCGCTATGTCTTGAAACGCGCGATTGTTACGCTCCCCCTTTCTAATGCCATTAGGTTTTAATAAAGTCATGATACTGCGACAAAAGGCCTAAAAATAGTACGCACACAAAATACCATTATAAATGTTTACAGTGTTGCTGACAAGGAAATTATTATATTTATTGTCAAACTTTCTGGAAATACCGTCAGTCCATGTTTTGTTCTCATTTTACATATTTGCAGGCTGATTTTTCACGTGTACGCTTGATATCCGAGAACGAAATGGCGACCTTAACTGGCTATTTCAGCAAATAATACCTGCGTTATAAAATATAATGTTTGTTAAAATGAATCCAGAGGTAGCCCCATTACGAAATAAGCTTAACATTTAGGGCTTTCATATGTTTTATTCACTAGCTGTTATCCTCGTCTTTCCCTGTGCAAATTCCGTGGGACTATGAGGATAAAAAATATTACGTATTGCAGTCCCAGTGTAAAATATCTAGCTAAATTCGTTAAGCCGTTTTAGTTTGAAAGGGTGGGTAACTTACATTCATAAATCTTACTAATATTATAAATGTGAAAGTTTAGATGTATGGATGTTTCTTCCTCAATCACGGCAGAACGACTCAACGAATTTCGATAAAATTTGGTATAGTGATAGTGTAGAGTCTGGAATAGCAAATAAGCTACTTTTATCCCGATATTCGAACAGGATTCAAAAATCCGCGGCCGCGTAAAACCGAGCGAAACAGCTATAGTGCTTTTATTAACTTACAGTATTGTAGAATTAATACCTAATATTGGTAGAATTAAGAAGCCTGAGAAGTTGCAAGCGTTACTTTTTCTATCGTTTACCTATAGCTAGATTTCTACTTATCTACCATAGACTTTTCTATTCTTATTAATATTGATGAGACAAAAAGGGAGTGGGTGGGTGTTGTTGCAATATTTTCATCAATAATCACAGTTCTTTTGTTATTGCAATGGAAGTTTTATCTTGGTGGTTTTCATTATTTCTTCATAGTATGAAGCGTAGGTTTCTCGTTTTATTGAAGACGCAGTAGACACCAGATAATCCTGCTGCATTTATATTTAGCAAAAGTAGGACATTGAGGAATCAATAGCCGCTGTCTATTTCTGGTTACAATATAGCAAAGGCGAACCCATTTTTGTTTGAACTTTGTTATTTATACGTCTATTATATTATATCATTATTTTATATTATAGGTCTTAAAAAGCTTATGATTTGTCAAATTGTCGCGTGCCAGTTAAATATTTTAATATTTAATTTTGTGGCATCGTATAAACCGTTCGCAAAAAAAAAACTATTATATAAAAAACGATTTTTTTATTTGAAGTAAGCGAACATGCTTTATTTCTTTAATTTAGTTTCAAATATTTTTATGATTGCAATCCATCAAAGAATAGTTTTGCAATCAAATTAGCCGTGTAAGAAGGTAATTTAAGACTGACCCGTAGTCGAATCTAGGTTTAAGTTGAAGTTGCAATACGAATGTCTGGGATATCATAAATAATGACACTCGCTCTTCTTATCTTATTTAATCTCTTAGAAACCTATCCTAGAATAAGCTATAATATAGAGACTACTGTATTAATATTTAACGTATAATTGAATTCTCTATGCTCCTTGTCATTAAACTGGACATAACGAGATCGTAAATTGTCAATATACGTACAGGTACACGTGCAGCGATCTTATGAGATCTGCCTGGGGTTGTTACGACATCGGATTATGTCTAGGAATATTCTGGACTGCGCTTGATATCTGGAGGTCATTTTGATATGAAAATCCGTGCGGCATGTGGGGAATATTGACCAGGAGAGCATAAAGTGGGTGTGGTAGCTCAGTTTTTATTCAAGGTTTAAGATTTTCATCAATTGTTTTTTTTTTGTAACAGTAAACCATGACAAAGATTATTAATCTTCTCTGTATTAAAGGTATACTTTTACCTAAAAAAACTTATTACAAGCTCCGCTTAATTTGGGAGCTGTGTTGGTAAATAATAATCAACGAATGCAGAGCATTAAAAAAACCGACATCACGTCAAAACTTTGGTTGACTTAGAATGTAATCCACGTAAACATTATATTACGTAAACGTTAATTTGAAATTTTCAACGATGTACCTCCTACTCATTCGATTTCAATGAAATTTGTATGGTACCAACTATGAAGTATTCTCTATCATATGTATCTCTATCTTTTCAAAATCGATTCATAATTTTCCGAAATATCGTGTAACTAAGACACAAAATAAACATACAGACGAATTGAGGAGAACCTCCTCCTTTTTTGGAAGTCGGTTGAAAAGTTCAGCATTATTTATTTAAAAAAACAACTTTAATTTAAAGATTTTGTCAAATTAGCTTAGTTTATTTGAAAATAAACTAATAAATTATAATTTTGACTAGTTTACTGTGATAATTCGTAGGTAATAATAATCGATACCTACTCGATGTTAAATTTTGCTGAAAGTTACAAAGCCTTCTTTGTTACCACTTATTTGACCATTAAAAATGATTAAAAATAAACAATATTACAATATATTACGTATGTATACGATGTTTCTGGTCGCTAAAAGCTGCAGTATAATCGCATTACGCGGAGCGCTACAGCGGAGGCCACGCTAATAGATTAAGCGCCACGTCAACCCAGGTGCTGTTATTTTAACCCCTGACGACTTGCAAACCAAATCGAATCCCCTTAGCTTAATTACAACGAGATTAATCCTATTACTCCTAAAATAGCTACGGAGTTTTGCTTTGTATCAGAATTAAAAGTAAAATTAAAAATTTTAAAAACCCCCCGACACAAGAAAAGACCTTAAAAACTAACAAATAATATTTTAAACCTATTCTAATTATTATCGTCCCATATATAATTGACTGTAAGACTTGTACTTTAAAATATTTTTATTTTCCGAGCTTCGTCGCTGCGTCGGGGACCGCTCAAGTATATAAAGTATTAAGCCAACAACAGCTAATTTATTATTACATTTAGGTATGAGCGATCTTAAGTTTCATGCATAGTCTACGCTCTGCGTAATGCCGCATTACGTAGAGCGTAGACTACGTAAGAGCGCGGCGAGCTCGGTGTGCGGCTTGCGGCGCGGGGGTGGGCGTCACCAAGTGCGGCAACCCGAACGGGCAGACACGTGAGGGCAGACGACGTTGACGGTTGTGTCGATTTTACGAATTTTTCGGAGTGAATTCTTTTGATGCAATCTGCAACTGACAACTGTTTTTCTCACTTAGCGGTCCCCCGACGCGGCGACGACGCTCGGAAAATAAAAATATTTTAAAGTACAAGTCTTACAGTCAATTATATATGGGACGATAATAATTAGAATAGGTTTAAAATATTATTTGTTAGTTTTTAAGGTCTTTTCTTGTGTCGGGGGGTTTTTAAAATTTTTAATTTTACTTTTATTTTGTACTTTTTAAAGTAGGTTTTAATATTAGGAAGATGGTAGTCAGATCCCCTCATCAACAATAAGAGAGCTGATGATCTTCAAACGGCTGATCAGGTCATTGTAACCTTACCATACACTTTCAATTTCATTGAAGTAATACGGTACCAAATTTCGAATCGATAGGATATATGGAAGGTAGTCAGATCCTCTCATCAACTATAAAAGAGCTGATGATCTTCAAACGGCTGATCAGGTCATGGTTCCCTTACCATATACTTTCAATGTAATTGTAGTAATACGGCACCAAATTTCGAATCAATACGATATATGGAAGCTATTCAGATCCCCTCATCAACTATTAGAGAGCTGATGATCTTCAATTGGCTGATCAGGTCATGGTTACCTTACCATATACTTTTAATATCATTGTTGTAATACGGCACCAAATTTCGAATCGATACGACATATGGAAGTTAGTCAGATCCCCTCATCAACTATTAGAGAGCTGATGACCTTCAAACGGCTGATCAGGTCATGGTTCCCTTACCATATACTTTCAATATAATTGTAGTAATACGGCACCAAATTTCGAATCAAAACGACATATGGAAGCTATTCAGATCCCCTCATCAACTATTAGAGAGCTGATGATCTTCAATTGGCTGATCAGGTCATGGTTACCTTACCATATACTTTTAATATCATAGTTGTAATACGGCACCAAATTTCGAATCGATACGACATACGGAAGTTAGTCAGATCCCCTCATCAACTATTAGAGAGGTGATGATCTTCAAACGGCTGATCAGGTCATGGTTACCTTACCATATACTATCAATATCATTTTTGTAATACGACACCAAATTTCGAATCGATACGACATATGGAATTTAGTCAGATCCCCTCATCAACTGTTAGAGTGCTGATGACCTTCAAACGGCTGATCAGGACATTGTAACCTTACCATATACTTTCAATATAATTGAAGCAATACGGTACCAAATTTCGCATCGAAAGGACATATGGAAGGTAGTCAGATCCCCTCATCAACTAGAAAAGAGCTGATGATCTTCAAACGGCTGAACAGATTTTCATGAAACATGGCTAAGAACACTCGGGATAAAATTATCTATAACACAAAAAAAACTAAACGAAAATCGGTTCATCCGTTTGGGCGCTACGATACCACAGACAACTACACAGATACACAGATACACAGACACGTTAAACTTATAACACCCCTCTCGTTTTGCGTCGGGGGTTAATTAAAGAAGATTATTAATTTGACAATTAACTAGGCAACGGAGTCGATTCTTAATTAGAATAATGCAAGGGAATTTGTATGGGTACCTTTTGTTTCGTGATTTTGTGATTATACTAACAAAATGCGGTACCATTTAGGGCTTTGATACAGCATGCACCATGAAATATTTCATCTGGACTAATTTCAATTTCCATCGCCCTGAATACATTTACCACTTAGCCACTCCAAAATTCGTTTCCCGGTTATTACTTGAAAATTAAAGAAGCTATCGCCTTCAAATTAGAAAAGACGCAAAGGAATTGTATTGAAATTTTTCTATTTCATGAAAAAAAAGATGTCCCTACTTGTATAATAATGTATTGCAGGTATGGACAATATTTTTTTTTTCTGAATTGTCCACGGCCTTAAACATTAGGGAGCTTACCGCAAGGGCACTCTAATGTTCGTTTCCCGATTATTAGAAAAATAAAACAAAACAGTGTAAAACAACTGCAGTCGGTGCTTTACACCAGAGAAACAAGGCAGGGAACCTCAATTTTCTCTTATTGGCGACAAATCAAGAGCTCGACCTCAATCTCACGTGATGGTTAGCAATAGCGATTAGGTCTATACTGTGAGGAAGGAGGGTTTTATCCGTCCCCCTCACAACACTACAACTAATAATACGTAATAAACACAGGACATCATTACATGACGCACTATTATCTTGTAAAGCATATTAACCGGCGAGTAGCAGTTATAGAATTAGGAAATCTCGCACTAACTCAATAACGAGATACGTAAACGGATACTGGATTGAACCTGTGTCCCACACTACTGGTTATAGAAACCTCTCAGACTTGTTTGTCTACTGCGCTCTGTGTTGACATAAGACGGTGCACTGGCTTAACTGGAGTCTTCGCCAGGAATGTAGGCAAGCTCTTATTGGAGCGAGTTAAAAGTTAGGATTGATTTAAAATCGTTCGGAATTTATATCATTAATTTTGACATAAGTCATAGGGATGTGATGATCCAGCGTATAAGTAGATAAGGCAATTCGTTTAGGATTGATAAGTCATTTATTGCGCGGCGCTTTTGGAAATTGATTTTTCGGAATGAGAGCTTAACGTGGTTATCGATAAGCTTCCTTCCCGCAAAACGACACGTTTTTTTGATGAAAAAATAAACTTCGGAAACGTATATATTTTTTTGTTGTGGTACTTACTTATTATCTACTTCAATAGCCTAAAAATTAGTACATAAAATGCCTAAATTTATTGTAAACTAGCTGTTTCACGCGGTTTTACTGTCGCAATTTTCTAGTCCCGCTGGAATATCGGGAAGAATGCCTTTGCTTTTCCAGACTGAACACTATCACTATGCCAATTTACATCCAAATCCGTAGAGATTTGCCACGATCGAGGAAAAAATATCCATCCATCCATACTTATACATTTATAATATTAGTAAGATGTGGCTAAGAATGTGGTAAGAATTACTGCACTGCTTTATTTCAAAGTCAAACCAACTTAGGCTCTTCAAAATTAGATGACTCTCTCGACATGACAGTTACCTTCTATTTATTGACGACCTACAATAATTTCGTACTCATGCAGGGAAATCTCCGCCTGAAGCGATTCAATTAACGTTTTCTTTTATCGTTAGCTCGCCCAGCATCAGCGACCTACTCTTGTAACTTTTTTGTGGTGCTCCAAAGAAAGTGATGACGGTGACTCTGAATCATTAAATCTGATTGGACCATTACAAAATGTCCGTTCTAACTCGGACCGTAGCGCGATCATTATTTCCATTTACGTGAAATTAAATTAGGAACGCAGCTTTAGTTTTGTCGATAATGTGATCTTTTGGATAGCGGGATTCATTAAACTTTTATATTCCAAGTCTGTGCGTAAGTTTTACTTTTTTTTCAATTCGTACGTTCGATTAGTAAAAATATGAACTTGTCAAAATAATATAATTATTTGATATTTAGAGGAGTAAGAAGTTGGATCTTTTTTCTTATGTGTGCTATTAGCATGTAAAACTAGATCTGCACGTGTACGTACTGTAAATTGTTTAACTAAACATATGAAATGTTTTTAATCATGATAATTGCTTTTGTCAATAAACAGCAGTTTGACGAAAATAGGGACGAAATACTAACAAATAAATAAATGTACAAACAAACTATCTTTCTATGCTATGCGTCAGATAGAAAGGGAAAACACAAATTAAGTCATCGACCACCAAATGAAGTCATGTATTGTCATCCGATTACCGCTGACGATCTCGTATCCACGCATTCAATTGGCTATGAATATCGATGAAATCGGTATCAAAAGCCTTATTATGTGCCACAATGGTGATATTCTCACAGTAATGGTACAAACAACAACATCTCCATTACTGGAATCAATTAAGCTAAATAGATTAGCGGTAACACTCGATTTTTATATCGATCGAACCGGAATGGCTGCGCGTGAGCACGATACTCTGGTTCGTTGTCGACCTACCGGTTGCCTATACAAGTTTTTGCGGCTGCAACTATTACGCACAGTTTATGTAACTAACACTCTAGTTATAGGCATGTTGCCTGATAAAGATATTGATCACTATGTATTTCTCAAGTTGATAGGATAGGATTCTATAACCAGGACCTCTGGATAGTTTTCGCGTTCGAGATAAATTCAATCCAATAACACGCTCAAACAGCCCAACGTACGTGCGAGGACGTCTTAAAATCTACCTCAAAGTAAAATATCTGGCGAAGCAAGGTCCTATAAAAATCAATTTTGTCCCAACAAAGCTGCCGCGCGACGTGAAATGGATTTCCCCGGTGGAAATCGTATTCCCCCTCTCAAGGAATAAAGCAAATGATTGAAAGGCGATAGCAGTTGGCGGGAAAAGGTAAATCGGGAATTATCACCACACGGAAACTTGCAATCTGAATCATATTTGAGTAATTTTTACGTATTCAAAATATTTAACTTTAATCGATTTATTTTTTCACCAGGAAATTGTCAAACCCGCTCCTGACTGATCGTTAGATTATAATCTTGCTAGATTAGTTTAAAATTTTAATTATACGGTGACATAGTTTTGTCAAACCCTGCCCTCATAATGCTGATTCAATTTTATAACTATAAACTTGCCACTTATATTCGTCAGGTTAAAATGCATCAAAGCCCCGCTCTGTACCCGCTCGATCAACGAGATACTTGAAAAGTTCCCTACTCGAGATCGATAGACTATGTTTGCCCTTTACTTTAGCATGAGAATGTGTTTTGACCTTTAATTGAATTAGAATCAGCTGGGAACGCTGGCGCTACTGCGCCGCGCCGTGTTAAAATCATACAATTACGTTTTTAATTTATTCTCAAACACGAATCTGTTAAAACTTTCGTTCATTGTTTACACAAACTTGATTACTTTTATCGTGTATATTTAATTGAGTATAGTTTAAATATTGGTTGTTAGAATATCAAATCGTTAACCAGTATAGGGGATTCAGGTTATGTCATATCCATAGATAGACCGACATCCAGGGGCCTCGTCGCCGCTGTCACAGTTAAGTGCAGTCTCACCAAGGTGTACAAGCTACCTAACTAGGTTACTTGTTGTTCTCCAAGTATACGGTGACGTAGAATCTCTATTGTTGCGCTATGTACTGACACAAAGGCTGCTCTCTCTCTGCTTTGTTCCGCCTCTTTGTTTGACGTGATGAAGGCGAAGTAAAAAACTCCATCACTTCAACACTATACGTTGTTTTAGCGATACGTAAGGCCTTTATTGCAGTTCACGTATGAATGCTTTTGCTGAATATGATTAATGGATGGAAACTCTTTGTATCTTTGTTTGTAAACTGCTGTTTCAGTGAATTGGATCTGACCATCAAAGTTTATTGCATCGTCGGGAATATTATTTTTCACCGTTGTTTCGATATTGATATACCGTGGCAATTTTAGAAAGACAGCATGGGATAGTTAACTTATTAAATGGTGGCGTGAAGGCGTCAATGTTGTGGAAATGGGCTATTTCGCCTCAGTATGTTTTATTATGTCGCATTATGGGGTTCCCTATTTGCGCCGTAACGTTCGAGATGAGTTGATGAAGTGCTATTTTATGAGGGGACACAATGTATTCCCGAGGTCTATGTTTTACCTTGTTGCTATTAACATCTAGTGGTTACGTAACGTTGTATGCAGTGTTTGAATAACGGCGCAATTAAGAGTTTATTGGTGAAAAAATCTGATCGTAAATAAAGGGTTTTATACGATGGTGATTAAATTCCTTGCGTAAAAGCCGAATCGCTTATTGACGTAGATGTAGGGGAATTAAATAAGTCTTAAGAATAATTTAATGATGCCCTACAGGGCCTTACCTAAGGGTGTTACCACACCAATCGATCGGATTTTTTGGCATAGTTCCTTCCATGCTGGACTGGGAGCGAAAGAAAAACATAGATGTGCCAGCTGCTTGTCTTCCCGGGCATACTGTAAAAGTCAGTTAAGGGACGGAGGTTTTTTTTTGAAGTTTTTGTGGGCGATAGGCTGACCCCTCCATCTCTCTCCATCATTATAATGCCCCCAAATTTGTCAAACGTGACATCAGATGGTTTTATAGCCTCTGTTGTTCTGCCTACCCCATTAGGGATACAGGCGTGACGTTATGTATGTATGTGTGTATGTAAAAACTATCAATCGACGGTCGATCGATTAGTGTGGCAACACCCTAACGAGTGTAGTGTTAAATTTACTAATTTCTAAATTTCCCAAACAGCATTCGAATTATTTCTTCGGCGACTTGTAGAATGTTGTTGATAGATAGATATATGTATATAAAATGCAAAAGGCTTTTGCTATCAAATCCAAACGGCAGTAACTCAGTTTAGCGCACAAACAAAATAGCTCTTAGCTATTATTACAGGTCTTAAATCATGTAGGTATCTTTCAACTCAAATTCTTATAAGTAAACTAGCCACCGCGCGCGGTTTTACCCGCGTAACTTTTGATTCCGTGGGAATTTGGGATAAAATATAGCCTATAACCTTCCTCAAGAGTTGGGCTATCAAATTCAAAAAGAATTTTTCAAATCCCACTTTCTGAGATTAGCGCGTTCAAACAAACAAACAAACAAAAAAACAAACTCTTCAGCTTTATATATTAGTATAGATATTAATTTAGATATGTAAATAATAATACTTTGTCATCACATTATATTTTCGAAACAACTTGACTTTTCATAATTCTCAGGCCTTCTAAGTTAATGATTATTTGAATAATTTGAGCCGAGACGTACTTAAAAGTTGTGAAAAGAAATTGGTCTTAATTTTAACTTTTCAAATCCACACTCCCCTACGATAAAGTAAGTCCTTAAGTGCTTTCCCAAAAAGTTTTTTTGGAATGAGTGGGATAAGTATAATTACCAATTCACTTCGATAATGTCCACTTTACTACGTCGGATTGCCAAAGTTTTGAGAATACTAAGCTCTTATCATTTTTTAGATTTACTCGTTTTCTTATCTCTCAAGGCCCCTGAGATTTACGCGATGTTTATGTATCTCTGTTTTTATTGTTGGTTCAAAAATTACAAGTCTCAAACAGTATTGTTCAGGGTCCATACAGTCTCTGACCTGTCAAGCTACTTTTTGTTAGGTATGTGAAGTAAAGATGATATTGTCATTGATAATGATGTATATCTAAACTATTGGTGCAGACTTGATTTACTTTCTTAACGACGATATCGAGATTTTCATTTCAAGTGGATGATACGTGTAGTTTATTGAGTAACTTGAGAGGGTAAAATATTAAAATCCTTGCTGCGGTTTCTAATATAAGTAAATGATTTGAAATTTAACAAAAATGAGCTATTATTTGCACTATATGTTGTTTTAATACATTTCATGAGTTGTCGAAAATCTGACAGGTCAGCATTACTCTTCATTTATAGTTTGTGTTTATGTTTGACGATTTTTTTTATTTGCGAATTTGTTTCGATGATTCTTAATATTTTGTATACTGTAATTGTCTTTTTTCAATATTTAGATGTGACAAGGTACTCTGAAGGGGAAAACATGTAGGGCTAGGGCGGAAATCATCCCCTCGCATTGCTGTCAGTCACTGTTTAATCAAGCTTTTAATTAGTCGTTGAAGATTATTTTTAAGAATAATAGTTTAAAGTTTGGATGAATAAACATAATAGGTAGTTGATATCTTTGGTTGTTACATGCAATAAATATGTTACTATTTCGCCTTCCAAAGTTTACTTTGCAATATTCATTAAATGTCAAAGTTAAGAGGTATGTATTATTGTAATGTGAAATGGTTCCAGAAGAAACTCCTTTTAGAGAACACAAGTAATTTTTTCTCCTACCTATAGAGTTCAATAATATCAAAAAAGCTTCGAAAACTGCTCGTGATGGGGTTTAGTTAGAAGTGAATGTCGTAATAGGATAACACAGGCCCGGTCACCTAGAAACTATCACCGCCGAGTTGCATGGAAACGCATGACTATGTAAATAAATGGATGGTGTACCGAGTCAATGACCAAAAGACTGCATGGTTGACCGGAGCACGGTCGCGTCGCGATCTGATTGTTGGCCAATAAGCGATTTGCGTGCGTTCGGCCGACGCGATAGTTGCGCTCGCGCATAGAACACTCCCAACGTGATACTCCATTATTGAAACCACGTGATTAAGGTGACGCTTCTTGTCTATTTCGGTATGGACATTATGGCTGTTTTGCTACATTCTTTAGTTTTCGACTTCGACCCCTTTTGGCCTTAACGTGGAGGCATTAATGTATGGTTTATGCATAAGTTAACCAACATCTAATTTAATAACTATCTTTTTTGTGTTCGATGGGTAAGGATCACCCAGATCATGATATTGAGCCAGTTTTCTAAAACAATTTATTCCATAATAAATAAATTTAAAAATCCCCAGACAATCACACCAACTACATGGCTTCAAAGTAAGCAAAAGCTTGTGTTATGAGATACCATGTAGCGAACTAGGAGGGAACCTAGAGTATAAAATACATATATAGATAAACTTTCAGACCCGGAACCTTTTTTTTTCTTGTTCCGTGCGGGAATCGAACCTACAACCACTGGCGTCTATGGCAGATAGGTTTACACCATTGCCAAAGTGGTAGTCAATGGATTAACCTACTTACTCATTAAGTCAGTGACATCTATTTCTTGTCGATTTTGAGTAAACATTAAAAACGTTATCTATATAAATACGATTCAGAAGTAAACTCAATTATATTTTGCTCTTTCACTAGGTACTCATGGACTTAATGATGTTAACAGTCCCTAAAGACCTATCCAGGATTCCTACATTTTGAAAACGTTGCAAAAAGGGTACCTAATCTCATTAAACTTACGGTTTTTCTCAGTTGATAAAAATTCTGATGCTTACAAATAATTTATTAAAATAATTCATAGAGTTATTAAAAATTTCCACAATGGTAAGTATATTAGTAAAAGTATGCAGGACTTTAATGTTAGAAACTACGTTCAAATGCATTTTTTGGGAAATTTGAAAAGCTTTTGTTCGTCAGACAACACACTGAACTGAACATCAGCTATCAGTCTGGCTTTGTTGAAAGAGGAATACAAGATATAGCTAGAATTTTATTTTTGACTAAATCCGAACTGCGTTGTACTCGAATCGAATCGGAGACTGTGCCAATATGTACCAGGCTGTACCCAGAAAGGAGGCGTATGTTTTTTGAGGGTGTGGATGTAATATTTTTTGGCACGGCCAGAAGCTTTAACGGTTTTACATACTTCAATAGAGGAATTGTCAATATCCTCTGAATTAGAAATAGAAATAGAAAATTATTTATTTGCGTCCACAACATATTTACAGGTAATAAATAAATTATGGTTTCAAGTGCGAGTAATATTTCTTAAGTACATATTTAGTGTGATACAGTAAATATTTTTGTTTCCTTTCAATTATTGTTATTGTTTTAATAATTATTAGCAAGAACTTTACTCGCCGCCACCGGACGGGATATAGCTTGCGTAATATATCTGACGCTTATAGGTAAACAGCGGCGCGGGTGTAAATTGTGTTTTGTTGTTGTTTTGTAATCGCATGATGAATCACTGTATTGTTCGAAGCTGGGACGAGATGTCTCTCGTAATAAACTCAGCTTGTTTATTAATGTATAGCTACTGATGTTACAAGAAGTTCGTAATAAACAAAATATCCCTACGAGTTCGTTGCTTAGGCATTGAAGCTTATTCTTTCCAGAAAATATTTTTACATGTTAGTAAAAGGAAAAATGTTAAAAATTATAATCCCACGGGTCTGGGGTAAAAAGAAAGCTATTTAAATCCAGCAATGCTAACGGCAGATACGATACCTCAGATAAAAGGGAAATAAAGGCACTATTGACCTAGATAATGAGACTTTAAAGAGCGATAAGTTGTTTAGATTTAATGTTGAAGGTAATAAGAACGAAAATTATTTAAGCGTGTGTCTGAATATTAAGACTTTTGTTACTAGCATACTAAAAAGAAAATATAAAAGCCGTAAAGCAAAGATATAGAAACGTGGTTATTAATTCTCACAGACTTCCATTGATGGACATAACCATATTTCGCAATAAAAAGGACATATAAAGTTTTCTAAGCGTTCGTAGAAATGTGACTGCAGGAATTCATATTGTACTGACACTAATAAAATTGATTTTATATCATTTCAGATGTGTTTGCAATCAATCGATTATAATGATGAGTCACAAAAGCCTCACCGCCCGCATATGTTCGGCCGTATCAGCTTGCGTATGTTAATTATACCTGGCTGTACCGTTATCAAACCACTTGTTCGATGTAAAGCGGGTGTTCTTATGTTTTATTGATTACTGATATTGCATGAGCTTGCTCCCGGTGATAACTTTGTGGTGATCAAGAGATTCACTTAACTGTTAACGACGTTGATAGGTATGTAGAATTTTGTAACTTGCTAGTGAAAGCAGTTTTCAGTCAGCGTATTTTTTGTTATCTAGTTCATATCTTGAGGTTGGGTTAACTGTTTTATAAGAATTGAAGTATAAGCTTTTCGCGAAGGTAAAAATGCAAAAAACTTTGGTATGGATTTTACAGATTTCAATGCCCTCTGTATATTGTTGAGCATTCTAAAATCTAGTTACTTAGTCTTTATGGATGCGCTTGTCAACTATGTATGAATGGAAAATAAAAATTGCGTTCATTTTGACCACGGAAGCCCTTTTGTATGGAGTGTACGGCACGCATTTGGTCGGTTTTTTGTGTCATTTACAAGTTATTCCAATTGTATCCATTAAACACGATTTAAAGCTGTTTAATATGTAAAGTTTTGGAAAAAGAACCCACTTTGCATGTTAAACAGAAGTTAGATAGAAACTAACAAAATACGTGCAAATATTGTATTGACGAGTTGGATTTTAATGGTGGTCACAAAACATAAATTCTTTTTGAAATAGTTATAATTAATTTAGTATTTCTATTCAAACATTGTTATTATTAATTTAGTATTTCTATTAATATGATAGCAGCAAATAGCCGAGCGATGTGAAGAACCTTAGGGGGGAGGCCTATTTTCAACAGTGGACGTCTTCCGGCTAAAGATTATATTTGTTAGTTAGTGTATTTTTGCTACCTTTACAAATTTTATATAATTTTATAAAAAACGTTAAAAACTTTTTGTTAATATTTAATACGTTTTAAAATCAACCACAAACAGAATTTAACCAGAATACGCTTTCGTAAAGTAAATCAATAAAATTGTATTTCAGTAAAGAACTCATAGAAAAAATCATTGTAATTTTATGTTTTGAATTCATATCCCGCATTTATTTCCATAAAAAACATAGGTATATAAGTAGGTCAATTATAAATAGCACTCGTATTTTTTCCGAAATTGTATGCCCATTGCGAACCATGGTAAAAAGCCTGGCCTTTAGAAGTGGAGGTACTCCGTGATTCTATAATTAGAGAACGTGTTTATGAATTTATTCAGCAAGGGATTGGATGGTAGACGGAGTATAGGCCGCTCCTGGCACGGCGGCCCCGCGACCTACATTACGTGCAGTTTGCATTCGTATCTATAATACAGGAGCAGTTACAGTGCTATTTATGCCTCTACAGCTTTAATGGTGCATTAGCATTTACGTACTTTGTTTTACGATATGACGTTAAGTCCGCATGCTAAATTTCAAACGTTTTGCCTGCGATTTGGACACTTGATTTGTTGCGGATACGAATTGCATCGTAATACAAAATAGCTAAATGGCATTGGAAAATTCGATTACTTGAAAGAGTTGTAGACACGTGATAAGGTCATCTGTTTCTTTGAATTTTTATTCTGTTAAAAGTATAGGTCAGGCTAAACATAAATCAAAGATTATAACGTCATACTGTCGTAATGTTTGTTGTGAAGGATGTTTTCTATTTATAAGGTTTACTCATATTTCAGTTATTTAATAACAAATGTCGTGATGATAAATTATTTGGTAGAAATCTGTGTAATTCACGGATCACTGTGTAGACTGTGTCCCAGTTTGTCAAGATTTTAATGAAACGGATTAAAGTTTAAAGTTTTTGCTCAATGGCGCGTGCCTAGCCGACAGCGATATAGGCGAGCTGCGTCTATTGTGCGCAGTGACAATAGTTCCGGTGCTAATTCAAGGACGGTTTCGCCATTGTCCCGCCGGTGGCGCTGTGCCACGCCACTGCAATGCCTCTCCTGCGATTTGATTAATGCACCTATCCTTGATAACAACACAATATGCATTCGTTCCCTTGATAGCTACAAATTAAATTGCCCGTGATTTAGAGCCAATTGAGAAGGTGTTATTGTTGTTTAATTAGCAAGAGAGCTACACGATTAATTTAAATTATTTTGATGAAAAACGTGCGTGTGTTTTCTCATATTTCTATTAGTGCTATTGTTATTTTTCGTGAGTAGTAATTTTATTATTTCCGCATTGCGTTTGGTGGACCCCTGTTGGGATGACGTAGTTAGCGGAATTATGTTGACAAATATCGTTGCTTCTGGCGATATTTGTTCGAAAAGCTAGTTCCTTAGATAGTGTAGATAATTAGTGTGATACAAAGCCTGATCGTCGTTTTAACATCGGATAAAAAAAATAGGTACTAGAAAATTAGAGATTGTAATGAAGTTTTCGGATAAGTATGCTAATATGTCACGGCAGTCTCCTATATTTGAAAACTGGTTAGTTAGACTCACGCATATAACCCAATCGGTACCTACTTAAAGATTATCAACACGGAAACTATTACTTCCCACTAATATTTCATATCTACGCAAATATCCCCGTCATTATATTGTTCGGTTTATTTCAGCAGCGGTTATTGGTGTCGTGCCGAAAGTCGTTAAAACGTTAAGTTTCCGATTCGGTAATTGCTTCCAGTAGTTGGGCACGGATCTTCGGCTCGATTGGCTGAGTTATGCTTGGCGAGATCGTGGCGGATCTGGAGTTCTCGACTCTGGACATTGATTCTTTCTGTCTCACTAATTGCAGATTCTTTAACATGGCGCCTTGTTGTTCGTCTATTGTTTCTTCGCTGTTTATCAATATAGGTTGCAATTTAATATCTATTAGAATTAGAAGAGAGTGCAACGTTGTATTACTGTAACACAAATCAATTAATATTGAAAAAAAAAACTCGAAAAAACTCAAACTTGAAAACCCTCACTCAAAAAAATCATTCATGACACATAAGCTAGCCAAAATTAAATTTCATCAATGCATACTCAATTTGACGACCGGCTGGTGTAGTGGTGACATACATTGCCTTCTATGCCAGAGGTCCTGGGATCGAACCCGGCGGCGGCCAATATCGGTGTGATGAACACTGATATTAGCCGTCAAGTCATGGATGTTAATATGTTTATTTAAGTTTATTCTAATAAAAAATATGTATTTATTCAATATGTTTGTTTATATATTTCTTAAGTATTTCAGTTATCTAGTATCCATAGCACAAGTTCTTTAAGAAACTTAATTTGGGCTAGATAATGTTGTGTGGGTGTCAGAAATGTTTATTTATTTATTATTTACATATGTTAAAATGCATTTGTAAATTAGAGTTTAACTAATAATTCTTCTTAAATCCGTGTGCTCATTCTCTCACCTCATTTTCACGTAGTTAGTATCAGGAGATATTGAGGTTTGACCTCAAGTTAAGTAAACAATATACATACCTATATCAGAGAAATTTATGAGATCAATTATCTGTGTTCATTAAACAAATACAAGGACTCGAACCCGAGCCCTCTGATATTAAATGAAATATCCCTTGTTACAACACCAAGAGTAAATTAATTACAATAACACGTCGCGTGGAAGATCTCTGAACCGTGTCAACTCCGCTAATAGGAAAAGTTTGCTCCGCGGAAAATGGCTGACTGTTTATGGTTGTTAATAAAAATTCCTACAGTTTATGCTACTTGCAATTTGTAATTTTATTTATATATTTGTATTTGTTTCAGGTAATTCCCGATAAACGTAAAGAGAATGCAAATAATTGAATTACATCTGGTAAAGGTATTATTTATATGCGTACAATTTAAATAAATTATAAATCAATCAACAAACTTTAATAGTATTGTGTTATAACGACCATTCAGTGGAATTAGGGCGTATTCTAGTATACTCGACCATTGTTGTAGCATTCGGCTTTCCAAATTGGCAAGGCTGGGAATCTAACTCTGGAACTTTCAAGGTGCAGGCGACTAGGAACTCCGAATAATCCATCTCGGTGAACAATAAAAATAACGTTTTTATTTTTATTTTTAAAAATAAAAATTCGATTGTTCAGGTTAATATTTTTTTCCCTTCCTAAGAAAAAATATCTTCTTTATTTTTGCACGATGCCGTTTTAGCCAGCCAAGATTCATGCAAATATTTTTATCCGAAAAATGACAATTTATGACGTCATTAGCTCGGCGACAGCTATTAAGTCGTCATTAATTTTCCGCAGAATAATAAACTTCCCTTTACGATTATGGCTCTCAAGGCGAAATTGGTAAATTTATTCCACGTCTAATCTATTCTCCACAGCTAATTGGGAAACGAATGAAATGTATTGACATTTCTTTACTAACTTTCTTCCAAAAGATTTAAAGTAAGTGTCGCGTCTGAATTTGTTCTGAATTCAAATTGAACCCCATTCAATGGGAAGCTGGCACTTTCCTTTAAGACCGACGCCATCCCGGCGTGAGTAGTTACACAGCGGGCAGTCGGTTCTTCGCATTTACCCGGCTCGTTGCTTCCTCACTTTAGAGGGTGCTTCGAAATTGTTTGTGTCTCTCCGAGCCACTGCAATTCCTTCTCTCAATTCTACATTCTCAATGCAGTAATATAAAATGAAAATTTTCAGTAGCTTGAATCATTCAACTAATTTATCTTATCTCCTGGAAGTGTCGTAAAATGTTTACGAAACGATAAATATTGCCTGATGATAAAAGTTTAAAAGACGTAGATAGTTGACTTGCGATTCTGAAGTGGCTTTTAAACATTATGAAGTATTCATGATTTATAAAGGCAAACAATGTCGGCTGGCCTCAGGCGAACTTTATCCATTAACTCTGTTATCATGGGACGACATGAAAGCCTGTTTTCCGGCGTTGTCTTCATTAATGAAATAGAGAAAAGAAAATATACCAGAACAGGAAAAAGTTCGACATTCGTAATGTAATAACCATCATTACCGACGTCGGTACAAAATAGATTATACGTGCATTTTTCCACTTACTTAATTTTCCGAGGGCGAAAATAAATAAGGAAAAGGAAATTAATTAAACACAGCCTGGAACGTCGGAGTTTCACTCGCCGCGTTTGGATTACTCTTAGCATTTTTAGAATGTAAAATGTACCTTTGCTTCTTTGAATCCGGGCGGTTTCCTTTTCTTATTTGGTTAGGTTCCCGTCGCCCGTTGTCGTTGGTCAAAACCCATTTGCGTCCTTCAACTTTGTTTGTTCTCTCCGTCGTGTTTAGTCTGTAAATGTTTTACAGGGACCTAGAAACCATTTTCGTTTACCCGCCTCTTTGAGTTAGTTACATTTAAATTAAATAATGAAGACGATATAAGGAAATTTTAGAATAAATGCTTACTAGAAAAAGAGTACCTAAATGTTTTCAGTGTGCCGAAAAGGTCATTTTAATAAATTATTTTGGGACTGCAAACAATAAATTAAAAATTAAAAAATATCATGCTAGGGGCTTCAGTATGCTCTCGGTTCGATTAGTCACAAAATCCAAAAACATTTCCTGTAATATTTTCCTTGTAAGTTGTTCTCACTTCTGCAATCACTGAAGAAAAGTCATCACTGTGATCGACTTCACGCCACCACCTTAATATGAATGGAGCACAATTCTGTATTGTTGTTTATGTAAAGTGTATTTTGGGGATGAAAAGTGTAATAACGAAAAGTACTTTTCCATTTTTTGCGCAAGCTTAGGGACGGAATGATTTTTTTAGTTTTAAAGCCAAAGTCGTTGTCTATGACGTAACCATAGTACTAAAATTGTCAGAACGGCTGGTAGGCCTCAATTAACTATTACCACAGAACAGTATACTCACAAGGAGAAGAAAAACAACTTCATAGATATAAAATGAATAAAAATCGCCATCTGCTTATGAGCCCCCGCAACTAATTGTTCATACTTTTATACTTATAATCTATGACGAAGGGATATAGAAAATAAAAACAAGCTATAAAAGAATAAGTTATTTATTGCAGTTATGTAATTTTTTTCAATTATGTCGATAAAACAGTTTGTTATATATTATAAGTGTGATTAAATCTGCGCAGAACCTTTTTTCAACACTTGTTGAATATTTGAAAGCTTGAAAACCAGAATATTCACAAGAAAAACGCACTCACAACGCATTAAAGGCAAGCAAAACACTAATACCGTCAGTCACCGTAAGTTGGTGCTACTGTCAAGCTGTGCTGTCAAGTGACATTTGACACATATTGAAATGTAAATTTTGATGGATGTCAACTACTTCATTATTATGTTTGTCTCAGTCACTCTGGGGTACGCTCTTTTGTGGCTATGAGCCCCGTTCATTTCATTGGTCCCCGAACTAGTTGACCGAGCCTGACTATTACTCTTAGCTTAAAACTACCAAATACACCAGATCTCAATTTTTGTTTCGTCTACAATCTGCTATCAAATAAAAGAAAACCGCTCGGATTCAAGCAAAGGTACATTTTACATTCTAATAATTATTAACATCTTGCAGCGATTAAAAATAATTCAGTAAGAGTGAGTAGGTACCTATATAACGTATAAATAAACTGTTTATTAAAACTAACTAAAACCCATATATTTTGTCTGTCATTTATTCCTGTAACGAAAGTAAATTGATTGCTCCGATTTTGTACAATTGCGAATTGTATTGTTATTGCGTCATTGGAAAGGCTATTCTTATACACGATTTCAATTTATTCATAGTCCTAATATGCCACGCAAGTCGAAAGTAGCACAATATTGAGCTAGTAAAACGATTTAAACAATTTTGTCTCTCTTCATGTATATTGATTCTGCACTGTAATGGTTTCATTGTTTTTCTACAGAACGTAGTTTTAGAAAAGGCTTTTATTTTCTGCGTTTCGTGGTTTCGTTCACTCTCGTCACTGAGTCTCAATATAAGACATGGCCACGGCATAACGGAACTGAATACTAATACGGTGAAGCATAATACAGACGCGTGGGAGCCACTCTATTCTACCATTGTGCGTATACACTCGTGGCGTAATGTATCTAATGAGCTGTTTATTTTGCGGTGTTGTAATTATTGGTGGTTAGATTTTCACTTCGATTGTACTTTGTTTGGGGGGACATTAATTTTTTTAACCTTTCATTTTCTGCAAGTGATAAGTACTTAGTGATAAGTACTTACGCTGTCTTGTTTGTGTGTGTTTTTGTCTTTGATTTCTCTTTTGTGTAAGAAAATGGTGTTTGATAGAGTTTGATATCGTAACGTACGTTTCAAAATTAAGTTAAAGAAGTGATTTTTTTCTATTCAAAAAATTTTTTCCAAAGACCTAAAATTAAAATTCTGATTATTGAGGGCAACTTGTATGTTTATATCTGCCTGCTGAACATAATGGCTCCTTATTATCATCTTCTCTTCCGTGGGTCGCAGGGTGGGCGTTCTTCATAAATATAAAACAAACTTAGAATAAATAAAGTTGCTTTGCATATAGATAAAGATCTCTAGACTTGAGTAATGGAAACAGATCAAGCACGATTAACGCCACGATAAACCTAACTCATCAGACAAATGCAGTAAAAGTTGCGCTGACGGATTTAATTTATTTATACGTATTTACTGACGTCGCTCCGTGTAAAACTGAAAAAGAAAAGTAAGGAAAATAACTTAGGATCAGAATAAAACTTTGCGTAACATCCATTTGCTTTTGCGAACAAACACGACCTTTGCGCTTCAAGAAAAAAGTTAATTCTGTCCTTAAAATGTCAACAAAAACACCGTTAGCTTCTTTGAAGTTGCAGGTGTCCATACACGTTGATGATAACTTAACATCACGATCGTTTGCCCCTAATGAATAACATTTGAAAAAAAAACAAGTTTTCATTTATGAATATGAGAAGTTTCTCTTTGTTTGACATTAAGTCAGAGGTTCATGCAATAAGTAGACCAAGCTCGTTTCGCCGCGTGTCGTGTCTAGATGCACGTGGTACGATATTTTAGTAGATTGTGCCTTATGTGAGTCACCGGTCCTGTTGTTTTACGGGTACAGACGGGAGGTAAAGAGCTGGATTCGGATAGAGCCTATTGTTTTACTTGCAGGTCCAACAATAACCTCACATTTGTAAAATTCACCTACTAGAAAGATTTGTCGTTTATGTAAAAAAATGCAAGCTTACATTTACATGTTTATCTATAATTTGATTTCAAGATGCCGTTACTTTAACTGCTAGTGTTTCTTCGTCTTATCTCAGAATTTATCATCTGGTGAGATTGAGATGGAAGGCTAATTCAAACGTTTTTTAATATTCAATAAAACGTGCCTGGAATATTGTGAAGACTCTAATTAATTCAAAAATGACCACTGTCCTTTGTCAAAAACGCCTCGAACCCCAAAATTATCGTAAAAGTCGTAGCTTTAAAAAGTAACTATACTAAGTACTTCCATTTATTGAAAATACTAATATATCTTACAAAGTTCTACTCCAAATATGCTAATGAAAACTTAACGTATACTGATTGCACATATTCTGTCGCAACACATAGCCTTAGCCACGATTCAAAGTAAAACTTGCGAATCTTCACGACTAAGTATTAACTTAGTGAACTGCGTACAGCTAATGCGATAAACTACTTTACATTCTGATTTACACTCGCTCAGCATAATTGCTATTAAAGTGTGCTCGTGGCGTTATTAAAACCATTACATATTCCGAGTCTGTTTTCGTGCGATATATAAGAAATTCGCGTTGTGTTTGTTGTACCGAAACAATACAATTAGTACTCGCTCGGCAACTACGTACTATATTATAATCGTATTTCGCGAGCGGAATCCTTTGCAGGATTATCTTCACATACAATTTCGCCTTTATCGTAAAAATTGAAATGTATGCTGTAACATCATGTAAAACCGTAAAATTGTCGTATATCATGATTTTATATTTAATATCGTAACATAATACTGGATTTCTCAAGGATTTACGTCACTCGCTCGGAACTTTATTAACCGTTATTAAAACGTATTTTATAGCAAGCCGATATAGATATTGTCAAATCTAGCTTTTAACAGGTTTTACAGTGGAATTTGAAAAAGCTTCTAAAACATTAAAGCCTTTATATTCAACTTTATAAACAGTGCTCACGTAGCAACTTACTTGCAGCAGCAAAAGGTTTTCGTATACATTAAACTTTCCGGAAATTGTTGCAACGGAACGTATCGACATTTAGTTTTCTCCCACTGAATACAAAAATAGGCTTCGTGTTTTAAACAGCTGACGTGCAAAAGGTAACGGAGGCGATCGATTGCATCGACTGCTTGTGGGAAAAACTCGGTTAGCGTTGAATAAAATATAGCTCATTTGTTTGAGTAGTTAACAATGACAAGTTGAAGTGTCGCATAAACTCGTAATTTAATTAAGTCTCCTGTAGTGAATCTCTGGAATGCTCGACGCGCACAAATATTAGAATCCCGAGAATGTTGTGTATGTGACATCTCCGCTCATGTCACATAATTTAGCGCCGCTAAGTGAATACCTATTTGTATAATATACATATACCGAATTGTCAACGGTGTTCGCTTAAACCGATTTCGTGTTATTTACATAATTAACACAAGCGTCTGGCGCAGACTTAGGTAATTGTGTTCCTTCGTTGTACAGCTGCGGACGAGCTTGTCACGTTTTATTAAAGAACTTGTGCTTTGGGAGTCTGTGTGTTCTTTGAGTTTGTAATTTGGCAACTTTGTTGTAGTAAAAATAACGGTTTTATAACTGCGGAGGAATATATTAAACGGCAAAGTACAGGTTTTAATAAAGATTTAACTTTGCTATCGTGATTCATTAAAGTTGATGTTTTACTACTATGTCGTGATTTAATGAAAATCTTGGTTAATTTTATGTTGAAGTTGAACTAACTAATACTTTTTCTTGATTATAAATTTAAGTGGATGGCTTTCGATATTCGGTTCGGGTTTGGTAAAAAAATGCTAATTTACGACATTAAACTCAGGCAATGACACAATCGACCCACTTTACCGTAGTAGATCACCGTATAACATTTGGGTATCCACTTAAGCAAGTGGCGCGTTGGAGATCCCTAATGCCGGATTTTATGGGATGCTAACACTGGCGGTTTTACAACCGATAGTACGATCCTACGATTTTACTCCAAATGTTTCTTCACACCGTGTCCTTCCCCCTCCTAATTTACGCGACGCGCGAATACAAAGGAACCCGTATAACAAACATAAATAAAACACCCATCGAGTAACACATTCCGCTATCATCAAATCTTTGGAGGCAAACTCGATACACACGGACGTCATATGAATAATTTATTTAGTTATTATCACAAGCGCTTTGTTGCTCTATTCTCTTATTTCTTTGCGGATAAAGATGTTTTCATGGAGCCCTCTGAGCTCACAAGAGGACGGTCTCGACGCGTCTTTACAGAAACGTTTACAAGTATGTACACATATTACCGCTACAATGCCGGTATCGCGTATGCGGCATAAAAAGAAAACTGTCTTGTAAGGTAAAGTGGCTTTACCAGACTGCTTCTTTTAGTTGAAATTGTAAATCGTATTAACTACTGCAGCTTCTAACTTATTTAACGCTTTCAAGGATGATGCTTAATATGACTTTCGGCGGTGAGAGCAAAGTTTGTTCCCGGGGAAAATTCTGTGTAATGTTGGGATTAGTTGAGTAAGTAGACTCGGGCAGTCATAATGACAAATGGGGACGCGTCACATCGTGTAACTCGCCTCGTCTTGCAGGAGTCGACTAACTTACTTAGTAACTTTGCGTGTTATTGTTATTTGTACATATTAATGTAAGACGCTGCTATGCGGAGATTATATTTGGAATTTTGGAAGTGTTAGCTCAAATTGTAATAAGATAGTTGAGGTGTTATCGAGAAGATTAATTTTCTTGAGCTTTTAAATATCGTGCCTTCGATTAATACTTTTTTAATAGTACACTAGTACCTAATATGCATTAATTCTATGTGTGCCGCCAGATACCATCTCTTTGGATATTTTTTACCGATACTATCTTTGTAACGGCCTGCGCCATCATCTTCTAAGTAATCATTTACCATCAAAGTTAACAATGAGTTCTGAAATAAATTATAAAAATCACACTATGGGTGGGTAATTATTTTATAACAAAACACAAGAAATAAAAATATCGTAGTGTGTATGTATGAATTTTGTATTTTTTTCTATAAAAATCTCTAAAACATGAACCGTATTTTTCTAACAGCTTATACAGTATAGGTAGGTAACTCCTAACAGTATAAACGTGAAAGTTTGTGAGATGAATCGAAATTTATTGCACTTTCAAGATTAAAAGTTTGAGATGAAATTTCGCGTACAAGGAGGAAAAAGTCTGGAATAGCAATATGATGTGTTTTTAAAAATACGAAATTGAAAATGAAAACTTTTTTATTCGTAGTAGGTATTTTTATACACCTTACGAACGTCAAACGCTGGATGAGGGCGGGCGGCGCGGGTCCGGACGAGCGACATGACGAATCCTGGGGGAGGCCTCCGTCGAGAAGTGTGCATCTCTCGGCTCATGATGATAATGATCGCCCATTATCCACCAATGTCTTGGTGTTGTCTACTACTACTCCTTCTTTGGCTTTAAAAAAACGATATGAAAGTAGAACCCTAGGTAGACCGAGTGGAAAAAAGCCGGCGGAAAAAAAACTCTCGGCACTCTTTTGCAAAAAGTGCTTATTATAGGTACAATTTGGCAGAAATACAGCTCTGCTATGACATGAACAAACAAACAGAAGACAGCTATTCGTGCTTGCCAATATCATGTCACAGCCAAGCTGCTTACATAGTGAATGTTTAATATTTGGAAATAACCTGTGGAGATATCAAACCCACGCTCTTTTGTCATCTAAATAATCTTTGAGTCTATAGTAGCCTTTTTTGCATAATGTTTCTTTGATAGTTCTTTTAAATTTATTAAACGTTAGGGATTGAATTGACTTTGGTATTTTATTATAAATGCGTATTGACATGCCCATAAATGATTTGGCCCAGCTTTAATTTGGGAAACGCTAATATATGGTCGTTCCTTGTCATTGCAGAGTAATTTTTATCATGATTATCTTTCATGGTTTTAAATTTACTACTATTCTTATAAATATACGAGATATCAATATCGCTCGTGAAGACGCGACCACAGCTAGTCGGTAATTAACTTTTATAAGTACCTTGTTGTCTAATAAAGGATACGTATATTTGTATATTCGGGGAGATTTCGGAACTTTTGAACAGATGTTGATCTAGTCTTCACCAGTCTAAGAGTAGTTTATGGTGTTTATTATAGGCTTACATTAACATTAACTTTACCAAGCAGCCAAGATACGTTTTTGTTTACGAAAGTGTCATTATCGATTTGAAAAGCCTTTAAGTGCAAATACAGCTACAACTTAAAACCAAACTCGGGAATGAAGCTAGGTACTTTGAATTGTATTTTAATAATACACACATTAATATGGATAAAGCTCCATGCTGTCACTGCTCTACTCATAAACTCCACACCAACATACCGCCATGGACACAAATCAGTTGAAGTAAACACACTGTGAAATATTTCTACTGTATTTTCGAGTTATCAACGCCGCGGCAATAAAGGAAGTAATACGTCAATATTGATTGCAATAAAATCGTATCGAGAGTGTTTCTCTGGTGAGTTTGTAATATAAGATTTTCCCTATCGTCGCTTCCATATCACCACTAAAGTCTTCTGTTTCCCTTCCTGCCTACCGAGTCCCTTATCTCACATAGTTGACTTTACAAGCTTTACCCTTCGAATTCGTCTATCGTGAAATTGGTTCGAACAAATTGAACTGCACTGAATTAATTTAGGTCCCCGTTACGAGTGCAAATTGGAATGAAAAATGTGATTGAAAAATGGATTTTCTGTAGTACTTATAAATATATGATTTTTATATTTTTATGAATATCTCTTCGCACGGAAATTGATACATAGCGTACTATTTCACAATAAAAGTCTCCGAGCCATATATTTTTTTGTTTGGTAAAATAAATAAAAATTGTGCAAAATATAAACTTATATATGATTTTTATATTTTTATGAATATCTCTTCGGACTGAAATTGATACATAGCGAACTATTTCACAATAAAAGTTTCCGAGCCTTATATTTGTTGGTAAAATAAATAAAAATTCTGCAAAATATAAACGGTTGAATGTTCAAGTCTTTTTATTTATATCTTATCTTACTAATTATAACTTGAGGACAGATAACATCCGTTCTTCGGTAAAAAGCAATAAAGTTGTGATGAACTTATTTTACGAGAAAAACCTACGGACAGTTGAGCGACTTACTTAACAAACTTAAATTAAATGAAAACGAGGTAAGCACAGCTCAGAAAGTTTGCAAATTGCTTGAATATTTTTTTTGTTTACCCTTTTGCTTCTTTTGTGTTGGGTCTTTTCAACCGACTTCCAAAAAAGAAGGAAGTTCTCAATTCGCCTGCAGGTTTTTTTTGAGTCTTTGTTATACGATATTTCTGACAATTATGAATCGATTTTGAAAATACTTCTTTCATATGATAGAGGATACCTCAAGTTTTGACGTGAAGTCGGTTTTTTAATGCTCTTTCGTTGATTATTGTTCGTTATTATTATCGTAACGTTATCAAAAACATCCTGATTTTGATACACGCAGATGGAATGGATATAGAAATAGCCATGTAAAAATGTTGTTCCTTAAAAAAGCCAATAACTTTGTATATGTCGCAGTCATCTGGATGAATTAGCCACTCAATTGGACGCCTAGACCGAATCAACGGCCTAGGCCGATAGTTGATTGAACACGAAAAACTCAACGTTTAACAACTTGGCGTGTTGAAAGTTAGCCCCTTGAAGATGGCTGACCAAAATTCAGCCAAGTGATTTAAATTTGGTACAGTTTTGGATAAAGTAATAAAACAAGTAGGTTATGGTAAAATTATCTGTCATAAGGGAAAAACCAGTCAAGCAAAATTTTTTTTTATAAGATTTTTTTTTATTTATTTCAATTACAAGGAAATAAAATCCATTGTGGCGCATCGCCGGGTGCTCCCGCACCACGCCCGCTTCGCTCGCTCAGCTCGCGCGTAAATATAAATATCATAAATATAATAAAATAAGTTCCGTTTTAATGTTTTAATATTTAAACCAAACATCATAAATTTAACAATATCCAATTTAACTAAATGGCTAAACAACGTTTAGGCAACTGGTTAAACGTTGCGATCAACGACTTGACTAATTGTCCTTAAGCCGGTTGAAACGGCCTAGGCGTCCAATTGAGTGGCGAATTCAACCAGATGACTGCGACATATACATTTATGAAAAAAAAGATAAACGATGGTTTTGTTTCGGCGTTCCTTCCTTCAGCCAAAGAACTCTAAATACAGTTTAGCTTCATAGTTGTACAAGAAAATTGTTAGACTACTCTTCTTTTCTTGTTTAGTAATTTATTGTTGATGTTGTTTTCCGTGTTGTCTTGAGATGTTCACTGTACCTCGGAGCCTCGGCGAGGCGCGCCCAATCGTGCAGGAAATTATTAAGGCGGGCGGTAGTTGGCCACCTCCCGCCCTTCTGCCGTTGCCATGGCGACACCAGCCTTGAATTAGTTAAACGCGTTATGGACTTTCAAAGCTTTTTATTGCCGTTTCAATGTAGAGCCGACTTATACTAATTACATGTTAAGCGTGACAATGTAAGTACTTATGGCGCCGAGTCGATTTAGTTTGTATAACAAGCACGTCCGAAATAGGTTTTTAATAAAGTGTAAAATTGTCTATTGTCATTAGTAATAGGCAAATAAGATATGAAAAACTGCTACAGCGAAATGTAGACAACTGTCTGTCCTTCCAATTATCTACGTATTAAAAGGTCTTTACATCCTTGTAATCTTTTCTAAATCTTCGGCCTCGTCGTCGCTTATTCTGATTTTAAAGTCTGGTTTTGTTTTGTAATACAATTTTGTATCTCCTCCATATTGAGTACCTATTAAGAAAATATTTTTGAATAATTTTTGTGTAAACCCAATAACAATGCATCCCTTATCCCTTGAAGTAACCTCCAATATCCTTTTAGAGAACACCATCAAAGGCTGCTTTGAATCCCGCGTCTGGTTGGGTCGCTCGGACCCGATGAAAATTTTCTCGCAGTATTTAAATTATGCACGGTGCGGGCCTGTCTTCACGGTCTACTGAACCTTGTCTGATAGTCAGTGTAAAGTGCACAAACGATGGGTTAAAACCGGCAACGTGTGCTCGTCGAGTTACATTTTTAATCACCGGATCCTCGCGTAACTTTTTTCGACCCGAATTTAATTTTGATGATAAATGAAGAATCATTGTTGGGCAATTTGTCGGTGTTTTGTTTTTGTTAGTGTCAACGCATAACTTTAAAATGTGGATATGATTAACGCAATGCTGATTCGTTGTTTTTCACATCCTTTATGAATGAAATGCAGCTATTATTGCATGTACACGCTTTGTTTATGCAAGGTTTAGTTTTAAGTTTCATTCGTAGTGAGCGAGTGACTTGTTTTTCTTGCGGTGTCGCGCGACGGGTTCGTTGACCGACAACGACGCCTTCTGTTGCCATGGTAACGTTTGAATTATGTACCTGCATATGGGTAGTTAGAAAGTAATTTATACATGTATAGAGAGCCTGTAACGACCTTGTTGAACCCTCGGAAGGAATTAATATTTCCTTTCATGATAAACGTTTATACACGTTTTTTGTTGGCCTCATGAAATGCAGCTCTTGTGCTATTCTAGGTATAGTTGAAGTCGAAAATGGAGGCATACTTTAAGCTAAGTTCGAAGGAGGCAATAGAGGTCGGTATAACATAGTCATTTACCGATCAGAATTTTAAACGCTGTGATAAGGTGCTCATTAAACTGACAGACAACTTAAATTAATTAAATAAATGAGTCTGTGAACCAGTCAATGACTGTGCTGGACATTATAACCGTTGTTGCAATGAGCCACTGTCTCCACTTTTGAAGTCGACCGTACCTTCTTTTAAAAGTTTACAGACACAGCTAAATTCTTTTTACGAGAATACGGATTAATCCGGATTAATCCGGATTTTTCGAAGTTTTAAATTTTTATTTTATATAGTTGCAAATCTTGATAAACAACAGAAAATCTTTATAATAAGGCTTTCATGAATATTTATAGAACTAATAATAATTTTAAAATTTAATTGTAACGTAACAAAGATAATAAACTTTAAAGACAAAGCAGTTCTTTCTGAAACTTCACAATTCACTAACTTTTATGATAAAATTGAATCAAACGAAAAACAACGAAATATATGTATACCTACGTTAAGTTAAACCCCGATTTTAGGAAAGACGAGTTTTACCTAGTTTTTACTAATTGCTCTAATAACTAATTCTCAAAATAGAATATAAGTCAAAACTTGTGCTGACTAGGTAAATCGCGTATTTCCGGAGTGTATCAGTTAAAACTGTTCCGACCTATGAATTTCATCGTAGCTCATTCTCAACAGCAATGTTTGAAAAAGAACCGCGAATAGAGCTAAATAAAAATAATCAACGAATGCAGAGCATAAAAAACACCTACTTCACGTCAAAACTTTGGCTACGTTATAATGTCATCCACGTAAACATTCTCCGAACACATACATATCCTTTAAAAAATTGAAATTTTCAATGAAGCACACAACCGATTTCGACGAAATTTATATGGGACCAACTATGAAGTTTCTGCTATCATATGAAACAATAATTTTCAAAATCGATTCATAATTTTCCGAAATATCGTGTAACAAAGACACAAAAAAACATACAGACGAATTGAGAACCTCCTCCTTTTTTGGAAGTCATTTGAAAATAGTATATAATAATAATAATTCAAATTAGAAGGTTCATAATATCCATTATATTAATAAAATTATTTAAGGCCATATTAAATATTTTTTTTAATTTATTATAACCGTTGTTGCAATGAGCCACTGTCTCCACTTTTGAAGTCGACCGTACCTTCTTTTAAAAGTTTACAGACACAGCTAAATTCTTTTTACGAGAATACGGATTAATCCGGATTTTTCGAAGTTTTACATTTAAATTTTTATTTTATATAGTTGCAAATCTTGATAAACAACAGAAAATCTTTATAATAAGGCTTTCATGAATATTCATAGAACTAATAATAATTTTAAAATTTAATTGTAACGTAACAAAGATAATAAACTTTAAAGACAAAGCAGTTCTTTCTGAAACTTCACAATTCACTAACTTTTATGATAAAATTGAATCAAACGCAAAACAACGAAATATATGTATACCTACGTTAAGTTAAACCCCGATTTTAGGAAAGACGAGTTTTACCTAGTTTTTACTAATTGCTCTAATAACTAATTCTCAAAATAGAATATAAGTCAAAACTTGTGCTGACTAGGTAAATCGCGTATTTCCGGAGTGTATCAGTTAAAACTGTTCCGACCTATGAATTTCATCGTAGCTCATTCTCAACAGCAATGTTTGAAAAAGAACCGCGAATAGAGCTAAATAAAAATAATCAACGAATGCAGAGCATAAAAAACACCTACTTCACGTCAAAACTTTGGCTACGTTATAATGTCATCCACGTAAACATTCTCCGAACACATACATATCCTTTAAAAAATTGAAATTTTCAATGAAGTACACAACCGATTTCGACGAAATTTATATGGGACCAACTATGAAGTTTCTGCTATCATATGAAACAATAATTTTCAAAATCGATTCATAATTTTCCGAAATATCGTGTAACAAAGACACAAAAAAACATACAGACGAATTGAGAACCTCCTCCTTTTTTGGAAGTCATTTGAAAATAGTATATAATAATAATAATTCAAATTAGAAGGTTCATAATATCCATTATATTAATAAAATTATTTAAGGCCATATTAAATAAGAACTATGACTACACAAGCCAGAGTTTAAATTTCAGTCTTTTTACTCACATCACATTGTCAATTACATAAAATTAAAATTACTTTTTATAAGTTAAATCTGTAATGAATATTCGCAACATGATATGCCCAGTTGAGATGTTTTTCTTTTATGTATCTTTGATGAATTAAATGTGCCGTAGTAATCTTGAAATTAGTCAATAATTAATAATAACAATTAAAGGACGGTGCTTAACAAGAAGCATCAATTTCGAAAAAAACTTCAAACGAAAAATTCCGAAACATTCGAAAAAACCGGAATTTTCAGTTCGTTTCGAATTTCGAAGTATCCGGATTGCAATCCCTAACCTGGAGGCTGAGAAATAAGTTATATCATCCGGGTTTCGAAATATGTGTCCAATACCAGGCAGTACTTTTTGTGGTCTTAGTTGTTTTTAATTCAACGTTTATTATTACAATTCCTAATTCAAGCCGTTAGCAATGGCTTCGTGCGTTAATCCCGATCCCGAGGGAGTATCGCGATGTCCTTTGTGCTATTCCAGACCATAAAATGTAGAAAAATATTGATCCATACAAACTTTTTCATTCATAATATAAGGTAGAATGAATACTCGAGTATTTTCATCAAAAACAATCGAATAAGCTTATTATACAGACACACAAGTTGAAGCAATATATTTTTTCATATGATTTACCCTGACTCCGCCATTTTCCGTCATAAAACAAAGAGAGCAGCGTTCGCGTACCGCTCCACGCTTGTTTACATAAAATGATAGCGCATATTCTTGAACGCTCGTTACCTGACGGATCAAAGGCACAAATAACGCATAGTATTATAAATTGTTTACAGAGCTATTTTGCGAATTATGCTCGTCAAAAATATCCTGTTTGCACGGCCACCTGATGTCAGAATGTAGATACGGTAAGATGTTTTTGAAAAACATTGGGTGAAAAACAATTTAAAAATAAAAGATTTTTTTAAATAAGTATACGGGAAATTTTAATAAGTTTTTGAGTAAAGAATAATAAAGGAGATTGAGCATATTTGTATAGGCGCTGGGCCAACATGAGTCGGGTAGTAAATTACTTTCGTACTCAATAGTACATTTTTATTAGTTTACTAAATAAAAAATTGCAATATAATTTTATCTAGGCAAGTAATTGGACGAAATCTAACAATTTCTTTCAATCTTTTTGACTCGACTTTCTTACTTTAACATAAAACAAGTGCTAAGGTATTTAATTAAAATCCTTTTAACAATACTCCGGCTGTATGAATTATTGATCTGGACAGATTGCTTTTTTGTTAAAAGCGGGTGTATTTTCGGGTCAAAGGGAAGAAAAAATGATTGAATATGCTCTTTTAGTGGGTTTAAAACGATGATAAATCTGCCCAATTAATAATATATTGCAATTTTTTTTTTTACGAAATTTGGATTATGTTTTTGATATGCAAATTTTAGTAAACTTAGCACTTTACTCAAGTTTCATTCGCTTCCACTTTCTTCAATTCTATTGTCATTTATAGAAATGAATCAATATTATGTAGTAATAATATTTTAATATTTTTATTTATAATATAATATTCTATAGTTATAACTATGTTTATTCATAAGAAAAGCTTCTTAAAAGCGGATGTATCGATTTATATTTACAATTTTACAGAAAATTTAATGCATTTAACGGGACGACCGGAAAACACAGGCCTATTTTTAGAAGTATAAAAAAATATACATACATATTAAATACGTTTACGTGTACGTGTTCGTTACCCACTGGTGAAATGGGTTGTTTTCAATATGTCGGAAAATGATAGGCGAACTGTCAAAACAAAGTTAAGTCATTCCCAAAAGTTAGGGATGCCCTCTTTATTTATTTATTCTGTTCCTGCGACCCTCCTCCTTTATTATGTAAAAGTAATAATGCGAATGTGGCCGACTCTGCTATTCGTTGAGAGGTATAGTTAATGGGTCTGTTTTCTGTCTTCAGTTATTTTGTCTTAACGGCTTCCTTTTAGGTTAAATGACAGAATCTCCATTGCGTCTAATTATGTTAACTTTTTTACATGCTCTTCCTTTTATGAAAATAAAGATATTAAATTAAAAAATAATAATAATATTTAAGTAAGTGACTCACCGGTAAACGCTGCATGAGGGCAGCGCGGGACCGATTTGTGTGGAGACACAAACCTTGGGGGAGGCCTATGTCCAGCAGTGGACGTCACCTGGCTTAATGATGAAGTGACTATGATCAGCTTTCTTGTAAGAGTTTTATTGAGCGCTTTTACTTATGAAAATTTTAATACGAACTGAATTGAGTTATTTTGAGGGGTACGTACATAGGTATATAGGTATGGATTCCTTATTTGCAATGACATATCTCGGGAAGAAGTAGATAGCAGTTTTGAATACTACTAACGCGACATTACTACGAAAAGAGAAATACTTCTAAAAAATATTTGTCTTTTGATTGGTGCAATGCAAATGGTGCGTGGTGAATTTTGAAGAGGGTTAACTAGATAAGCAGGGTCAAATTGTAATATGAAAGGGCTCCATTCGTATGTTTTTGGTATTTGCTTAAGAATATGTTTTGTAAAATTAACATAATATTTATTATTTAAATTATTTAAGTATGTATTTATACACGAGTAACGGATCCCATTAACTAGCAAGTTGTATATCGAGATAAGTCGTTTAGCTAATACGAAAGTGTCAATAGGTATTACTGAAAAAAAAAAAAAAAAAAAAACGTTTTCTCGGTATGGCACAGTTTTGAAGCTTTGTTTTCCATAAATTATACATCATTTTTATCAAGCACACTTCGTAGTGCTCTTCAAACATTAAGCATAAAAAATGTCACACTTGCACAAATTAATCTAACAGCGATTCGTTCTTACGTGAAACAGAAACCTAAGGGTGTATGTATCATTTTGAACTTGATCATTATAGAAATAAAATTACGTTTTAACTGAATTTAATCCTCGCCTTTTTTATAAACTTTTTTATAATTTATAAACTTTTGTAAATAAGAAAATAAACATATCTCGCTTATCTTTTGATTATTGTGACTTCTTGTCACCATCATAATATAGTTTAAATTATAACTTCGCTATTTGCTGTCCCTTTCTAGATTTCCAATGGACAAAACGCTAATTCGTCACGTAAACCAAAACCATACTTGCTACATCACTTCAAATATGACATAATGTTTACAGAAATTGTTCTCTCAGATTTAAAATAAAACAATGACTTATTACGCAAAACCTAATAATTTAAACGTAATCTCTGTATTCGCTACTTTATTGAAACCTTTCAAATTCCATACGACGCGGTGATTCATAGTACCTAGGTGTAATGAAGCCCTTGGATTGAGGTTTATTCCGAATGAGCTCGTGCATAGCTTAGTGATGTCGAAGTCGACAATGCAGTTCTATAATTTAATACTCGCTGCCTCTTCACAGATGTCTGTTAAAACGCCTTTGTAAGCTAAAGTTTTATGGTCGGGCTGATACGTAACGCACCGGTATTATTTGATGGAGTTGAGTAGTAATAGCGTCCGCTTAAGGAAGGTTAATCTGTTTTGCTTTCAGATTTATTTAATGTAGTAAAGTTGAGTATTCTTAATGACGATTAATTATTAATGTATGGATTGCGATAACTCATATGGATTTCTTCCTGTTTCGGGCCGGTTTAGGTTTCATTCTTGTTTCGAGTCGAATTTTAAAAAGTTGATTTAGTAGGGATAGAAAAAAAGTAAACTATTGCTTAATAATAATTTAATTTGAATCTACATTTACCCATCAACATTATGGTATGGGGTATCGAAAGAAAAATTTAGGATTTGATGCATAATTAAAACACTACCATCATATTATCATTAAATTAATAGTTTTTATTTGTAAATCACAAACACTAGATATTGCAAGGCATGTAAATAGAGAATATTTTTTTAAACTACACAGTAAGATATGAGCTCTTAAACAAAACCCTAATAAAATAATAAAAAAAAACTTTTATGAAGATAGCAATTAAAATACCTATAACAAGTTCGTAGTCGTAAGTCGTTCACAATTAAAAATCACAGATCAGTTACATTAAGTCTCATTTATGAAACTCCGTTTAATCATGTTAACAGTACCAAAGTATTTAAAAAAATAAAATTTAAATAAAATAATAAAGTATTACTTTGTAACCTATACAAATATTAATCTGAATAATAAATAATAATAATGAATAATAAAATAATAAAAACAAAGGAACATATTTTTTCTAGACAATGCCCAAGACTAATTCTTCCGTCTATCATGGCTGTTATAGAATCGCTTATAATTTTATCCAAAGCAATGTATTCAGGACGACGGGCATTACCTTGGCCTTTCAAATTAATGCATACGATATCCGCATCATGTTTAATTACTTTAAAAAAACTTTACACTTAAACATTTTGAAAAGATATTTAGAAAGGTAACTAATGTATAATAACAAAAGAAGAAAGATAACTAATGTATAATATCATTGAACAGCTACGTGGTATTCGGGGTTAAAGAAGGTTTTTGTTGTATAAGACTTATTAACACAACTATTTAAAATTATATTAGGTTATAATTGTATTTATTCAGATTTTTATAGTCCGTACAAAAAGTTTGATAAAGTACATGAATTACTATTTGACCCGAAACAGCAACATCATTCGAGCTGAAAAAAGCATAAGATAATAAATTATTCATTTATTTAATTTCGAGCCAAAACAGGCATAGAATCCAGCCCGAAAGAAGAATTTTAATTCGAGCCGAAACCTTGTAGGACGAAACAGAAAGTTATCCTTATATGTTTAAGTAAAAACAATGTAGGTTCATAACATCCGAATTACATGCTCGTACATACATGACATCAAGCCTGTATCCCTTATGGGGTAGGCAGAACACCAGAGGTTATAAGACCATTTGAGGTCACGTTTGACAAAGGATGTATTATAATGATAAGAGATGCTTTTGCAGTGATAGGGGGTCAGCCACAAAACGCTAATAAAACCTCTGTCCCTTAACTGACTCTTACAGTATGTCCTGGACGAGAAGCAGCTAGTACATTCTATGTTTTTCTTTCGCTCCCAGTCCAGCATAAAAGAAACGTCCCAATTATCCTCTAACTAAATAGTTAATTAAGTAAAACCCATGCTCTTTATGAATTTATTATTTTTTTACCTTATAAAACAGAAAAAACAATTAAACAGAAGAATTAACTTCGAGTTTTCATTTTTCAACTTTCTATACACAGTTCTCGTCAATAATCCCAAAACGACGATCATAAAAAGTAGAAAATGTCGCAGTTATATTAGTAAACTTTCCATGGCAACCATTATGCCATTATAATTATATGGCAGATGGTAATTATTCACACTTATTTCGTTCCTAAAGTCGAGTAGTAACTCAATAAGCTTTGCGATAAGATTGTTTTTGTGCAGTTAATAGTGCGTGACGAGGAACGGAACTATGCTCCGCTGATGTAATAGGTAAATACTTCCTGTATTTAGACTTCCTTGTGCCATACGTTTATATGTATTTTAAATTTAATGTCTCACTACTGCAATTGAAATATAAAATAGGAATTAAGTTGCTTTTCAAACATCTAGGAAAACCAGTCTATAAAAACAGTATCATTAGAATGTTACTTACAATGATATCATATTGTCAACTTATGCTCTGTAATTTATAAGTTACTAGCTGACACGGCAAACGTTGTTTTGCCATATAAATAAAAAAAAAAATAGATGTTGGCCGATTCTCATAGATACCGGATAAGCACAAAAAATTTCATCAAAATCGGTCAAGCCGTTTCGGAGGAGTATGGCAACGAAAACTGTGACACGAGAATTTTATATATGAAGGAAAAACTATACACAAACATAATTTCAACATATAACTCTCCTTTTTTCTTCTTCGTTGTCAAATTAAAATATACCAAGTTCTCTGAGCTGAGATATTGATGTTTTGTTAATACCTACTTGAAAGTACTCGAATCCATCGACAACGAAATATATTTCAAGTGTCCTTATGCTCCGAAATCCTCGTTATTCTTAAAAATAACTCTTTGTTGCAAGGATCACAAATAATGATGAAAGTTTAACAATACATTTCTTCTAAAACTTTTATCCTTTGAGGTAATAACCGGTAGGTATACCTACATCGAAAAAGAAATGGGGTTAACTTTTAAAGGTTCCAAAGAAAAATACAAAGAAAAACTTCGTAATGGTATCATTTTTTTCTATTGGTTATCTTATTTTTCAATCGTGGACGAAAGAAAGACTTGATTGAATAAAGCAACCCTCTCGACGGAGTACCCTGTTTGCAAAGAAATGTCTCGAGTTCTTTCTTTGTGAGTTATTTATTTGTAGCTCGTTCTGATGCCGTTGGCGTAATTCTGTAAACTTTTGAAGTCAATTGTTGTAGAATATTTTATTGCTCTGTGCAGCTTTCTCACTTGAAGTATTAGTAATAGTTTGGACGTGGAATCATTAATCGTTTTTCCGACTTCGGGTTTTTAGCACTATATTTCACATGCGAATTCAGTCCAGGATTTATATTAATACCGGGATATTTCGTTACAGATTATTTCAACATTTATAAATATACAGAGAGGTCTTTATTACCTGGGCTGGTCAATAATAGCCGAATTTCCCCTGCAAAAGGCGGCTTATACGATTAACCAAAGCTTCTTGGATAACTTCAGTTTGCACGTGCCTTATGACCACATATATATAGAGTTTACTAGGTACCAAATATAATCGCTTCGATTAGAACTTTCCTAAACCCGCAGGCTTTATCTACGGCCCCATCATCACTTATCGCTGATGGACTACTTATTTTTTAAAGGCAAAAATAAGTCAGTTTGTTTTTTCATTTCACTTAAATTAAATGTTTAGCTTGCAGATAGTCGAGTAGAAATATGTGACTCTTCCAATTGTTTCATAAATGGAAATTTTGGAAGATTAATTAAAATTTATATTTCGAGTGTACTATCGATAAAATAGTTAAATATGAATATCATCCTTCATCGTTAAGCATTTTACTAAATTTACTTTTTTCTTCGCAGGGCACAAAGCTATGGATCATAATGGAGTACCTCGGCGGGGGCTCGGCCTTGGACCTGATGAACGCGGGCAGCTTCGAGGAGATGCACATCGCCGTGATCCTGCGCGAGGTGCTGCGCGGGCTGGACTACCTGCACTCGGAGCGCAAGCTGCACAGGGACATCAAGGCGGCCAATGTGCTGCTCAGCGAGATGGGTGACGTCAAGCTGGCTGACTTTGGTGAGCATTAACAGTTGATTGTCACCGTCACACACTGACATTAAGATTCACATCGTCGTGATCTTGCGTAAGGATCGATGGTTGACTTTGGTGAGCTGGCAATTGAATTAGGCACTCGGAGCGCAAGCTGGCTGACTTTGCTGATTTGTCAATTCTAATACACAAACTGACATAGCAAATATATAGCCTCATTACGCAAAACGTATGACAAAAACTCGATTTTTTGATTTGTGAACCAAGAACCGATGATACATTTAAATAATGCTCCAATATTTTCATTGGAAAATATCATAATATTGTTTTTAATAGGTTTATTGTTCCCTAGAGTTATCCAAATTACGAAATAATTATCACTATCCCATCTTAAATGAGCTGACCATACATAAATCGCATTAATAAAAGCCGTTCGTAGTAGGTAAATCATTTATTCATTAAACGAGGATTTAGGATATGTCGGAATTACTGACTGCGTTAAACTCGTTTGATCCGGGATATTTTCCGCAGTAGCATAACTATGCCGAAATATAATATTTCGGACAAATAATTAGTTTAATGTGTTTATCATGCGATATCACATGCTAAGCAACGTTCGGCGGAGTTGGTACTTGGATGGGTGACTGTCGACCATGCCGTGCTGTGGGATCATTACAAAGAGTTGTGATGATGATGATGAATGAGTTTAGTCATACGGATTGATTGAGTCGCACATAAAACTGGACATCTCAAACTAGAATTGGTTCATTCCTTAAATCCGCATTTCACATTGAATTGCCACAAACATTTTCAACATACATTTTTGTTTTGTAAGCTAAATATCGATCAGAAGAAGCCTTGAAATGTAATATCACAATAGGTACTTTCCGTAGATAACAACGAAACACCTTTGCCGCATAATAGTACAATAAAAAAGCTAAACACTAACTGTAGTTTTACCACAAGTTGGAGGTTATTCACCTAAATGTCTACGTCGTTTAATCACTAAATGTAAATGCAAAATGTTTAACCGCAACCTAACAAACGCCTCCTTATAGGTAACTCTATGTAAAGTTATTTACTCGACAAGATTTGTGTGATAGGAACATACAAAAACCCGACATGCCTTATTAATCGTCAGAGATGTCTAGTAAGTCTCAAACGATGAAGTAACGGATGGGCGGGCGCTCCTTTTGCCGCTATGAAACAAGCCATGCGTGCGCGATAGACACGAAAATAAATACTTCTACCCGACTACTTACGCTAAACAACATTTATCTCCCACACAACTAACTCTAAGAGACTCTCCGACTTATTAAGTTGTCCTTAGTATCAAACTCACTAGATAACAATCTCAACTCAATGGATAAAATGATTTCCAAATTGACGAGCATTCCTCTCGTGCCATTCTAACAAATACACACTTGGTATTAACGGAATTTATGTCTACTACTTTCACTGCACGTACGTGTAAGCGCCTATCTTTTACATCATTTCTAAGGGCACGCGAAGGTTATCTCATAGAATACGTTATTACTCTATTTAGTGAGATTGCCCAACTTTGACCTCCAACTAAAGTTGTGATATTACTGCGCTAGGATAGTTCTTCTGTGTGCTGCCGGCATGTATCCCGAAGGCATTTTGGCCGCGATCCAACCTACTGCTGGTACATTCTACTGCACATAAAATATTTCAGCCCCTGCTTAGTCTCTTCTAAAAATAAATAATAAGTGTGCACAGTTTGTGTCGGCATGCGTACTTGAAGTCGCTTACGAAGGCTTTGTGTTGTGCAAGCGTTAACGTAGAACGCCCTTTCACATTCGAATATGTTTATAGCCACCTACACGCAGATAAAACTTTTCAACTGTGTCAATAATAGGAGGAATACGTATTGTTAACATATTTTATTGTTAAATACGCTGTGGGGAACCTAAAGGGTTATACAATTACCTAAAAAGCACATGTTTTTAATAAATAATTTAATTTGCGGTGAATGTAATTTGAGAATGTCGTATTATCCTCAGCCTTTCGAATAAAGTTTAATATGTCCTGTTTGATTATACATTGTTCATTTCTCAAATATGTAAATAAAAAATATTGTGAGCCCTTTCATTGTTCTTTTTTGATTATTCCCTTGATATTCTTTGACTTTGATGAAATCTTGATGGTTATCTTACGATGTCTCGAATTAAATTTCCAGGTGTTGCCGGTCAGCTAACAAACACGACGAGCAAAAGAAACACATTCGTAGGAACGCCGTTTTGGATGGCGCCAGAGGTGATAAAGCAATCGTGTTACGACAGCAAAGCTGACATATGGTCCCTAGGGATCACCGCCATAGAGCTCGCGAAGGGCGAACCTCCAAACTCCGAGCTGCACCCCATGAGGGTGCTCTTCCTAATCCCCAAGAACAACCCCCCGCAACTCACGGGAAGTTACTCTAAACCCTTCAAAGAGTTTGTCGAGGCGTGCCTCAATAAAGACCCAGAAAACGTAAGTCCAATAAAAATACTGCATCAACTTTTACTAAACGCTTTGAATAAATTATAAAGGTGCCGGCTTTTTTTAGGGGAACACGTTTCGTTGTTAAATATTTTCAATAAATTCAACCAGCTAGACGCAATAAATTTAAAAGTTTTCCTCTTTAAATTCTATCTAGCCCGTGCGCCGCTGTGTCTACGGAATATATCTAGGTTTAGTCTAGACGTGTCCCCTGCGTACTATACTTCTCGTAAGCTGTTATCAAGTTTCCTAGCTTTAGATTTATGATTAAGTTAGTGCACTTTTGACTTAATTCTTTGACTTGTGAATTCTTTACGTTTTTGAGCGGAGTATAATGAGAGTTATGTTTAAAATTTCAGAGACCGACGGCGAAGGAGCTATTAAAATTCCAATTTATTAGAAAAGCTAAGAAAAATTCTTATCTAATGGACCTCATAGACAGATATAAGAAATACAAGGCACAGCGAAGTGAAGAGAGTGAGACAGAATCGGAGAATTCAGATTCGTAAGTAAATTTTAATTCCATATAACTAATTATATCTGCCAGGGCAATTAAAAAGAAAAGATTTGTCCGTATTAGGTGGTATCATGTAAATTGTGAGATCCCATATCCGGTATAATGTAATGCTTAAAAATCGCTAATTAAAGTGACTCGCGCTAAGTTAAAGGGTTTTTTTTTTATAAGTGACTAAACCCGCGTTTGACCTCAATCTCACCTGATAGTAAGTGACGATGAGGTCGAAGATGAAAGCACACGGGTTTAGGAAGGAACTGGCTCTTTATACAATATTGCCGGAACACATTACCGCCGGAGCGGTAACATTTATAAACGGTGGTCGCTAGCCAGGCGGACCCAGAAGGGATCCTACCACCAAGCAAAAGGCCAGTGTGTTTTAAAACCACCATGCTTTCTGAAAGTCTGCCCTAAAAATATCGCTGCGGAAATTATGGTGTTGCAGTAGGTAATACTCCTTCTGTAGCTAGCAATATTATTTATACTAGCCACACAAAGCAACGTTTTTGTTTGATAGCATGTTAAAGAAATATTTAAATAGTAATGCGGAAATATACACAAGATCTCATCACTGATATGACTCTGATTCTTTGAGTTAAACTAGAAAAGCTTCGTTTACATAAATATACCATCTTGAGACAGATCGCCTCGAAGATGATATTGCAGTTATAAGCAAACGAGGCATAACATTCTCTCGAGGGTATTGCAACTAATTAATCTTGTCGAGATTGATGGATGGCGTCGAACTTTTTCTAGTCATTATAGCAATGTGATTGTGCGTATTGTGAGATTAAGCATATTTTTGTAGGAAATTGAAACTAAATTGTTTCTTAATGTGATCTAAGCTCTTAACAGCCACACCATTATTTTTGGTCTCGTTCTATTATTCCCAATTCATCGAAAGAAGTTATCATGTTGAGTGGTGTTGTTTCAAAAAACTTGAAACAAACAAAACAGCGTACAGACCATTAAATACTAGGTTATTCTCGCGGTAAGCCCCGCGTTAATGCCGATCCCGTGAAGAAGGATAAAAAGTACCCTAGAGATTTGAATTTTGCAATCCTGTCAGGCAAGCTTTGGATTGACTTCGTTAGCATATTTTTATCACTACAAAAGCGATATCAAGTTACTAACTTGTAATGATATGAAACGAGGACTATTAAGTATTAATCTTTCCCTTCGGGGATTTGTAACTTCGAATCCGTTCACTTGATCTAGCGTCTATTAGTTTTTATGTAAAACCGGTTCTTTCTAAAACTTGCATGGTCTGTATTACCCTCTACGTCACTTACTATCGTATCGTATAAGTCAAGCAAGTTTCGACTCCAATTCATAATAACCAAGTGCGTGTCGGACTCTCGCAGCAAGGATCCGATGTCCCGTACATAACTGTAAATAAGTAGGTATATAAAAGTTGAAAAACTTAAAAATAACTTCAAAAATAAGTGTATACTTAATAGTTTTTTCATTTTTTCATGAGTTTTTTCAAAATAAAAATACCGATTCTCGATTTTTTTTTAAATTGAGTCGCTGGCCGCCCAAATTACAGTTATCTTCTAGTATTCTTCACTTTTTTCATTTTGATTGCAACTGTATTGATATTGTATTGATGGAGTATTCTAAATGTTTACAGGGAAGAGGGTGGTCGAGGCGGCAACGAGCTAGACGAGCCATGGATAATGACAGTCCGTGGTAACCAAGCTCTACAGAACTTGCCGCCGCCCCTCGACAACAAGCGAAGCTCCATGCTCGATGACATCGGTGAGTTGAGAAGAAAATATTCTTTTACATACATACATACATTACTTCACGCCTGCATCCCTTATGGGGTAGGCAGAACACCAAAGGCTGTAAAATCTTCTGATGTCACATTTGACAAAAGTTGGAGGTATTATAATGATGGTGAGAGACTATTGCAGTGACAGGGAGTCAGCTTATCGCCCGCAAAAACGCCAATAAAACCTCTGTCCCTTAACTGGCTTTTACAGTATGCCCGGGAAGAGAAGCAACTGGCACATTCTATGTTTTTCTTTCGCTCCCAGTCCAGCTAATGCATGATATTCTTTTCTATGCTGTGTTAATCCATCGTGAGTCGGGATGATGCTCACTGCAAAGACCTCACACAAGATAAGCTATATCGCTCGGTCCTGGGCTACGCACATCCAGCGTTTAACGGCGACTGCGACCAGATCGTCGGTCCAGATTTGAATTTTTTTATATAGACTAAGTCTGCGTTTGAGCTCAATCTCACCTGACACGGGTTTAGGAAAGAACTGGCTCTTCATGCAAAATATTGCCGAAACACATCACCGCTGGAGCGGTAAAATTTAGCGGCAGATTTAATATAAAATTTGGTCGCTAGGCAGTCAGACCCTGACGGGATTCTACCAGCAAGCGGTAGAATCGGATTAGACGCCTTTTACGACACGTTCATCCAGAATCGGTAGGGCCTACTATAGAGTTTAAGCCGACTTCTAGATTGTGGAGGGGCTAACTGCGTTCCCACTTCCCAGTACGTAATGGCCATTCTAGAACCTTAATGCAACAACGGTCATCCGGTCTGCGTGCTATGTGCCCTGCAGGGCCACTTCAGTTTTGCAATCTTTCAGGCTCTGCCGGTGATCTTGGTTCTAGTGGAAATCATCTTATTTCTGATACGATGCCGCAGGAAAACTCCGAACATCATAATTTCCACTGCCCAATGAGCAACTTTGAACTTGTTAATAAAGCCCATAATTAGCGATCATGACACAAATTGTAAATTAGCTTTATGTGGCACAATTTACTGAGAGCACGACTGCGTTCCTATGTATAGAAGTTTGGGGAACAAAGCCCGTATAAAAAATGCTGTATCTAGCGTTGATCATGACTTGATACCCAGTCAATTTTCCATAGAGAACTATTTAAAAATCTAGACTTTAGTAGACTTCAAATCTGAGTAAGCTTCAATGATACAAGCCTAAGAATAAAGCCTATGGATCAAATCTTTGTTTTAAAATTTTATTTATTTTATTAATATATGCGTGCGAATTTTCTTGTGCAACTGAGCCTGTAAGAATTGCTTGATTATATAATAATAACCATCCACAAGAGTAAAGCTATCAACTGAAATAAAATTTATTTTGAATCCGACTTGTTGTTTTCGATGAGCGCGTTCAAACAAACTCTTCAGCTTTAATATGGCAACGTTTTTTATTTGTTTTTAGGCAACCTGTGAACAGTTTGGTAACAAAATCGATCTCAATAGTTTTTATACAATGTTATATTTTAAATCAATAATCTCTACAAAACCTTAAATAACCGATATTGATTTAGGTTTAAAGACAGAGAGCTAAGTTTTTACTTCGATTTAGGATAATACGGTAATGTTAAAAGTTTATTTGTTAAAAAGAAATCGCCTTTTATTTTTTCTGTATGTATTATCCGAAGACCTGAAGAAGATTTGTATTTTATAAGAAATCAGATGGTGCGAAAACTCTCACCAAACTAGATGCCTGTTCGTAAAAATATTATAATATTTTTGTTCAGATATTTTAAAAATTGTTCATGTATAGTTATTATGTGTATACTTATTGTGATCTTAGTAAAAGATCATAATGATAATGTAAAATAAAAACAATGTAATTTAACAAACCATATCTTATCTCCTTTAACATTAATCATATTTTCTTATAATTCCAGTCATACCATCACCTACGTCACCAGTCGCGCCAAAACAGAACGGAGCACTAAACGCACGCACAGAAAGGAATATATCAGAACGGAACAACGTAACGGAAAGGAACAATGTAACGGAACGGAATAACTCTTCGGACAGAAATAGCGTCACCGAGCGAAGCAGCGTTGTGGAGAGAAATAACGTAACAGAAAGAAACGACCCACCGGCAGATAAACTGACAAAACCGGCGCCGCTTAATAATAACACTCCAGATAAAATTACTGTAAGTATACGCACTGTAGACTTTGAGGGGATAATATTTTGATGCTTTTGCGTTTAATAATGCTGAATTACATACATACATACATAACTCCACGCCTGTATCCCTAATGGGGTAGGCAGAACACCAGAGGTTATAGAACCATCTGGTGTCACGTTTGACAAATTTGGAGGTATTATTATGATGGAGTGAGACTATTGCAGTAACAGGGGGTCAGCTTATCGCCCGCAAAAACGTCTATAAAACTTTAACTGACTTTTACAGTATGCCCGGCAAGAGAAGCAGCTGGCACATTCAATGTTTTTATTTTTTTTGCCTATTCCAGCATGGAAGAAGAATGCTCAATTATTTTTAAATAACTGAAAAAATAAGCTAAATAAAATCACTTGACCAGGACTCGAACTTACCGGACCCGGTAGCTCAGTTGGAAGAGGTCCCCTCTGGTAAGCGGGAGGTTCCGGGTTCTTTAGCAATTTTTTTCAGTTCTTTAAGAGGATTTCAATCCTTGATCTTAGATTTATAACACTACAACGTATGAGCTTTGCCTTGAATCTCACTAGTAAGTGAAGCTCAGGTGGAAAATGCATTACGGGTTTAAGAACGAACTGGCTTTTTCATATGATATGGCTGGACCTAACTTTATGTGAAGTGGGGTTGCTATCCAGACGAACCTTGAATGGGTTGAACCACCAGGTCGCTCGGACTAGTTACTTTTTATGACACGTTTTCTAAGCAATTTCTTTGATAAAGAAAGATGTCTTATGGCGGGTTTCAATATTATGAAAACTGTTCGTTTTGCCTACGAACAATAGAAATCACTATGTACCAAAATGCCTTTCTATATTCAAAATCTTGACATCTAAACCACTGCTTACGAACTGTTTGACTGTAATGGGTTGCTAGGTTACATTTGACCATTTACAAAATAAGTCATTATATTTAGCCAACGACGACGTAACAAGTTATTTATTTAAACCAATGAGGTAAAGGTAGCATGGCAGTCTGCTGCGGCCAATAAGAGTTATGTTTTCATTACGTATGACCAATCAAAGAATAGGTCATTTTATCTAGCCAATGACGTAAAAATTTAATCATTTAACGATATATCCTATCAAATATCTGTCAACATATCAATAATCCAGTTTTCTCTTTCTAACTTATCTATAACTGTTTTTGAAAAAAGGGAAGAATATTATTGAATGACATAATTTTTCTTTTAAATATTTACTTTGACGTCATAAAAATGTGATTCAACCAATGGCAAAATTTGTCGAAGGATTGGCGTTTCGTTTTACGTAAGCAGTTAAACGCAAATATTAATAAAAAGCTCTAAAAACATACTATAATATATTTATCGAATACTAAAACATAGTAAACATAAATTGAATAAGTTTATATATTTCTTTAGTTCAAATATCATACAAATAATTTGCGAATGCGTGATATTCTATAAATCACATATCACCTATTTTCTTGGAAGAACGTCACGCAAGGAGGGCCCATGCCAAATTTGAGAACTTACAGCCCGTAGCTAGTAGATATTGTGAAACGCTACTTTTTTCCTACCAATTTTGTATCTGTACCGGTTACGCATAGTAGTCAGTTGAATATTGAAACCCGCCATTAGTCAACCGACATAACAGTCATAGCACATTAAAAAAACTCTGGTATTTCTTATATTTAAAAAGATGCAATATATTCAGTTAGCCCAGTGAAACCTGATAATGACAGTTAGGCATGGATGTCAAAGACGACACAAATAATCTTGCTTTTGTGTAGTTTACCAAGTCATATGACATTGACATGTGTCATCAGAATTGCTTTAGAAATGTTGACGTGGACATTTAATTGTTTTGTTTCAAGTCAAGTTTTATAAGAAATGAGGTACATTATCTAATATATAAAATTCTCGTGTCACAGTTTTCGTTGCCATACTCCTCCGAAACGGCTTGACCGATTTTGATGAAATTTTTTGTGCTTATCCGGTATCTATGAGAATCGGCCAACATCTATTTTTTTTTTATTTATATGGCAAAACAACGTTTGCCGGGTCAGCTAGTTCATTTATAGTATTTTTTTTATATTTTTATGTTTACTTTTACTGTGCTATGCATTGTTTGTTAAAATAAAATCAATAAAAAAAAATAAGCTAAGCAGTTAGTTTCTAATATAGTGTAAGTGCCAATAACATGCCTAAAGAAAATTTCCTAATTGTGATTTTCCAAGCAGTAAGCTGCAATAATTTTACTTATAATAATTCGATTTTAAATTATTATGTCACAATATTAAATAAAAAATGTCTTATGAATACAGAAATCTTGTTAGGTAAATGAATGAGTAAGTGTTTTATTTGTCTCATCACAGATATGACGAGTGTGTTTGCTCAGACCACCTCACAACGTTTGGTTTAGTCAAATAAACAGCAAGTCACTTGCTATCAGGATGGAAAATTATTACGAAATTACTACGTTTTGAGTAATTAATCTTATTATTACATCATTGAATAGCGTCAGTTAACATTCTAATGCGATGAGTGATTTCAATTAGTCTAGAACGGAGAGAATAGCACTAGCGAGGTTTGGCTACGCACAATTTTAATTGTACAGAAATAGCCGAATTGTGTGAGATTTTTAAATATTAAAACGAAACGAACGCAAGCGATTTCATTTCAGTGAGATGTAAAATGTTCGGCGTAATGTTTTGTTCTATCCGTAGGACGAAAACATGATGCTTTATTCAAATTCTAATTTGCTGTTTATGTAATTACATTTAGCAATAAAAAAATGAATCGACATCTACCTCGAAACTGCGGTGCGAGCACAGAACTTTGTCGACTCGTATGTCTACGAATGTTCGTATAGTATGTAGTCGGTTGCAAATTTGTAGGTGACATTGTATTTTTTTATTTTACAGTTTAAGAGTACAACATGTTAACAAACATTCCAAATTAACAAGCCACACATTTATTTAAGCTGGCCGTGCTGCAAAGGATAGATTTCAATTATTGCTTACAAACCGTCTCCATACTATACGAACATTCGTAAACTTTCGAGTCGATAAAGTTCTGTGCTCGCACTGCTGGATATTTAAAGAAATATATGCATCAAAATATTGAGAAGAATGTCAACAAATTCAGATTTAAAGTTGTTCACATTTAATAAGATTTAGAAAGATAGACATAATAAGATTGAAAGTTATTACACGATGAAATTCTTAATTACTTGTGCCACTTTCTATGAAATATATAGGTAAATTATTTAACATTAACTCTTGTAACATAGTACTTACAGAGTACTTCTAAGAAAATGCATTGAATATTTTTATCCTTTCTATAAAAAATATGTATTTCATATTGCGGTAGTCATAATCTTTTCTTTATGTTATGAAATCCGGCAAACCGGAACTTAGGATTATTGGCAATTGTCCAGATATGCATAACCCATCTACTGTGAATATTTTCTTCTCTTTTTTAATGATTATTTTTTTGTTTTATAGCCTCGACAGTCAACAACAGTATCAACACCGGTAGAGCAAAGAAACTCGAAAGAGAGAGAGAGGGACCGAGGCGAGCGCGAAGATAGGAAAGAGAGGCAAGATCACCAGCACTCTAACAGAGACAGTGTAGTTTACAATAAAGCGGTAAGTTTTTTTGTCTGTTATTATATTTGGGTTAACAAGATTATCAAAAACCAATAACTCTAAACCATATTAAACCATATGTTTTATTTTTTATTTATTTATTCATTGAGGTAACAAACAGTCTTTAACAAAAAAATAATACAAGCTATAACACAAATAGACCTATAGTACCATAAAAAATACAATTTAAACTAACATTCAATGTTAGTCAACAACATACAGATATAATATGTGTCTGAGAAATGAACACAGAATCAAAAAGATATTTGATTCTTATTTGAAACGTTTTTTGTCATCAGTTGGCTAACATAATTATTTACAGTTTCTAAGATATTTGTACTCCACTACCGTACATAAATATTTTATTGACAACACTTGTTAGACTTTATTTGCTAAGGATTATTAACAGGTTTAAATACAGCACAACGTTACAAGAAAAAACCATCAAAAAGTACATACAGTATATGTATAGTGTATGTACTTATGAATTGTTAAAAAAGTTAAAATTTGATTTCAATTGAATGCATTATTCTGCATCTTTTACGCATTTAATTTTTTTAAATGTATTGCAACCGAACGCTTAAAAGTCCGATTGCATGTACAAAAACTTTCGATGCTTCCCTTTGATGACGCATTTGTCTTAATTTTTTTTATACCTATGGGACCATATCACACTAACCTTACATACAGAATAGCATAACAGCTAATGTATGTGTAATGTTTTCTGTTGTTTCCAGGCTTCGCCGCTGGATCATAGAGGACCGAATGGCGAGGAGAAAGTCAGACGACATCCGTATCTGCAACAACTTATCTATCCTTTACTGAGTGAGGTGAGTTATATGAAAATAGTAAAATTATATTTATAAACTGATCTCAATACCTAAACATTGATACACCCTGTAAAAAATCGGCCAATCTTGCGGCGAAATAACATAAATACAATACTCTAGAAAGGGAAAAAAGATGCTTTATTTATTTATTTCACAATTTATGTACATACTTGTAATGATTAACATATATAAACTTAGTACAGAAAAATAGGTACATAGGTACAGCTTATTTTTATAGGAATTTCTACCAGCAGACCTGACGAATGGAGAATTCGATAAAAATACAATTCCAGTATGTATACTAAAAATAACAGATTTAATAAGGCTTCTTAGCATTTTTACCCTGGAGTTGTTATTAGCTTAGCTAGTCTGTGCGATGATTAAAGGGAACCTCCACCGCCAACTACATTAAGTAAGTTTAGGTAAACTAAAGTTGTTCGTCCTGCAAAAAATAAACATAGTTTGCGGTGGACACACATGTAAACTGGCTTAACTATGCGAGATAAGCTAAACAAACTTAATTTTAGTTGACGGTTGACGATCGGTTTTACAACCCACGCAATTCATTAGTTGTTTTTTAAAATAAAGTTCTAGTAATCTGTCAGTTGTAAAAATACTTTAAAATTTAAGTACATTGACGTTCTAAAAAAGGGCCTAGTTAAAAGTACCCGTAACCAGCGGTCATGTATGAAAAGATTAATGAACGTGTTCCCTTGTACCTACCCCAAAGCGAGACAGGCGTGAGGTTATGTATGTATAAAAATTAATTTCAGTCTTCGAACGTGATGTTATGTTGGAAAAGGTTTTGTCGATTTGTCATAATGATTTCATATTCAACTCATGCGCACTGTTGAATGCTGAGAATAAAATTTTTATCTGGATATTTCACAACTTATTATGCTAATTTTTTGGCAGCCAAAAGCCCCTTTGTTAAAATTGTAAATAGAAACAAACATATACTTGAAACAATAAATTTATTTTAGAATGAAAAAGAAATAAAACTCATCTTGTTAAGACGTATTATTTTATTAGTACATAATGTGATTGTCACTACACCTAATACGCGAAAATATGGATATGGAAATCTTGTGTGAAATGATGGATGACGAAAGCCAGATCTAGTGCGTAAACTACTATAGAAATTAATAAATGAGAGAGTAATTAAGCATTTTAAATGCAAAAACTTAAAAATATTATTAAACATTGCGTTCACTTTAACTCAGATTTACAATTACTGCAAAGAAATTCTCTCGGGTGGTCTTTTCTGCAAAGTTATACCGTTAGATGGATCTACGTTAGCAAAATAACGTTAAAACAAAAATGTGTTGAGTAATTTCGAGGCGGAGCGCCAGGCCCCGGTAGCTCAGTGGAAGAGCACTCGTCCGGCAAACGAGAGGTCCCAGGTTCGAGTCCTGGTCGGGTGATTTTTATTTAACACATTTTTTCATTTATTTAAGAGTAATTAAGCATTTCAAATGCAAAAACTTTAAATATTACTATAGAAATAGATCTACGGCTACACCGAGCCGTATTTTCTTGGATTCGGATCGTATGTAGTACGAAACCGCTGTCATACTGATTGAAGTAGTTGTGGCGTAGTGGCTCCTGCGCATAATATAATACGATAAAGCAGGCTAAGAAACTTTCGCACAGTAGATACAATTGGTGAACTAGCACCATTAATTTATTATGTAGTGATCGTAAGAGCCCATACGCACTAGCGGTTGACCGCAAGGGTGGATAACCGCGCGGTTAACCGCTTTTCCAGTTTAATATGCAACCGCGAAGAAACCGCGATAAGCGCTTGGACCGCTCATGAACCGCCTAGGCGGCCAATTGCTAGTGCGTATTGGCGCTAAGGGTTTCTTTGAAGAGAAGGGTTTCGGAAATTAGGAAAGGAACAGCCGCTATGCCAGTGGTCTTACCACATCAATCGATCGAAGTCGACTGGTTTTTTGGCCTAGTAAAAACTATCGATCAACGTCGACTAATCCATTTCACCACAGGGACCGGAACCGCTTACCCTTAAAGAGGTTTTTGATTGGGTTTTTCATAGACTTGTTTTAAAAAACCCTATCAATTTGATAACCGTATCGAAGACTTACCCTAATTTAAGGCTTACCATATCAATAGAGTTAGCTTCATGTAAGCAGTAAGCCTATCGAAAACCCTATTGAAGGTTACCGATTCAATAGGGTTTTAAAACCTGCAGGCTAATTTAATCTCTAAGAATATCAAATTATCAAAAATATCACCATCTATTCAATCTCGCACTTCGAATTATACTTCCGAATTCAACAGCATGCGCGGAAAAGAGATAGAAATAGGCAACCCTATCACAGGGTAAGCGCATCCGAAAGTAGTTAACTTTATTCAAAGTGTTACCACGTCGATAGGCTTACCATATCAATAGGTTTACACTTCCATATGGTAAGATTTTGATAGGGTTACCCTATCAATAGGCTTAATCAAATAAAGGGGTTTTCCGATCCCTGTTTCACCATCGTTCAACGCCGTCGATCGACGGTCGATCGATTGATGTGGTATCACCCTTAGACTCGATCTCTGCATATTCTTTGTATCAGTTGCTAAGCCCGCGTGACCTCCATCGCACTTGATGCTAAGTGGACATGAGATGGAAGATGCACAAGATGGTCACTCTAAATTACCATTAAAATAAAGGCAACTACGCGCTACTACAAAACATTGCCGCTTCGTAGTAGGTCTATTCATCAACAGCGAATTATTTTTTTTAAAGTTTGTGGTTACATATTTCTACTTTTTTGTACTGAGCGACGCTGAAATAAATATGCAGGTACGTTTATATCGTATCAAAGAAACTAACATTTAAATTTGGCTGGTGACTACAAATCAACCCTATTTTATATTCTAGGTAGGGAACATGGCTTTGCTTTCTTTGAGACCATGTAGTTGGTGTGATTGGCTGGGGATTTATTGATTTATTATTATTTATTTTACCGTCGTCTAGTACTCATAACATGAGCATACATTTTTATTTTAGGGATTGATGGCTACGTGTGAAACGTGTCCCAACAATTATTAGCATATTACATTTATTCCTTTGTTCCCAGTTGGTCCGCAAACACGGCCCCGGCAGTGCGGCGGCTATAGAAGAGTTACGTCGTGCGTTCGAGCTCGCCGAGCGAAGCGCGCCACATCTCACGCGAGCTTTTGTACAACAGGTGAGAATGTGGATGGTGGTAGTGGGTTTTACAGAGATTGATGAGAAATCTAGGTTATGGAATAAACTTCGATATTTTAAATATGGTAGGTAGATGATTTTCCAAGAATCGATCCGAAATTCGGGGCAATGTGAGAAACCTCATAGTCCGTGGTACAGCACAACTTTCTTTCCCGTACTTTACTAATTGAGTATGGAGACCCTAATGTATAGCTGTCCTACAGCATAGCACATGCCTATTTAGAAGTTTCCTTTGTGACCACTTTCCAGTCTGAATAATTTATTAGTATTAATTATTAAATTTAATTACACTGAATTACACTTAACTATGTATGTACTTCCATATTTGTTTTCACATACTAAATCTCATATTTTGACAAAATATCAAGTCAGACCAATGCTTATATCTGAAGTAGCATTAGTAAATTAACGATCTCCACAGTTTTAGATGTGATAGTTTGATACCTGCTCTATCACAAAAGTCGTTTGATTTTTGCAGTTATATCACATGGAACTTTATATAATATTTATAATTTTGAAAACGAAAATGAAAACTTTTTATTCACAGCACGTATTATACAGTTTGTGAACGTCAATTGCTGGATGAGGGCGGTATGGGTCCGGGCGACATTCAAAAGCTAGTTCAGGCACTTAGACATGTGTTCTTTTAAAAATATTTTTAGATTCAGATTGTATAAATGTGCAGATTATGAAAATAAATAAATTAATAATAATTCGAAATAGAACAAATTCTCCAAACGTGTTTGCAACACGCGGAGGGGGAGTGGGAAATGAAATTATAGTTATATTAATTTCTGTAGATTGAAGTTCTAAAGCATAGTTGTACTTGATAACTTGGATTTTAGTCCGATTACTGCCAATTTAAAGCAGAGTCGAGAGTTGAACTCTAAGGAAGTATAGATTTTTGGACAGTTCAATAGACACTCGGCTATAATACTCTAATACTATAATACTCTAATTTCTTTAATTTGTTGTTTTAAACAGCCAAGTGCAAGGAAAGATATAACATAAATGACTGCCCAGTGGTACAGAACGTTCGGTGTTAACCAGTTTTGTTGATATCCTTATACTTAATTAGCGTTTGTTTTGTTTCAGGTCGTGCAAAGGGTAGCCACTCAATCGCATCAACCACCGTCCCACACCAACCAGCACTGGATGAGGTAGGTACGTGTATCCCTCTTTATTTTATATTTTATTTATTCAACAAATTAAAAGTAGGGTATTGGTTATTGTTCGATAAAGGAACGTAAGGGCCAAACTGCGTTACGCGGGCGTACAGGGTTCCTAGAGGCTTTCAACAATGGTATTATTCATTCGACTCTGCGTTCACTTCCATACAAACTATAGTATTAAAAAAACAAGTATCCAATATAGTATTACAAAAACAAGTATCCAAAACAATCACATTCTATTTTATATTGGATATAGCCCAATGCGTAAAAACAAAAATTTCTACAAAAAATAAGTTGTCTTCGGTATATCTTCCAAGGGGTGGCACCATGTGTCACAGACCTTAATGTGTCATTTAGGAGTTTTATTACAGATTTAAAAACGCTGAAAAAAAGCAGAAATCCCGAGATACAAACGATAGTTTACCGTTTTTCATACTAATGAAACTGTATTTAAATTTTTTCTTGAAAACTTCGACTTAAATCTCCAAATTTTGCCAATAATGGTTGTAGTTCTTCACTAAGAGGTAACGATGGCATTCTGAAATACAAAAAATAAATAATTGGATTTTTTGGCTCCTATGTCCATCCACTTATATGGAGGCTAACCAGTGTGCGGCGTGAGCTATTTTGACCCTTAGAATAGTTCAATAAATGTATTTGAATGTACCTACTGGATAATAAATACGTCTGTTTCATTACAAATGTGTGACTTGATATAATAATAAAAAAGTTGTGTGACAGTTTCTCATGAGTTATTTTTCGTTTTAGTTACTAGCTTCATTTACTAATATTTTTCATTGTCTTAAGTTTTCACAATCGATTTTTTTATCTTTTATACAAGTAAAATGCCTTACAGTATTCCATTCGTTACTTAGCTTGTTAATTTTCTTAGTTGGTATTGTGTGTAAATTTCAATATTGTCCACTCACGGATGACAATGAAGATAAAGTCAATACGGTGTTTATGTTTATAAGTGCGGAAGAATAAACTAAAGATTTTTATGGAAAAATAATATAGTACATCCTAGTATTCTTGTTAATAAATAAATAATACACTTTTTCTAAACATTAACACCTCATTATTTAGCTCTATTTAAGTTTTGTTCAGAACTTGTGTTATGGAAACAAGACATTCGATTAACAAACATGAGTATAAACATCCTAGACCTAGACAAAGAGCGAATAGCTGTGTTCGTAGCACAATCGTCAGAGTAATATGTCAATGTAATGAAATGTAACGCTCTTAAGACAGTTTTGAGTTAGGAACTTATCTTGTTACCTTTTTATGTCGCACATTGAAGCAATAAATATATATTTAGATTTCTATGAATAAAATATTAATATTTTTGTTTTGTCCACAGGGATGCATAATACAGTGGGAGTACATCGGTTTTTCGACCGGCGCTCAGCGTCCTTCACACTTCGCGGTCACACTATCATTACATCATGATCTATCATCTTCCCAAATGATCATAATTACCGTTAAACTCAACACAGCACCGACCCAAACAGTTTCCCTAGAAAACGATGTTCACGCTCAAATAAACGATCGTTTCTTTTGTTTTAATTTGAATTTGGAATACCCAATATCAGTGCCTTTGAAGGAGTTAAATACTTCGTAGTGTCCTTAGTCCGTGTGAAACCTGCCTTTTCAATATCATTACCAATACTTACATCTTTCTGTATCTTATCATTAATGTAATAATTGAATTTCATTGATTAAGTAATATTGTGTATACGAATCACTCGAGTGGTTACGAACATTTAATTTAAGCTTATATTCGATCTATTTATCTAGTATTTTTAGTGCTTATGTCGTTAATGTATCCTATGGGCATTGTTAGTCATGACTGATAGATGTGTTTACCACTTTCCTGTTTTTATTTAAGTTGTATAACGTGTAAATTATGTAAATTAAACTTCGGACGGTCCTTAATAGCTGCCTTTATAAATTACTTATCCAATGTTTAGTACGGAAATAAAGTTTGCTTATAATCACAAATGTTTCCATTGTTAATCGTTCAATGGTAGGTCTTTTTACAAAAAACTGAAAACAATATCACTGAATCCCAAAATGCTTATTGATAATGCATATACCATTCATCTTTCATTGTGTGAATGTACTTCAAAATAACTATGTAAATTTCAAATAAGGTGCCGTACACTTTTTAGTTATATCATTTACATGTTGCACTTTATATTTTAATTTTCTTTAATTTTTGTAAACCGACCGTCTAGTGTGATCGCGAATGAGTCACAAAGTTGCAATGCCATAGTGTAATGGAGAAACGTAACGAATCTAAAGATGGTTATAATGTTTTCATACTTTATTGTGTGCATTATTTATGTAAATAACAAGTTGAAGTTTCGATCATGGTGTCTGCGATTGGATTAACTGCAATATAATTCTTAAAGATTGTTTTCTTGCGTTTCCTAAGGAGATGAAAGTTAGTCTTATTTATGGTAAATGATTAGAACCGAATTTTCAGTCTTCCATTAAGGCGTAACCCGTTCGCTATGACGTTCTAGTGCTTGTAGGAAAATAATTTGATTTGATTGTTTGTTAGCCATACTGAGACGATTGAAAAAGAGGTTCTTCGTGATAGGTGGGTCGCGATTTAATTAAGACCATGTTTTAGTTTAATGTTTGTGTTGCAATGGTAGTGGATCTTTTAACCTAAAAATATTTGTCGATAGCTGTTTTGCTGAACTTCGCCAATATTTTGCCATAATTTTCTAAAATATTTTTACTAACACTGATATTTTTTGTATATGTAGAAGTCTGATTTTTATGTTGTCAGTCATTGGAAATTTTAACGTATTTATATTGATTTAGATTTTTGTATCGATGTATTAGTTACACGGTAGTTTCTTTAGTGTCATTCCAGACAAAAGACAAGATTGTCGGCATTTATAGATTATTGTTGCGAGACTATTCCGGTTTGTGATGAAGGAACAATCCATTAGCTGCGTCCATTCTGAAGTTGTTGTAGTTTAGTGGGCTGTTTAGTTTGTACTTGTGTGTCCGACTGTACCGGCGGACTCGTTGGCCTTTCGTTACGAAGTCTCATCGCTGTGCGGACTTCATTTGTTGGGATTTATTGTAAAGAGAGATATGCGGAGTTCTTGAAGTATTTTTGAATAAAGTATTGCGACACCAATGACCATTCGGTGTCTAAAAATAAACAAAAAAAAATGCTTAATATGCGACAATATTTAGCAATCGGAAGTATATAAAAAATATATTATAAAGACTACAAAACAATTATTATTGCTGTGTAAAAATGTAAACCTATTATAAATGTGTAAATTGTGTAGTATAATTAATATAAAAGAGGAGCTGTTTTATGAAGTGTTCTTATAAGCATATTGAGAGTAGTTATTGTCTTTCCAATTTACCTGTAAGTGGGTGTAAGGGCGGGCTCGGCTGTTGATACCTAATGTAGTTCACGTGCCCTTTATCGACTACACCTTACAGGGCGGTCACATTTAAACGACTAAACCTTACTTGTTGGCATATTGTTTCGCTGTACATAATCACGTTAAAGGCAATTTGTAAAGAGAATGTGATAGTGATTTATTTTGTTTTCCTGTAAAATGTGAGACCAATTAAAGATTTTTTCGTTCAAATGGATCGTTTTGATAAAGGTGTGTAGTGTGTAAGTGTTATGAGGCCCGACCGAACCCGCGGCGCAATGCCTTGTAGTTTTGTTTTGCCATGTCCCTAGCATGGAATAAATGTTACGTTGATTTCAATGAATGGAAGATCAAAAATTATTTTTCCACTTGGTCGTGTAATAGTTATAGAGCGGCGTGTAGTGTTAGAGGTGGCGCAACATTGTTGATTATTGAATAAAAATTAGGTGTTTCGGCATGAGACGTAGGTTGGAACATGTTTGTAAAACGAATTAAAAAAAAAACAAAAGTTATTTAAAAATTAATTTTGTTATTCTTTTAATTCGGTTGTTCAGTAGCTGTTGTCCAGCGGAATAGAAGACCAGGATAGCGTCATTTGGTTCATGGGTATATGTGATCGTAATTGCTAGTTGATAAAGAGATAAATCTATATTATTATATTATAAAAGTCTGTATTAAATCCGGTAGTAACTTTCTGTGTAGTTGAGTGCGATTTTGAGACTCGTATCTTGCATGGCAGATGTTCAAGTAATATCCGTTTTAGAAAGCTATAAATAAGGGTCTGACGTTTGGATCGATAAGAATGCGAATATAAATGACGTCACACGTTGGTCTGTTCTCTGCACATGTTTGAATGCAAGTGGCGAGTCGCTGAATCGCACGAAAAAAGTTAAAATAAAATAAAATTAAGTCACCACCCACACACTCATGCACCAGAAAATAACAACAAACGACGCGTACATTAGTGTATTGGTCAATTAATGTAACGCCGTCTGTCATTTCTAACACGTTTATGTAGGAAAACAATTTGACTCTGAAATAAAAGAAGTTATTTAATTTTGGAAATGTTTGTTTTATTTATTTATACATTTTACTAAAATTACGTCCTTTTACAGAATACATTCTTCGCTTCGTTATACAACATCAATAATAGGCACACGATTTCAATATACCTAAGTCTATTTATCAAGTTCTTACATTAGGAGTATCAAAATGATGATTTGCATTTTCAATATAAAAAAACATTGAAATTATCAGGTTACAAGTATCTCTCTAATAGACATAATTTAAATGGCTTATAATAAAAAATACAGTGTGATGTTAGTATTAATAATTAAATATACAGCGGTTTACAGATGTTTCATACTTATTTCATATCTGCTACATTCTTTTGTATAAAAAATTACCTAAGGGAAGTACGATGCGCTTAGACGCTAAACTTATTTCTAAATCAGTATGTACAATAAAAACTAAATTATTAGATAAAATGATCTACATTTCACTCAGATCCAATCATAAAATTAAAACACGGTGATAAAATGTGAGATTAAATCAACCTTCAACCTCACTATTAAAATGATAATCATAAAACCGATTTCTATAGCGACGACGATTTCTTATAGGGAGATTAAATGTATGAACGAGCGGCGTATAAGCACCCGCTATCATAAATTCCCGAGCACACGCTTAAAGAAAGCAAAAAATGCAGGTAACAATTAAAATGCATGCCCACACAGACTCTTAATACATTCCGAGTTCCATTTACATAACTTGTCGTGTTGGTCGGCACTTTTGTAATACTATCCAATTTATGTTATTGTAGTAATGTAACTAAATATACCGAGTAACGGATGACTTTAAATATGTCCAACATGTAAAAAATGTCGGCTTACGTCTACGTTAATACGGTCAGCGTATATACAAATAATTAAAAGTTTCAAGTTTACATTCAGGGAGTTGATTAAATGATTAAAATTGCATTTAAAAAAAATATAAGAAACCAAGTTTTGTGGAGTCTCTATTTAGTGTTACAAATATCTGATACTGACTGTACCTTTCAATTATGATTTTTAATCGTCTTTCATTAGTTCTCATTAGCTTATAATCGCCAATTTGAAATTAATTGATCGTAAAACAGTTTTATATAAAACTTAAGTCTATATACAATTTTAATTTAGATGCCTATATTAAAATAGCCTCATAGGAACTGAAAATTTTGAAGAAAAAAAACATCTCATTAGGCTTCTTTCTTAAATACTTTAGTAACTATATTTAAAAAACAGTCTTGAATGCTCAATCGTTGTCTTTGTCCGTCTACGCGGAAAACTTCGTCAGAAATCAGGTCGAGACGAACAAAATCCACGGTGAATGCCTATTGCCTCAACAATTTTGAACTCATCGCATGTGTCAGAGTTCGGGAAAAAAAGCCCCGTTAGTCAGCTGCGGTCAGGTTTGCGTCCGCCCACGCGAAAAATATAACAAGCGATCTACAACCAACTTTCTCTCTTTCTCTGCCTAACTGTGATTCACTTCAATTTACGTACAATCATTTTCACAATTAAAACTAGTTTCAGGTTAATAATTACATTTTAAATGAGATTTCGCAACCACAGCTCAAACTTTAATTGGAGCAATTGAAGGTAAAGAATAAGAATAAAAACTAGTCAGTTCTCAAGAACACTATTTTGTTATGCAATTTAAAATTACTTTCAGACGTGATTTATGTTTTGTTTTGCATGTAATTATTGAAAATTATGAGTATACAATAATACCTATGCTTTTAAATAACAATTAGTGCAGTACATTATTGCATTTTAATATCTATAACCTCGTTAACGCCATGGCGGTAAAGATAGCCATAAACGATTACAAATTAATGCAAATACAGCACGTTCACATCCGTTTACTATAAAACATGTTGATTATCAATGATGATTCACTCATCTCTTACGTACCTAAACATCTTAAATATCACAGAGGTTTAACACTTATATGAAAACACCTAACACACAGTACAATACCTTACGTACTTAGGTATAAAAGTATGAACTAGTTAGCTAGCGACACGAACACCGGACGAAGTCAATCTTTTTATTATTAAATCGTAGTGTTGATCACAGGCAGTGACGGAATGGAATCATGTTCACAGAATAACTTACTTAGTTTAGAGACTAGGTAGGATATTCTCACACTGTTTCCAAAGTTCGAACCAAAACTTCAGGAACCCCCGGTGGCGTTTTGAAGTTCAAAACGTAGCCCCTCGGCAGTCGATGAATCACCGTTACCTGTGGAAAAGGAAAATAAATAAAACTTAATGTTTAGTGGTTACTATATGAGAGATGAACGCGTGCCAGCGTGACTCATAAATGTTTTTGTGACGCAGAATGTGACTCAATAGTGTTAGCGGTCACCAATCGAATGTCGACTACTGTTTGATAGCTTAGTTTGCAATGCGGTCGAGATGGAGTTTTTTTAAAGCCATATTGGGGCTATGACATACTTTTGAAAAGATACGTAAGCCACCTTTTCCGTAACTGGATACCCTATCAAAAATGTTTATTAAATCTAGGGAAAATGTTTAGCTACTACCTATTCAAGATAGTAAATATCTATGTCGTAGTTTTGCCCTAAATAAGTATATAAAATTCACTGTAACTAATTATACTTAGGTCTATTTGTTTTGGACAAAGCAAAGTGGTACTGTAGTACCAAACAAAAGATAAAATGCCTGGAAATAAATAAAAAGATAGCGCGAAGGCGGCAATAATTCGTAAAAGTATAATTCTATATTTTTTTAAAGTTTAGTCTATTAGGTGTGAAGGCATTCTGCGGTTTAATTGATAGTTGCAAGAGTGAAGCTAACAAACCTTAAATGAGGATTCCTTAGTTTGGTTTTAGCTAATTAAGCCTAACGAACATGTATTTATAGACAAACTAAACATAGACGGCCTATTTATAAATGTAACATCCTAATTATCTTACCATGGTACATTTAACGCGATCTAAGCATTAGGAACATAGGTATACATTGATATCCCACCGCAGTATACCATATTGAAAGTAATAAAACTGGTTGTAAAATTAATATTTATTTCGATATAAACTTTGTAATTCAGAGTTGTTAGGTGTATGACAGTGATCTAAATAGTTTGTTTGTTGTAGATGTACAGGACAAACAGTCTTTATGTACGAGAGTCCTGTGCGAGGTCACGACCTTTTATCGCAGTTTCGAGGAATGTATCAAGTGGCTACTGCTCGCAATAAAACGATACGCCCGTAATGATAACTCATATTTATATTATCTTATATTTGTATTAAACGTCTTCGTCGTCTGTCGAATAAGGTACCTACTATATGTGACAAATATACATCTCTACAAACGACGTGAGAGTGGATTTTCGGAACACTCGTGAGTGCGTTAAACTTGAGTTAAAGTATTTTCGACTTACTATTCAAACGTAAGTCAAAGTCAAAATTTCGTAAGTAGAATTATATACTTACGCTTGAAATAACTTATTACGTTATTATACTTTTAAATCTGTCACTACATTACTTGTGAAACTCGAGCTGTTGAGAAGAAGTGGCAAAAAACTCAACAGCAATCAACTTAAGAAACAGCTTGCACCCAAGGACTTTTATCGTCTATATTATATTCAGATGTTTTATTATAATTGTAAGAACACACATCTTTAGTACGCAGATACCTATTTCAGTACCTTTTCAAGTGTCCGTTATTGCAGCTGGAAAGTTGCTTCTAGAGAGCTGTAACTGGGCGCACAAATGTGTGGCTATGTGCTGTAATTGTGCGCCAAATTAAAATATAGTGGGTATTGTCATTTTGGATAAAAATGGAAAAAAAAACATTCCTGCTAGAGTAATGCTGTTCCAGCTGGAAAATTCTAAACGAATGGTCCTAGAGAGAAACATTGTACATGCGCAGGTACCTTAAGGGTGTAGGAAATAGTGAGCTGAAAAAATAATTAGTGGGTCTTCAGGATCCCGAGATATTCAGTTTCCTGCTGCGGTAACGTTTAGCAAAATCGTGTATCTCGACAACCATTGAATGTGCGGCTGTAAAAAATATATGCAAGAGTTATTCTTGATTTGTGCTAATTGTGCGGGAAATATCGTTCAGAAAATATTAAAGGTTTTCGGGTAAATCGGGCTTTTTAGAAAAAACTAAAAATAATCACAGAGCCTAAACGAGACAACATAAGTTGCTGTAAACTGGTTTCAGTTCGACACGATATTCACACAATTCATGATACTCACAAAGGTAAACTATCAATATTTAAAAATATCTGCTCCTTCCTCACTAAGTCTCTATTAACCATAAAAAGTTAGAAGAGTTAGAAAGTAAAGAACATTTTTATTGATTTACTACCTAAATCAAATACCGACATATTGCATAGCTCATGGCCCATGAGTTAATAAAAACGAATGCACCATGTAGATATCTTGTATTTCGAATATTTCATAACTTTAAATATTTACAATTATAAAAATAATAGTTGATCAGGTAAAATAAGCATGCGTTTACTCACAAGGGTAAACTATCAATATTTATAAATATCTACTCCTTCCTCATTAAATCCATTGAAACTCTACATTACGCGATGGACAATGGAATTTAACATATTGTAAATAGAATGCCATATATGGCAAATATACCATAGCTAGGTTGCTTGATTGGATGGACTAAGATTGAATAATTGAAACTGAATAAGGTACCTACCTACCTTAGAGGCAAATATTTTTAGCTAGCTCTTGCTCTTACGCATGCACCTATTATTGATTTCCATCCGTAAATCCCAACAAATTTCATTCGGTATTACGCGTTCTAAAACATAACTTTTAGCTAAATATTTTCATTCGTATCGCTTTGCAAATGTAACATAATGATAAATATCCGTTTGTTGAATAGGATGTTATGAATGAACGCAGTCTTAAAATTAGACCAAAGATCTGCAGTGACTAGGTTAGGATCAGTTAGCATGACATTCTGGCCTCGACATTTCAATTTGTTGAGCAATGAGCCGTGGAGGTGAATTTTCAAGTGATTTAATAATTATTTTAAATGATGGGTAGTAATGAGTAGTAATTACAGGCACTTTGTAGTTATGGTAAGTTTGAATGTCCTTTAACTGGAAATTTCTCTGATCGAATCAGATGATAAAGACCGCTGGTTTATCTGTTCCTTGTTGTTACATTAGCTAGGTATCTCGTTACCGTAGTGTCTGAAGACAAAGGTTTTTGACCAGTGTGTGTTGCCAGTGATAACATACGGCACTGAGATGTGGACGCTAACTATGGACCTCATAAACAAGCTTTAAATCGCTCAGCGGGCAATGGGAAGGGCTATGCTGGGAGTTTCCCTGCGGGATGGAATCAGGAATGAGGAGATTCGTAGGCAAACCAAAGTCACCGACATAGCCAGAAGGATTGCAGAGCTGAAGTGGCAATGGGCAGGGCACATAGCTCGCAGAACAGATCGCCGTTGGGGCAGAAAAGTTCTCGAGTGGCGGCCACGTACTGGGAGACGCAGCGTAGACAGGCCCCCCGCACGATGGACCGACGACCTGGTCAAAGTCGCCATTAGGTACTACCTAAATTAAATAATGATTCTAACTCCAGATTATAAGAAACATACAAAATATCTATGACTTGATAACAAATCATTGTATTCACAAAAGTCGCCCACTTTAAGATTCGAACCTAGGACCTATCGTGTACAAACTGAGCGTCACATAAGTCTACATCAAGAAGGCCATCAAATGAAAACCAAATGAATCGAAGTACTACCTACCTACCTAAAGAGACTCTAGAAACTCTACGATCTAAGTACCTAGATATTGAAATCTTTGTTCATATAGTACCTAAAACGAAGGTAAATCCAGGTTGATAAAAGCACCACTTCCAATATTCTTGACGTGAGTTAAAAAGATAAAGACCGTGCATACGTGACTCCACGCTTCCTTATCTCAACGTTTTTTATTGTAAAATTAATTGTTTATTCTTCTGTAATTGGTATGATGACACAAAGCTATGAAAATGAATTCATAAGTTTATCATAAGTTTACATGATTTACTTCATACCCGTTAATTTAGGTTTTAATACCCCATAGTTAACTTAAAGCCCTTTTATCTAATTAACTCCATACTAAACCTACACACGTATTCATGAAGTTTTATGCTTTTAACTTTAAAAATGACAGACTTAACGAATGTAAGTATTTTAAATCCATGCTATATGGTCGCCAACATTGTAAAAGGAATTTTACCAGTTTTACATTACAATTCTCTATACCCAGAAGTTAACAATGTGCGTAGCTATATCAGTAAGACAGTTAGTGCATTTCTATAAATAGGTTATTTGTATAAAAATTAGTAAATAGCTTATCATCTGCTTGTTTAACTTAACACATAAGCGAGACCTGGTTGCTCCCAAAAAAAATATTTGATGACTTCGCTCTGCTTACTATAGGGATCGTGTAGTTAAATTTAACTGTCGATGGACTGGACTAACCGGTCGTTCGTTTATTGTGGTCGCACTTATTTATTACGGAACCAATACTTATAAGTTCATTATATGAAAAGAAACTCCGTCCGTTGCTCTATAAGATGGTCGTTTGGTGAATACTTAAGATGTATGCTCAGAGCATTTCGTAAGTCCGTGACAGTTTTTGATAAATGATTCATTCCGTATTCGTAAACTACCGTTTTGTTGTATTTGTTTACACATGCAGTTGTTATTTGCTTATAAATGCAGTTTGCTAAAGAACTTACTTGGTTTTACCTTTTAAAGGAGAATATCTCAGACATTGTAACAAAGGAATGTTTACTTAGGTTTCATATTTTACAACAAGCTCAACAACATAAAATCAATATAAAGACATGTTTTACCAAGACAGGATTATCGCTCTTTTATGGCTAAGTTATAATAAAGTTACTTGCCATTTAACGAGGGAAGGTTTTGCGATATCTAAACAGCTTGAACACCAGAAGTTAAGAAGGAAAACCACAATTGTCAGTTTCGAGTAATCGGTATACCTACTAAATTTTATTTTACGTCACTGTTCTCATTAATAAATTCTTAGTAGTAAACCACTTCCATCCTTTGTTTAATTTACCTAAATAAATAAACAGCAGATGCATAATGAGTTCATGACATACGAGAGATATTAACTTGGGTTTCCTACACGTAGAATAAATACGGTTCATCAACAGCTGGTTTAGTTAGTCACGAATATATTTGAGAATTGTTTAATAGCATAACAAGACATGAAATAGGCGCCTTAATTGATTTATAACGAACTACCTATAGAAGATACGCGTATAATTACGAAACTAGTCGTTATCGAAATGAGATGCCAGTATTTTTATAGACTGTATAATTAATTATCTCGTCGTCGTCGATACATAATTTATCGGTAGGGCTATACGAAAGTGGAATCTGAGGGAATATTTCGAAATAGTATCTATCTATTGTAATATTCTAGGTTGTCTACACCCACGGAAGGTAGATAATTTCCTTTTGAGAGCGGGTTTTGTTTTGAAGTTATTGTTGTTATAAATGTCGTTATCATTTGTTTATAATACCGCTACTTTGAATTATACAAAAGTTAAGTAGGTGATCTGAAAAAAGGTGTATGAATATTCACAGGCCACTGCTATATCAAAATATTTGCTACTCATGAAATTCTTCATATTATACTTTTATTTTTGATATTTTTCCGGCATATCTGGCTCTTTAACTATAGTATAACGTTATTGTGCCATAACTTGAAATACTTACTTATCTTATTCAATCAGGGAATAATTTTATTCCTTCTCTAATATTTATACCTAGCCAACCTACATAATAATTTGAATTCTATTGCTATATCATTTCAGTTAGAAAAAGGTATAAGAATAAATTAATTTCCGCCAATTTAGGAAGTAAGCTGCGATGAAGACATGACGTTTTTATAAAATTTTTAATACTCATTGGTGAGTCATACAGTTTAGAAAAAAAAATATCTTACATATAAAAACTATAGAGTTGAGTCACGCATATTCGTGATACTGTGTTGGTAACATAAAAAAAAATAAAGTAATATGTGCGGTCACGGGTCTCACTTGTTAGTCCGAAATATTTTGTCAAAAATTGGCTTAATGTATACCGGGTAATTTTAATGAACGCATCATCTCATACGGGCAGCCTCTCCACATCAATCCCAACAACATGTTTTGTTCTACGACTTGTTACAAATCTTGATAAATTACACAAAAAATAAAAACAAAAAAATTTTTGCTCCTTACTACCTATTATTTTATTATTATGAAGCGATATTTTACTGCGCAATGGTCGTCTCAGAGTAAATAGAGTTACGTGTCTAAACCGAGACTATGAATATTTTTTGTATGAAAAAACTAAAATTTTAAAAACTATTCATTTTCAAAAGTTGTAGAACAAATGTTGTTGGGATTGATGTGGAGAGGCTTACTGCAAGAGGTGATGCGTTAATTAAAATTAACCCTGTATAATTTAATGAATTTACGGGATTCTTACCACGATTTTTGATTTTATTTTCGCACGTCCGATATTTTGATGCTGTTACAAGCACCATAATCGCGGACTTAGTCAGCATCCCGTAAATTCATTAAATCATAGTGAAAATAACCGCGATAGTCCTTAATATGAATATAATCATAAAGAAGGATGAGAAACGTAGTCGCCAGCTAGAAGGATTCTGGAGGAAAACTACAAAGCGCGGTATTTGGATTAAGCGCAGATACAAGTTTAGTATGGTACCTATGCATTACGAGGCCATCTTAACACAAATAAAATGCATTTTAAAAGATTAACAATTGGTAGGTACCGAGTAAGCTTACTATAAATTTATAAAACTTTACACGTTATCACTAACCTGATACACAACATTAAATATATCACAATAATATAAGTAAATACCTATAAAATCGAGAAGGTGAACGTTACTTAAGTTATGACATTATTTAGTGAGCAATATTACATTGCAAGGCCGCAGATAGCGGCGCAAGAGTGGTAGAATGCCCGAGGTTGCACTTGCGAACCCAGAGCCGATTCTTAACTCCACTATATAATTTACGAACTTGCTTTAAAGGTGTCGAAGTTCACCTTTATGAGGTTTATTAACGTTGCTTAATATTTTTCTTCGTGCTGCTATCTGTGGTTAACATCCTTAGTAGCTAAAGTCTACTTTTGTAAGTATATAAGGGTAAATGAGATATGTTGATGTCCAAATATCATTCATTTTACTTCATTAAATGAAATGCGTATTACGAAAGACAGCGTCCATAATTCTCGGAGTTGATTGTTGCGTAAAAGGGCTTTATGGAAAATGTTACCCTTTATTGGTTATTGATCAAATATTGCACTCAAGTCTTATATCTATTATGCAAACAGCAGAAAACTTCAGGTTATCTTATCGAGGACTTTATAAAATAACTTTTCGTAACGTAAGTATAACAGTAGTAAATTGCTCTCAGTCAGGAAATTGTATACTTATTTTACATATAATATCAAGATATCACTAAACGCTATCTTTCGATAAAGCCAAACTGAATAAAAGACGATCCGATCTTGTTGCTCCTACATATCCTGCACGAACAGTTTTTGCTAGTCGACAATATATGTCACAAGCCCCTCTTATATAGATACTTATAATAAAATTAACAGCACACTTCAAATTTACTCGATGCAACTTTATGAATGTAGGAAAAATCTGACTGAAAGGCTCTATAGCATGAGTTATTTTGACGTAGAAAAAATTCTGGTCAGAGAAGACTAATCTCCTACATAACCTTTACACATTTCAATCAAGTAGGGAAATCATTATACATTCTCACTAGTACACACACTCAATCAACCGCTCACTCACTCACTCACACCCCATACACATATACATGAACACTTCCACACAACCACTACACATTTTTTTTTCTCCTTTTAATAGTTTTATTTAATTTTTAATCCTTAATTATTATTATAACCTGTTTTATATACCTTTAATTGTAAAGTTAACAAATCCAGAAATTAAATCTGTTAATATTGCACAGGAAGAGCGAGGCATTCCCAACACATTACTTTCTGGGAAGCCCCGGTAACCGATCTGTAAATACTCGTAATTTACTGAATTTTTTTTTTTAAGTTATAGTGGACTTTTCTAGTCTCCTATCGTTCTACTAACTTCTTATCGTTTATTTTTTATTGCATTGCATACTTAAATTAAACAATGAGGATTTTTAAAACAAGTTATGTAATAGTTATTATACTAGGAAGTAAGTCGCCTGCATTATTAATTGTTCGGTACAGCTAAATTTAATAATGTGATTTATAACTTTTAACCAGCTTCCAAAATTAGGAGTTCTCAGTTATTCGTTATGTTTATTGAAATTATTCTTATCTCATTTTATAGAAGGTACTTCCGAGGTTGTCCCATATTCAACAACAAATTCAACAAAATAGATAGAGCACTTTGATAACGGAAAATACATACGAAGACGACGTTTCACTTCAGACAAATTTTTGGCAAGAAGAAATGTGCGTGAAGTCGGTTTTTAAAGCTTTGCATTCGTTTATTATCCTTAGCACAAAAGTATTTTGAAAAATACATTAAAATTTGTCTTTAAATGATGTTCAAAAAAACCTTCGAAAAACAATACTAAATACCTAACAATGCGAGCTTAAAAAAAATGTTACAACTTTATTTTCAAGTACTTACAAAGCAGTTGAAAATATAACCTACTTTATATTAACACTGCGTACCCACATAAGAAAGTATTTCTACTACATATTTCATTTCTTGCAAGTCGAGTTTGAACATTTCAGCAGTGGGCGGTGTACGGAGAGACTCCCACGCATGGCGAGCGCCGCGTCTTCCAGAATCATTATTTTACTTCATATTCAACCGTTATGGGGATTTGAAATTATTTCCTTGTAATATAAACTGGTGGGTTACATATTAATACTAGATGAAATGTTCAAAGTGCAATCACTATGCAGAGGTTTGAAGTTATCCTGTTCTTTTTTAATCAAGCAGATATCGATTCCTATCTCGGTCTTTTAACGATTAAATTGAGTCGTGGAGATTTGTGTAGAATTAGTATTACAATATACAGTTAATAGTTGTATAGAAATAGTAAAAGTAACGTAGGTTATCAGAAATGTATATCCAATGAAGTCGAAGGAGGTTGTGCATGGTAAAAGTATGTAAGCCCAAAAGTATATTCATGAATCCTAGTTAACACTCAAATCTAAGGACAAGCTTAGCTAATATGTTTTTCTGAAAATAAGTTCAGCTGGAAATCGGCGTCAGAATTGCGCAGGCGCCACAGAAGCCATCTTTATTCAAATCTAGCAAATTGGCAATTTCGTGTACAGTATTAAATAAGTTTCCAGTTCCTACAACTGGTACTAACAGAAACCTATTTTAGTTCGAAGTAAACCAGTAATATAAAACTAGAACTAGCCCTATAGATACCTACTTACTATTGAATAGTATGCAGATGAATTCAATAGCTTTCTACAGTCATACGACCAAATTTCGTACACAGTGTATTTTTTAACGGTGACTGCCTAGTTTTGCTTTAGATCTCCATGTGACCTGATGTTAAGTGAAGGTGAGGTCGGAGGTGACACAGTTTACTAAAGAACTGGCTTATCTAAAACAGTGTCGGAACACATCAACGCATCAACACAACACATCAAACAACACTGAAAAGGACCTACAAGCGGTGATTAGAGTGTGGCCGTTGCGAGAACGCGTTCCTGACAGCTCCTTATGTCCACTGAATAAAGTTTATTTCCGATTCGAAAGTTAAAAAGCTATGATTTTGACAGCTGTCAGGAACGAAAACTCCTACCGGTCACACTATGGTCGTCTAATACGCCACGCTTATTCAGGGACAGTCGGACATGGACAGTATATTCTACGTCAACCGACTATACAAGATTCACTGAAACATAAACAAAAATAAAACATGTACTAACCTTTACCACTTCCCATACGTAGGATTCTTAAACGAGCTGGTGGGTGGTTTATACAATGGGTTTTCTCCGACGCAGTCCTCCGCGTCAATGTTCTGGTACTGAGGGTCTGTGAGCGGGAGCGGTGGAGTGCTTTTCTTGAACATCATGAAGCCAGCAGCAGTCGCCGCAGCCGCTACCATGCCGATCACTCCCAGGATGATTGGAATGGTCACTGTTGAGGGATTTTTGATTACAAGGAATGCTTATAAGAACTTCTTACTGAGGGAGAATCTAATGGAATAGAGTATGCGGAATCAAATGGCTAAATCTCTGGGCATTTGTTTTCGGGGCTAGTTTGAGCTAAACATTATACCTAAATATAAAATAATAAGTATTAGTTTGGTTTGCAATGAAGTGTAAATATGTATTGTGTTTGAATATGTGACAATTAAACTCTATAAAAGGATTATTACTTGTCTATTTCAATATTGGGAATTATACCTTATCAACTTAGTTTTCACTTATTTATTCGTTAGTTATGAGAAATGAATCTTCTGAATATTTCCTTTTCGATTTCATTGCTATCGCCTGAACTTATAAATTAAGAAATGCCATGCAATTTAATTTTTAACGACTTTTATTGAGGATTCAAACGTACAGTCACATCTAATAATATGTAGGTATACATTTTCATTGAAATTTGAACCTTATAACAACCGAATAAGTTTCGAAGTGTGTACATATTAATGCTCGTGAATGTAGGTACCTATGCATAATAGAATGCGAGCACAAGGATATTGAAGAGTATACAAACGAACAGTAATCACTCAATCTCAGATAGTCGATTTATTGAAAATAGCTTCACCGAACATAGCCATTCCATTCCTTCCGATTTTAAGTGACAGGTTTGTACGTAATGACAAGACAGAAGACATGACAATGTCAACTTTGACAAAAACAAAAATATATGCAAAGAAGAACTTGCATGCCAGTTGCCATAACATAAAACTTTCAAGATTTTTGTGCGCCATTAATTAAGCTTATTGTAATTTTTCGATATTTTTATCGAAACCGCATAATTTTAGCTACTTGTGGTCTAGTGATTATTAAATATTCCAATTTGGAAACACTTCCTTCCATAATTCGTCATCTTATTACTTCCCTATAAACGCAACAAAGGCGTTTACATATCACCTACTAACTCGGATTTTTCTTAAATATTCATGAACGATCATCAATATGAGTGACTTGCATCACAACTAACTGTAATGAATCAAAACAACTGCAGAACCAATTTAGAATAAACGCAATACCAAGCATGTTTTCACATAATAAATAAATGTAAGTAGGCAATAAACATAGGTACCTAGTACCCATATTGCGTAATTGAAACCACAATTTTAATGATAAGACCACACGACAGTAGTAATTGGTCAAAAATAAAGTCATGATCATAGTATTGGTCACGGAATGTTGAAATGAATACTGAAATATAAGGTTTTACAAGAGTATGAATAGCTGCTGCTGATTGAACAAAAATCCTCTTCAAAGAATTTTTCTTAAAAAAAAAATTCATATAAATATGAAGGACTGTTTTGAAAAAAATATTTTACTCTAGCTGTTCAACGCGGTTTTACCCGTACAATTTTCAATCCCGTGGAAGTATAGTGATAAAAAGTATCTTGTATGTTATTTCAGGGTATCATGTACCTATATCTGCAGTATCATCTGTATAATAAATAAATAAATATTTCTGGCACTCACACAACATTATCTAGCCCAAATTAAGTTTCTTAAAGAACTTGTGTTATGGATACTAGATAACTGATAAACTTAAGAAATATATAAACATACATATTAAGTAAATACATATTTTTATTATCATAAACGTAAATAAACATATAAACATCCATGACTTGACGACTAATATCTGTGCTCATTGCACAAATATCCGCCGCCGCCGGGATTCGAAACCAGGACCTCTGAATATAATATAAGATAGAGCCATAGAAGGCAATGTATGTTACCACTATATTAGCCGGTCGTCAAGTATATACATATATCTAAAAAGTATATCCTACTTAACTTCATCTAGATCCGTCAAATTGTTTTAGCTTGAAGGAGGGAGAATTTCAAAAAGTAGGACTAATAAATGTGTATTTATTAGATTCAATTAAAACGATAATATTTTAAAATAAAATAAAGACTTTAAATTTCTGGATCAAAATAGGTGCTTGCATAATCTAAAGCAATCTTTAATCAGTGCAATATAAAAACCAACTATTAAAACTACAAAAAACTAACAAGAACGATAATGACTTTGTCATAACAGCTTTTATTATCTTAAGGCTGAAAGAGATAAACAAACTAACCACGATGTGGGCAGAAAGGGATAGGAAATAACACAGCTGGTGGCTACATTTGATACTGCATAATAATAAACAATAAAGATGTGCTCTATTGTAAGACCTCGAAAGTTGAACATAATAAAAAGCCATAAAAAAATATTGTTTGTAAAGAAAGAGTGCGTCTGCTCTTTGAACTGAGGAACACACAAATGACAAGTCGAATAAATAATGCAGTGTTTCGTCACGAGAGCTTTAAGACAGTATGCGTATTGGTATAATATTTAAAGAGTTGAAGATTTAAAGAAATGTTAAGAAGTTATAAAAATCACACTGAAAACGAAACCTTCTAGTGTCAAGTTTCATCAAAATGTAGGTAAATCAATAATAATAAATAAATAAAATCATCAGACAATTACACCAACTACATAGCCCCAAAGTGGGCATAGCTTATGTTATGGGATACCATGTAGAGAAATAGGGGGGGAACCTAGAATATAAATACATAAATAGATAAACACCCAGACACGGAACATTTTTTTTTCTTGTTCCGTGCGGGAATCTAACCCGTGACCTCTGGCGTCTGACAATAGCTCAAATTGCCGTAAAATCGATATGATTTGCAGCTTTGTATGTATTTAAATAAAACTACATTTTAACCGGATTAATTATTTGATGTAGTGTATGCGTTCATTTAGGTCATTCATTAAGACAGAGGTTTTATTAGTGTTTTTGTGTAAGATAGACTACGCCCTGTCACTGCAATAGCCTCTCTCCATCATTATTTTACCTCCAAATTTGTCAAACGTGACATCAGATGGTCTTAATAACCTCTGGTGTTCTGCCTACCCCATAAGGGATACTGGCGTCAAGTTATGAATGTATGTAGGTATGTACTTAAGACAATATTTTGTATGTACTTTTTATCAGTGAAAATAAATATGTCGCAGTCTGAGAAAAAACATTATTAACTATGCCAAGATTTTAGAGGGAAAAATATACTAACTTTTTCCAACTTTTGAACAATGCTAGTCCAAAAAAAGAAGGAGGTACTCAGTTCGTAACTATAATCGTTTAATCTAAATCGACAAAAGAACCTACCTACTTTTTTTTTTAAAATTGGAAAACATTTCGTAATTTTATTGCCCCATGGTTTAATCTCGCGTAATATGGATTTTTACAAACATGCTTTTACAGAAAAGAGCGGTGTGCTATCTCAAATAAGACAGTTTACACAAAGATTTGGGAATGACATCACACTTGAAAAAAGTTAATTACACGTTACACAACTGTGTAAACTAACTGATATAAAAGTAATTTTCACGCTAGGTGACTAATGTTTAGGATAAAACCGTGGTTCTACCAAAAGTATGGAGGGTGGGGAAAAAAGTTTTGTGGTATTTTCTAGAACTTTCATGAATCAAAGGGGCTATAAAATTGAATTGCGGTTTCCTCAGCGGACAGTGTCTTATCATCTTCACCATCGGTAATTAATGAACTAACTTTACCCCTTCGTTCGTTGGCAGTTGGAATATAGTGACTGCTGTATTTTGAACTTAATGTATTTTGAAATAGAGTTAATAATTAAACATGCATAATTAGGGTTGTCAATAATTAAACAATATATATATTGTTTAATTATTGACATATAAATTTTAAAATTTATATATAAATTTCTTAAATATCAAGAGGGACTTTGGTTGAGGTGTCTATGATTCATACATTAGTTATTATTTGTGATGACGCATGAAAAAAAAAGATATTGAACAGTTCTAAAATTATTCAAGTAAGGTGTAAATTTTTGAATTGGATAAATTACTGAATTGAAAAATTGTATTCAATAGGATTACCTACTGTAGGAGCACTGTTTAAAAAGACGAAAGTAAATATAACTTACAGTTAAAGACTCCGGTAGCACCAGCAGTAACCGATGGACAAAGGCTAATAACCATCATGTGGATAGTTCCGATGTCATCTTTCATGGCCCCGTACTCCACATAGCAATCATCAGACAGCGTCTTGTTGCAGCGAACCCAAACGTTCCTATTGAAGTCATCCTTCAGTTTCATCAGTGAGCTGTTGTAGCTATCCATCACAATGAGTGGAGATTGACAGTCTTCGCAGCTCCCAGACTTAGGATACCGCAGACAATCGTCGCAGTCACTGGTCGTCATACAAATGTCCACGCAAAAGTTCTCCTTGTCGAAGTATTGGGATCCTTCGCGATCGGAGAAACATTCGCATGTTTGACACGCGTCGCAGAAACCGTTGCCTGAGCATTCAACCTGGTGGAAAAAAGGTCTTTTTAAACTTATTTTATACTATAGTTAAAGTAAATAATGAAACCTTAATAATTTTATGTTAAATGACCACTTAAATTGACATAAAAGTACACTTACATCGTTTTTCGCAGGATTTGTACATTCAAGATCGCCTCTGTTAGACCTGCATTCTTTCTTATTGCAAAATTCGCCAGCCCTGATAAATGAAGCACGTATTAATATTAGAGATAACATCAACAGTTGATGTTTATTGATGATAACGTTTTGGCAATGGATTTCCTTTGTCAATATATTTAGGAACTGTATAATTTGTCAATCTGCAAGTACTGGTGACCGTTATTATAAAGTATGTTGATGAATTAGCATTCTGATTGGGGCTGAGTGTATGTTTATCGCATGCATTAGTGTCGTTTCTGGGTCATACCTAATTATTATTATAATACTTGACAGCTAATGTAAATAAATTTTCCTATGAGTCGCAAAAAAGCGCAAACAAGCAAGTTTAATTGCTATACCACATTCAATAACAAGAATTCAATCAAATCCCACTTAAGAGTCAATATGTTTTGTATCTAAAACCTCATCAACAAATGTCAAGCAAGAGAAGCGCGTTCTCTCGTGTGTTTTTAAATAACCAATTGGTTGTTCTGTTTGAAGCAATCGGCATTTAAATACATCATTCTATGGGCCGCTATTAATATGAAAGTGGCTTCTTATATCCGTAATTAACTTTGCAGAGATGAGCTCGGCATGTATAGAGATCTGTTCTTGCCCAGACATACCGAGATCTCGCGGTACAATTAGTGAGATGGGTGTAAATGGTTTATTGGTATGGTTCCTGATTGTCTGCGTGATAATCTAATTAGAGAAATGGTGTTGCAACTACGGAAACTGAGAAATAAATGTGTGAGTAGAATGTTTCATGGAATTTAAAGTAACGATTTGACCTGGTTTGTATGAAAATTTAAGCAACGAGTTTTGAAGTGTCCGTTCTTACAGTTTTCTGCTTATCTCATTATATATTTCTAAATAAAAAAAATCTGTTATAAGGCATATGACATTATATAAGAGATATTTTAACTAAAGGAATGCATAAGAATACAAATTAAATGTATAAAATATTGGTTATGCACTTTAATAATCGTAGTATCATCGTTTAATAACCAGGATTCAAACCTGGAACTCATGGTAAAGGCAAACATCCATACTGACGTTTACTTTAGAAGAAAACTTTATAATGAATAGGCAAGTAAATAAAGCAAAGTGCATTCCAGCAAAAATAGAAGATAGAAATATAATTACTTTGTACCCGAATTACAACAATACGACTGATGTATTCGAAATAACAATCAAACGCACAGAGAAGTATTTTTAGCATGAGCAACTTACCATCCATTGTGACAGGTGCACACCCCGCATGACAGATCTCCTCTGCCGTTGCACACTTCAGAACTCTTCTCCACCACACTACTGCAGTCACAAGCACACGGCACATGATACTTCACGAATGTATCCTCTGTCACGTTGTCAATACTGAATTTGACAGTTAAAAATTCTTCTGTTCTGCTGTTTGGCAAACAGAACTCGGTGTCTGGTACGGCTTCGACGGTAGTTATGCAAGTGCCACCGCTACATTCTGTCGTGTGAACTAGGTTTACGTGTTGGGATAGGTCGACGTGTTGGACTAGGGAGCTTTGCGTTGTGTTTATTACGTTTATTTCCACCTGAAAGTAATGTTAATGTGTTAAGAAAGGTTGTTTCAATGATCATCGTAATTATTAATTGGATCAGTGGAAGATAATTTAATTTTAGTCTCTTTATTAACAATATTTTCAATGACAAAAATTTATTGTATGCTTTTTTATTTATTTATTTACTTTAAGCATCGGAGGCCACCATAAGCAGTTAGTCCCGGGTGCTGTATATTTGTATTCAGTAGTCGTTAGGGGTTGTCAGAAGCCATTTCGGTACCCTGAAAATTCTGACATCTACCACCCAGAACTGGGCCGGCTTAGTGGAGTATGGCACCTCGTCCCCTAGGTGACCTCCTTGTCACCCAGTGGAGAGATTCATAGCCCTGCAGTGGGCTCATTACAACGAGTTGTGATGATGATAATGATTCTTTGCAATTTTTTTTTGCAAATATCGTAAAAATCAAACTTAATTTTAGTTATTTTAAATAGAATTTACATTATATTATTAGCACTTCGTAAACTATTGTTATCAGAATGAATCAATAACAGTCCAGTTGTAGAATAATTTAATAGTAAACTATACCTCACAGTGATTGCTTGACGGATTATATCGATTAACCTAATCACTTCTACACTTTATTCAAGCTTATAATTACATATAAATTACTTAAGCTCATGCTGTGGTGGCGCCAAGCAAAATGCTAAATGTGACTTATAATTAGATCATTATCTAGCAAGTCATAAGCATTTATCTTGGAACGTAACTTGCTTCGGTTTCATTATATTTGCGATTCTATCAACTCAACTCGTATCGCTAAATTAATAATAAGATATTTTATTCAATTATTTGAGTTGAAATTAATTTTGCGTGCCTTGAATAACAAATTTATTAAATGTAAAAGATATAAAATATTTATTTTTATACTTATATTGGAAATTCAGTACCTTAATTGATTATATTTTATTATGATGATGCATAGTTGGGCCAAACCAAATTGTCAGTGGTATAAACTACAAAAATGTAACATTTAGATGCTTGACTGTCATACCTAACCTACTGATTAATATTATTGTGCTATGATTTATCTAGATGTTAGATAGACAAATTGCATGGTTTGTCAATTATTGCTCTCGATATGATCTGAATATTATGTGTCTGAGAAATAAACTTATTGTGGTATTTCCGAAGTTGGGAAATAGATTCAAAATACTGATTATTATTTCGTTACAATTCTTTTGCATTGCGTACGTGAAGATATCTAAAGTCTTGACTTTTTATTTTAAATGCAAATGTACTTTATTTAAGCTCTGCTTGTGAATTGAGCTGTTTATTATTTTAATATTTAGGTTTCCGCATAAACAGTTTCCTATTATTTATTGGCTTAACTTTATTAATTGGCAGGGATCGTCTATACAAAAGAATCTCTTAAATGTTTTTATAATATACTTACTAAACTATGTGCACTGTTGTTGATGTATCTAAATAAAACACGTTAAAACTCTGAATCCAACAACGCTATCCTTATAAAACGAAGCAGGTTATAAAAAGAACATAACATCATATCACAAGCCGATTAAAAATTATTTCTGGTTTCATTTTGACAAGTAGCTTGTCTAAATAGTTACTCTTCAAGTACTTGTATCGTTAACAAGTTCTGCAGTCTACATACTTGCATTTTAAATCATATATCTGTCAAGTTATGAGCGTAATAAGCTTTCATAATAAAGGTATATTGCTGTGCAGTATGCAGCCATGTCGGCTGCCATTTACGGAGTAATTCTACATTAATTAGACTTTTAACTAGCGTCCATTACCAGTATTAACTTGCCTAGTTGACCAGGAACTGTTTTTCAATTCAAACAGGTACCTACAAGAAGATATTGTGAGTAAATTGCTTCATTGATACAATTTGATTAGTTTAACCTGTAAGTAGTAAAGTTTGGGGTTTGCTTGTTCTTGAGTGTACTGACTACTGATAGAAAAATAGATATGAGAAACTGTTCTTTGAATACAAACACATCGAATGGATAAATTCATTCTTTTTTTTATTAATTTAGGCTAGGGATCGAATGGAAATTAGGTACAATATTTCTCGAAATAAAAAAGTATTGCTGACGTAATCTATACTAATATATAAAGCTGAAGAGTTTGTTTTTTTGTTTGTTTGTTTGAACGCGCTAATCTCAGAAACTACCAGTGGGATTTGAAAAATTGTTTTTGCTTTTGATAGCCCAACTCTTGAGGAAGGTTATAGGCTATATTTTATCCCGAAATTCTCACGGGATCAAAAGTTACGCGGGTAAAACCGCGCGCGGTGGCTAGTTAAAGATAAAGTTGGCAGATTCGCGGTCGTCTTGTTTTTATTAATTTTCCATCTTTATTTAACCTAAAGATAAACAAATGAGTTATTTTATATTATAGCTTAACTAGCGGCTAAGCAAATGTCTTACCTTTGGTGTACCCGTCCCTGGATAACTAACTGGAATCCTAGTGATTTGGTGTACAAAAGCCGACTTCTCAACATAGACCGGGTCCACCACCAGACCCTTCAGCGTGATCTTTTCTATGCTGTGCAGCGTCTCCCGGTGAGATGGACACCAGCTGTCTACCTTGACGTCCGAACAGTGAGATCCCTGGGGAAGAAAACTATGATTAGATTGTGCGAGGGGCCTTAGCCAATTTGGATTAAATAAGTAAATCTGTGTCGTAGCAGCATCCGCCGTTTATGTCACTTGTCATTAAAGCATTGGAAAATAGATTCCACTTAAATTAAGGATTTGCCCTATTTTCAATCTCAATCTAATTCAATAAAGCCAATTTTTGACGCTTTATGCTGTGGCGCTGCGTCTGTGTTGTTATTTTATGTACCTACCCAAATAACAATTTTGGATTTGGTGTATGGTATGATAGAATCTACGGTTGGAACTTATCTGGTTTACATATAGTTATAATTATACATAATTAATAAACTAAGTTTTGCGTACAGCTTTTTGGTCTCACGCAAGAGTATAGAAAGTCAACCCAATCAAATTACTTGGGTAAATTAATTTTGTCTATGTAAATAAATATTTTGCGATTTATTATTTGATATTTTCATTTGTTGTTAGTTTTTGGTTCAAGTTTGGATGACATCGAATCAATGCACGACTCGATCGTGATACAAATATGACTTATGTTTTTTTTTATTGGAGACTAAACTCGGCACTCAACCTAAACTCATGGTCAGTTACGATGTCATCTTTTTTGCCGGATAGAATATCAACGCTGAATAATACTTTGCTAACGACAAGTGGTCACTTCCCTGACGGCCCTTGAAGAAGTCACCATGCGGGGTTCTTTAGAATTAGTCGTATCCAGGTGAGGTTGGGTAATTTAAAGCCGAACCTATGCGCAAAACAATCTACAAACTTAAATTTGTTTACATCAAAGTTGAACGTCTCTAAGTATATTTCGTTAATTTCCGTGTAACTGGACGCTTATCCCGGTAGTTTATCTAGTTTAGCGGTTGAGCTATTGAGCAAGAGGCGTACTTTCACATTCGCAACACTTCACGTAGGCGCTACTATTCCTACACTACACCCTCTTCATGGTTGTTGAGTTTCGAAATTTATTGTTATTGGATTTATTAAAGGAAGTATATAATTTATATTCTATTATTCTTAAATCTGTGAGAATTTGTTAACAGACAATGAGATTAATGTGCGGAAATTTCTTTGATTATTATAGAATCAACATTAAAAGCATGGACAAATATTTAAAAAAAATGACACTTTCTTATTATTTTGTGAGAAAATTCTGTGCCTCTTAACTTTATTTATTTTGGCGCAAACTGTACTACTTAATAAATATCTTTTCTACTTTATAATTGCAGGTAACTACATCGGTCGTATGTTCTGACTAAGAATATCTATAAAAACACCTTTTATTCTTTCGCTAACTGTTCTGGTGTGGTCTTAATATCTGAAATATAATAATAAGTACAGTTACATGAATCTACAAGAAGTATAAGTATCTTGGTAGGTACAGTATACAAATTATAGCGTTCTAAAATAGGTATATTCGGTGACGTGAAATCCGTTGTACACTTTTACTCAATAAAAATAAATGTTTCTAAATAGATTCCTTTTCAGATTCATAATTTTTGTTCATGAAATGTTTGCAATTTGCTGTATGAGTATGAGCCATAGTAATGAATTGTTTCCCGTAACTTTCTTTATTTCTTTTTCAGCAATTAATCATAATTCAATTAATTTAATACAGTCTTATTAATATGTGTGAGCTATTAACTAGGTATCTTGTAACGATTTTCTGAAGGTGTCAACTCAGACATCATATAATTATAATGCAAAATACAAGCAGATATTGTATCGAGTCAATTACAAGTCTCCCGTTCATTATTTCTCAAAGAAAAACAAGTATTTTCAAAGAATGTTTTACTATTAAAGGCGTAAAGTTCTTTATATGGTCCGTATCTGGCTCCAAGCATATTATTATATTGATTGCGACATTAACGATGCAATATAGATCTAGGAACGTAAAATCGATAAACATAGAATAAAGAACATTGCTAGAAGTGGCATAAACGTAAAATCTGTCGAAAGTAGAGCAGAGCTAATTGTGTTAAATTCTGGTATTAATCATTAATTCGATACACTAAACGGTTTTAAATTTCATATACCATTGACATTAATTTGTCTTTGGCAATTAACCAGCGATTTGGTGAAGTCAGGTTTTTGTCGAGTTTCTTTACGTAGCTAGATGCAAAGTAATTTTTAATCCAAAAAAAGTTTGTCCTTGTTTAAGAAAACTATTAACATTTAAATTTAAATCCCAAAATACTCTGTAAGAAAATTCAATGCGATTAAAATCTTCTTATTAAAGTCTAACAATGGCTGTGAAAAATGAGGTAAATTGTTATTTATGAAACTGCATGCATCCTGGCGCCAGGGCCGACTAGACGTGGACTAATGACCGCTCTTGTACAAGCAACTGCTGCGTTTAATGGAACGGACTGCACATTATGTACAAACACTTGAACCATATGTGGCTAGGAGGCGGCACCGAGTCCGTGCCATTAGTCTAATTGGGTTACGTATCCTACATTGTCTTAGGCTATGGACTATTAGATAAATATTGTTCTGAAAATCGTTCTAGACAGATAAACAGGTTGCAATCTAACTACTTAGACTGTGAATAAAGAAGGATTAAAGACTGATTAAAGACTGTGAAACCTAAATGATATGATTTCAAAAAATATTCAATTGATGCAACCTCAAGAAGAATCACGTCAATCATCATTACTTCGAACAACATAATTATAGCTAGTTAAGCTTGAAAGGGCAACATAATAATAAAACTTATCAACATAATGACGAGATTTCCCTTGTCTTAAATTATCTGTTAGGGACACTTCTTGAGAAATTCTCGTAGATTTGAGACCACACAAGATGCAAGCGTGAGTAAAAATATTTACGTAAATATCGCGAACTGCTTCCAGACTTATAGGAAACGTTAAGAGTTATCTTCAACATTGGAGTAGCTGTTTAATCTTAAACATTCCCTATGATTTCCTTGTCCACCTACCTAGTATCTGGCGTAGTAAATACGTGGGTAGTTAAAATACAGCCTTCTATAATGCCTCGGGTGGAAAGCGTCATTACGATCAGGTCCCCGTTAAGAGAGCAATAAACCCTTTCATGTAGTTTCGCATGTTTAACAGAATCTGTGGGTGTCTCAATAATAGGATCGATGTCGAAGATCATCCCATCACACAAACCTGCTGCACATACTTAAAGCTCAGTCTCTCTCAATAAGTCTGCAAGATCAGAAAGGGACAGCATTTGAGACGACGAAATGCAAGCACCGTGAAAGTTGAAATAGGGAGGCTGACTTGAAAAGTGTGGGTGGAAGAATTATATATCTATGGTTAGTAATATACAGCTTGGAGATTATAATCTGTACCCATCTTGCCTACCAGTTTAGTTGGAGTGTTATTTTATCATCTTCTATCTGGATATGAAGTGGGTACGATTAGAAGAAAAAGAAAAAGCCAGTTTGATATAGGTTTGCTTGCTAACAGCAAATTAATTGTTTTGAAATATAAATAATATTTGTTTATCATTATTATTACATGAAAAAGAAGCGTTGGAATGGTTGAAATATATTTGGTCTATATCTTCCTTGTGTATATTTGATATGAAATGAAGGAGATTAATTTCTTAAATGATAAATTTTCTGGAAAGAAACCTTGTAGTTTTCTTTCTGTTGGATTCATATCATATATTAGAGTCGTATCAATTTATCCGTTCCTGAATTTGCAAATATGTAGGCGCTTAAATGCATACTTTAATTTATTTTAATTCTACAAAAACTCATAAATCAATAATTTATTTTATTCTTACTTTCTACACGTTTTCATTAGGAGGTTCTTCTTTTGTTGATTTAGGATTAAATTTAAAAACACTATTTGATTACTAATCGTAGTCTGATTTTGGATGTGACTATAAGAAACTAATTATCGGGTTCAACGACACGGAACTATAATGTCTCATATATTGTGTCGTCCCGAAACTCCAGACAAAATGTCCCAGACATGTTATATTACGGGGAAATCGATGAATTTCGTTACAGTTTGGCTTTCAGCCAGACGTTACAATTCTTCAGATGTTTTCCTCAGATGTGGTATTTAAATTGAAGTTTGTTTGTTGTCAAGAAGTAAGTTTGGTAGTAAATTACCACAGATAATTATAGTGCAAAGTGTACCTAAATGCAAAAAAATACTTGTAGCTATTAGAACTTTAATTCTAATATATAAAGTTTTATAAAGAATATGTAATCGGTTGTTTTGATTTGTGTAAAGCGGGCTGCTTGCAAGAAATCGCTGATGTGACTGACTACTGTCCATACTTGTAAAATGTTACCCTTTTACGTATTTGGTTTTGATTGGCGTTACCTTTAGTGTAATTTTTTAAACAGCAAGTCAAAATGCAAGTCGCCGATATATGAGGAAAGATTTTGAGTCGATATTGACAGCTCAGAGTTCATAACTTACTTGTCAGACAGATCGCGAGAATAATAACTCGCAATAAAACACGGCTACAACCATGAATAATACGCTCTTTGTACTGATACCCACCAATTTCAAAAGGTAAACCTTTCGAAATCTGTGTAAACTTTAAAAACCAAAGTTTATTCGTATAATGGTGTTAAATGTGTTAACGGGTAAGTGGAACATCGGTTAATTGCCCTGATTGATATGCTACTGTAAATCACATATTCCACCTTTTAAACTATACCCTTTTTTGGTGTAAAATCGTTTTAAACAGCTGATCATTTGAGTCTTATCTTTAGCTTGTATATTATGTCGTTAATGGCTATACGTAGATGGAGTATGCAGAGATGTGTATAGGTCACAAAAAGTTACGAACTTTCAACTTTGAATATAATTTCAGAAATTACCAACGTCTTTTGCAACAGCCAAAACAAATTGAAAGGAAATGATAAGAAATATCTGCACGTTTCAATTTACATTGGTAAATACCGAAATTATTGAATCAAGGTATATTTTAGTCTCAAGTCTTTAATAAAATGAAAGAAAAGATTGTAACTATATTCTTATCAGTCGGAATAAAAATTTTCGTCAATAAATAATAATTTACAATACAATTACCGAATAAAATTGAATTCATCTTTACCTATCATCAAATTAAATAACTTAGTCATGTACGTTAGTTAAATCTAATAAGTTACATGAAGCCTCAGTTGAACCCTGGTTTCAAATTACAAACTACTTAACGGTCGTGATTTCACGGTCAAATACTTAAATTGGCTTCTCGACGTCTATTAGCTTGTATATTGCTTTTCCCAGATTTACCAAATACACGAAACACGGATAGTAAGCCGGCTATTTTCAAGAAACTGTCCATTCCGTGGCTGAAACTGTGCTATATTTGCAGAATTAATATAAAGCTATGTTGGATCCGGATATCAAAACTTATTAGGAGATCTCTGATTCCGTTGAACTTGAGACTTTTTTTGATTACCACTGCCTAAATAAACCAATAAATAAAACAATACTTTGCAATTGTAAAAGACAATTCATTATTTATTTTTATTAATTGCCTATATCATGAAGCTTTAAGTTTATCTGTCATTAAAAGCGTCTGACTCGTAAATTATATTCACATGTTTAAATTTTTGTACAAGTCAGTCTTGCAGGGATTTATAAGAATCAATTAACATCAGTATACCTTACAGATATGGTGTAAAGTAAATGTCAAAATCAACATCATAAAATATAACGACTACGACACATTTTATAGGCAGGTGAAATCGCTAATTTACTTCGTGTGGCGGAGGAAAACTTCTTTTTGAAAAATTAATTGTTTGTTACAATGCAATAAGTAAAGTTTTATCGAAATATTGTAATTGCAATCAAAAATAAACAATGAGGCTTAGGGCTGACCGTAAGGTCCTTCACCTATTATTAGAATTGAAATAAATGCTATATGCTGACGGTTTCTAAAATTGACAGCGGAATGTCTCTAATTCAAATATTCTCAGAACATCATCCATTAATAGGTATACCTAGAGTTCAAAGTAAGATGTAATGGTGACCGTCATTAATCCTAGAAGATATAAGGTTAAAAATCAGAATAATTAAAATGACGAGCAAAAAAGATTGTCCAGAGTTAAGCAACAAAAACTCAATTATTTAAAACCCAAATTATTGTCGAGTGGACAGCATAATGTATTTATATGACCTTTGTTTTTAAATATCAGTGCAGCACGTAATCATATGTGATTGATGAGTGTCGTCGAGTCAGTTTCAACAAGTCATATCGTAATGATCGTATGAAGATTACGTTAGCTTACACAGAACCGTGTAACTTTTTAAAATTCAAAGCATCGTAAATATGGGTCAACGTCATTGCTGTATGGTTCTCAGAAAGGAGCTGTTCCGAGGATGTTGTGGGTTCTGTACATTTCATTATAAAACAGTGTAATATATTTACGTGGAAGTAAAATGGGAAACATTAAACATTGTAAGAATGGGTAATAATGACGCTATAAAGTTACCATTTCCGACAAATACGCGTATTTAGGTACTGTTTGTTTTCTTAGCGCGTTTGGAGATATTAAGACCACCCTGGGCATTTAATTAACTTCAACACACTAAACTTTTCTGGACATTTGATAAATTTAATCACCTACAATCAGGAATTACTCAGGAATACTTACAATTTAGTAAATACTTAGAACAATTGGCAAATGATCAACGATTTATTATAGCGATTAGCTAAGCACATTATTTAAGTATATAGTAAAATGATGACTAAAAAACAATGCTTAAGTCAAACCTGAGTGAGTCAGGGTACTTCGGAACAAAGACTGTCCCATCTACATTTTATGATGAATCTAATATTTTTAGGTTGCGGCGGATATTGGAAAAGGGGAGAACAGGAAATTTGTCTATCGATCGGAGCTAACCACTTCGCTTGATTATTTGAATGTATTAACGAGGTTAATGCGTAAGGTTTATCGTATTTTTATAATCCTCTACTATAGACAAAATTTATATTTACCTCTATTATGTTTTGTTTTACAATCCAGAAAAAGAAGAACGCTATGATGATAGGGAATTTCGTTAATTAGAACTTTGAATATACCTGTTAGTATTTTAGTTCTTGTTATCAATTGTAATTTATTTACTACCGCGTCTTCATAGGGTGTTGCTACATTTATAATTTTAATCGTCAATAGGCTCGTTTACCCGTAATACTTTTTTCAAGACTTGATACCTACTACATAAAGAACTCCCCATAATAACTATACGAATAGTTGTTGGTTAAGTCTGGTTGTTTATATTAAAGGGGAATTTTCATTTAATAATATTAGTATAAAGGATAATAGTGTTATTAAAAAAATGGTGATTATTTATAAGCAGGTATTTTAACATACGTAATAGTTTGAGTGAGTCAGTGTAATTGTTAGTAAGTTCACATATGGGGTCGACTACATTTGAATTACAATAAGGATACAGGAAACAATCAACGAAAAAAACTGTGAAATGCAAGTTGAGCCTAAGTATGAATTACATCATTATAAGATGAATATTGATCATGAGTCCAGCAGTGGACTAGCGCGGGCTGAGATGATGATGATGGATGATGATTGATCATGAGGTCAGGTGGGCTCTAAAAGATATATACAATTATACAAACTTTTCAGTTGTGCTACCTGTGAAACATTTGAGTGGCATATTAAATCAGGTCCCAACATATTTTATTATATTTCATGAGATCGATACTTGAAAAAAACACTGTATGAACTTAACTAGATTGCATGCAATCTTATAATGATTAGGTACTGATACGTTGAGAAGTATCACAAAGTAATTTGTATTTGCAAATAAGAAAAGCATTAAACATCCTACTCTACTAAATGCAAAACCTGTGCTAGCTTGTAAAACATATTTGTAGTAGGCAACACAGCAAGAACCTGTGGTGGTTCGACCGGTACCTGTAGATACAGACTATCTTTAACATCAAGTATCATTTCTATGAAAAAAAGGATCGCTTTCTCATCAAATTACACATCTTATGCGTTCATCTAGATAGAAAAGGATATTTATTTATATTTAACTTTGATAGCAATCTTTTTATCATCATCGACTAACAATTTGCTTTAAGATAAATTCAAATTAAAATAATTTCCCAATCCCTTACGAGAACCTTTTTTACAAGTCATTGCTATTAGACAACGAACTTCCATGAACCTGTTTCTTGTAGTATTGCCTGTCCTACCCTCGAAAGTAATTTAGAGCCGTGTGGGCGTTTAGCCATAAGCTAACGATCAGAAGGAGACTTAGCATACAAAAGTATTCACAGTAAGACAGCCAGAAAGTCAGTCTAAGGTGTGTACGGAGGCAAGCTTATGTTGAGCTTTTTAAAGTAATCAACGAATGCAGAGCATTTAAAAACCTACTGCACGTCAAAACTTTGGCTGTAGTATAAGGTCGTCAAGGTAAACGATCTCCGAATTCACAATAATAATAAAAAAAAAACTCATGAAGTACTCTACCGATTTCGATGAAATTTATATGGGACCAACTATGAAGTATCCTATATCATATGAAATGATAATCATCAAAATCGGTTCACCCAGTCAATACTAATGAGGTAAAAAACAAAAAAAAAACATACGGTGTCATTGAGAACCTCCTCCTTTTTTTTGAAGTCGATTGATGACAGGGTAGGTTTGGCAAGAATGCAGAATTTGCTGCATTGCCTGCATATTAAGTTGGTTTATATTTATCATATCATTTTGTTAATATTTAATTTATTTTATAATATTGTACAATTTGATATTTATTTATACATACATACATACATAACTTCACGCCTGTATCCCGTATGGGGTAGGCAGAACACCAGAGGTAATAAAACCATCTGATGTCACGTTTGACAAATTTGGAGGCATTATAATATTGGAGAGAGACTATTGCAGTGACAGGGGGTCAGCCTATCGCCCACAAAAAAGCCTCCCATAAAACCTCGGTCCCTTAACTGACTTTTACAGTATGCCCGGGAAGAGAAGCAGCTGGCACATTCTATGTTTTTCTTTCGCTCCTAGTCCAGCATAGAAGCAATATATTTATTTATTTTTAAATAAAAAGGAGTAATGTTTGAAGACAGCTAAATTTGTGGAAAAACAGTGAACTAACTCTGTCGTGATTGAATTTTGAATAAAAATCGACAAAAATGTGCAAAGTTTTAAGGAAATAAATAATCAGAGTTAAGAAAAATCGGATGTAAGACCGATAGTCAGTTTAAAGTTGCAATTGCGTAAAAGAATATTCATGTGCGTGCATTTATACTATGACTATTACCTTCGACTGGCTGAAGACTACACAATAACAGGACAATAAAATAGGTTAAATAGTATCTGAGTAACCAGTATTTGTCACATCTACATAGTAATGTTCCCGTTTCCTAAGGGAGAGAATGAGTCAGTTTTTTCATAAATGTATATGTACAGACAGTAACTAAACTCTACTTTGACAAAAGGTAATACAAGCATAATACAATCGTAACTTTGAAACTCCAAATTATAAATAGTTAAAAAAATATTTATCTTGTTGATGAAATCAAATTGTAATTTTTAGTAGTAACATCAGAATCATTCATGCATGAAAATACACATGAAATACAACATGAGTTATAGCTGTGTTTGAAAATGATTGACTCATGAACATGTGATAAAGGGGTAACGACAATAATCATTTTCGGCATTTTCTTCTACAGAAGTCTTTTTTCTGACAGTTCTAATAGGTACCTACTTTAAATGTTTTCACTGGAACCTAAATGACCTTTAATATGTTCGAACACGGCTTTGCCTGTGACTAAAATAAAGAAATTTAAAAAATCCCAGATATCGAATCGAACAAGTGCTGCTAAAGCAAATTCTTTTTCATTTTGGTAATTTTATAGTTTATTTTAAAAATACCTATACAATGGTATTTATATTAATATCGCTAGTCAATATTTTTATTACATTTCAGGGTATCAATCAACACTTCACCTGCCAATTATGAAGTCATTATCATTTCCTGTTTTAACTTAAAATGCAGTCTTTAGCTGTTTATTACGTTTAATGTTAACAAGATCCTTATAGTGACAAGAAACTCTCGTATAAATTCATTTTGAATATTCTCTAAAGCATTTGAACAGGTGTTCGTATATTTTGTAGAAGTTTCGGTTAATAAGTAGGTTTTAAATCTACTTATTAACCAAAAGGTAGGATCCATTTTGTGGTTACAAATACATCAATCAAAAACGAAAGCACTAGAAAAATAGAAACTATGCAATAGTGTATTTCTGCCCATAAACGTTTTAAGGCAAATTTCCTTTGCTAATTGCCTCAACATGTATGAAACTCACTCCAGCCGCTAAGCTGGGGGGCAACCTACTATGTGCGGTGCACAAAGCTGGGTTTTAAAAATAACCATTGAACTCATGAGCAAAGTTCATCAATTGATTGTTACAATTGTTTATTTCCTCCGCCTTAGACACAATGCGTGTCCCTTTGACGGTCACACACCGATCTTCGATCCTTTGATGAAACGTCAAATTTTGACGTCGAGCATTTTGTAAATGGCGGGTATTTTAAAAATATTAGAAATAGATTACAGTGACATAGGTCCAGTGAAATCACTCGCATGATAGTTACTTTAAAAATGAATAAATTTTATTATTTGAAAGATGTTTAAAGTTTTAAAATAATTTGATCTCTAGGTAAGGCAAAAATGTATGACATTGTATTATTTTTAAAGTTAAAAATTTAACTATCTCACCTTACTGTTCGGCTTATTACACCAATGACCACCACATCTTATACACTCGTCGCAGCTTTTCAAATCTACCATGTCCAAACAGTCTCTTGCAATGACAATATTCACACAGAATAAAACATAAAAAAATAACGCATTCACAATAATTAACACAAAATTAGCCATGGTTATAAAAATGCACTAAAATAACCGCGTAAATATGATTTTTCGAATAATAAATGCGCGTTGTTTCTTTTTTTGTCTCGTATGTTCAAAGGAGATCGTAACAAAAGAGTTCTGTATACAGCGCGTGCTGCATAACGCCACGTGTCGTATTGGCTACAGTCTCGCGCGGACTGACTGAGCTGCTTGGCGTTCGAAACTCAAATTGTGTGATATCAACACGTAATGAGAATTCGCGGAGCAACCGAGATGACATGAATCATGGGTTTCGAAGAAAAACTGAGATTTCAATTATTGTACGACATCTTATTGGATAACGTCTAGCGGAAACGATTTCTTTTTATTGTAAAAGTTACAACCAATCTTTGGTTATTTTATTGCTTACTATTGTAATATGTAATAATAGGAGTAATAATGATAGATTTTGCTTACTTTCTATAGAAGTACTTATATTATTATCAAAGGTAGTAAAAATAAATAATTATCAGTTTCGCGAGGTTTCATCCGCGTAGCTCCTGATCCCTTTGGCATTCCTTGATAAAATGTAATAAGCTCTCTAAATATATTTTTTGAAATCAGTCCAGTGGTTTTCTGACGACACTTTAAAATGATAAGGAAGAAAACCACTAATGACGATGTAAACATTGCTCTCTCAAATGTTGTGCAGTGGTTTAATGTCAATAATCTAGCTTTCAATGATAAAAAAACTTAATGTATAAAATTCTCTGCACCAAATATAAAACAAGTCGAGTCAAACTTGCAACTTAATGGTTGAATCTAGTAGATAACACTGTTTTTTCTTGGAATAACTTTAGATGGACGACCACTTTGGCGATGGGGTTAACCTGATGTTCCGTGTCTCGGTCTATTTATGTATTTATATTCTAGGTTCCCCCTAGATTGCTACATGGTATCCCGTAACACAAGCTATGCTTACTTTGGGGCCATGTAGTTGGTGTGATTGTCTGGGGATTTTATTTATTTATTGTAAATTGCAATGGGGCGCCCATATCTCACAAATATCGAGTAGACTTAGTTCTCCAGCGTTCGCGGGAGAGAAAATTCGCTTAATGACTGATGTTACTACGGCTAAGATGGTTTACTTTAGTTATTTTCATAGTATAATGTCCTACGGCATCCTACTTTGGGGCAATTCCGCAGATATTGAGACGATATTTACACTGCAGAAAAAGGCTATTCGTGGAATGTATAAACTTAGAAATAGAGAACCTCTAAGATAAACTTTAAAGAGATTGGTATATTGACCCTTGTATCACAATATATTTATGAAAACATTATGTATATTTATAAGAATAGTAATAAATTCAAAACTATGAAAGATTATTTTTAAAGGACAAGAAATTACCATAAGTTAGCGTTTCCTTAATTAAGGCTGGCTAAAAGCACCAAATTATTTATGGGAATGTCAATAAGTATTTTTAATAATATATCATGAAAAAGAAAACATTGTGCAAAAAAGGCTTCTATAAACTCGAAGATTATTTAGATGTCAAAAGAGCGTGGGATTGATGTCCCCAAAAAAAAACAAAATCAAAAACTTTTATTCATCTTAGGAATTTCACAAAACACTTGATGAAGTCAGTCATCACATACTTCAGCTTTAACTAGTTGTTAATAGTTGTTGAATAAGATATTACAGTAGGTAGAACAAGAGACAAAAAAAGCCGGCGGAAAAAACTCTTGGCACTCTTTTTCAATCTCTTTGGAAATTTATTGGATACCTATAACAACTGCTGTTATTTTAAAATGTGAGATCTTAAAGTAGGTAGATTTGACTTGGCCAGTTTTCATTCCATCAGTCAATTTATAAAGGTATTCAAAATTTTAATTTTGATTAAAACTGGCCAAGTCAAATCTACTTATTTTATTCCTCAGTCGGGTTCTTAGTTTTTGTTATTAAGTACTTTTTTAGTTTAATTTTTTTGTTTTTGGTGGAATTATAACAAGATAATAACAAAAAATAATAAATAGGTGTATCCGCCGGATATTATTTTTATACCGCACAATCTAGCCCCAAATAAAGCAAAGCAAATAAGTAACTGATAAAAAGTTAGTATTCTTAATATGGTAATATAAGTAAGTCTTGAATGAATTTTATTTTCATACTCAAATGAAATTCTGTCCTCAAATTAAGTAATTTATTGTATTGGATTTTCATTTATTTTTTTTCAACATATTTGCCTTATTCGACAGTATGAAAACGTTTATGTTCCTTCGTAGTAGCGCTGCGGCGTGGCGGCGCACGCAATTGGTTTTACGACATAAGCGAATATATGGTTATAGACAATGTCGATCTGGAAATTTTGTAAATGATCTCCTCTGTAGTCCAAAACCTACATTGAACAACGACGAATTAATGGTCGCCACAGTGACGAATGTGAGTACCATAACAGTCATAAGAACGACGGAATTTTAAATGAAAAAGACTTCGTTTCGACAAGCTTCAAAAGTTCATTCCATGGAAAAAAAAACGTATACATACATGTATGTTGGTTGTTCCAGTGCTGGTTTTATTTATTACATGATCTGTACTCAGAGGAAGGCAATAATGTAGAACCTCATTGATTGAATCAGCCGTTACTTTGCGGAAATCCATGATAACTACTATAACTAAGTTATCTTGCTAATTCTGCGGCTTGCACTAGTGATGCAGGATTTTCGCGCGTTGGTTCACCGCCCTCTCTCCCTCAAGCAAGAAGCAAGAAATGCAATGAACACACACTTGGAATACTCTCGAAAAATTCGACCAGCTATGGCCTGTTGTTCCTGAATGACAATGTTCTCTAGACGGAAGACAGATTTTTGTCAAGAAAATGCTGCCCTGGAAGCACCACCAAATGTGTTTAAAAATGCTCTACCTGAACATTTTCCCACCTTCTCTTTCAGAAGAAAATTTTCGACTACGCTAGACTAAACCAGTGTAAGTATGACTAGGCTATCACAGGTATATACACATCAGTAGAAAGCACCTAGGTATATGAACTCTTTATATTAATTTATACATATTAATTTAGATATTAATTTCCGTCTGATTGTTCCGTGAAATTGTGCCGAGAGTTTTTTCCGCCGGCTTTTTTTTGTCTCTTGGTCTACAGTAATATCAACAACTATTATAACAACTTGTTAAGTATGGTTGTCTGGGCGATATCGCTCGACAGCGATAAGACCGCCCGTGCATACAAATTTTACTTCTAAGCTTTTATTTGTATCTTTCTTACCAATCCATGAAGTGTTAAATAAAAAATAATAAATAAATATACAATTACGACGTCATGACGTCACGATTTTTTAAATTTGAATTTTAACTTTCGGTTTTTACCCAATAGCTTAGTTGGTAGAGTGTCTGCCCGGCATCCGGGAAATCTGGCTTCGAGTCCCAATCGGCATCGATTTTATTTGTATCTATAAAATTATATTAAAGACCATAGTTACTCTTTGGAGACAAAACCTAGTATTTAAATACCGAACTATATAAAAATAAGACTTTCTATTTGCCTTTAACGCAGCAGACGAGTTCCTTATGTTAAGAAATAATAGAGGTATAGAAAAACATAACACAAGTTGAAATCATAACACACCTACTCGCTTCGCTTTTCATTGCTTTCAATCTTGCGGCCTTTGTCTAATTTTATTGTCTAATGCGGTATTGCGAGCTCGTGGTCTGCTTACTTAGAAAATAAAAACATATCAACATCACACTGTTATTTCCGCCAATGGATAATGATTAAAATAGAGAAAAAGCCCAAGAATTAATTTCCGAGGCAGGTCCATACAAACTCTTAAATACCTAGTGATTTCTTTAAAAATCTCAATAAACAGTCCAAACTTTCTTTATAGTAAAGAGTAATCTTGTTTATTAAGCTTTTCGCAACATTTTATCAAAGTCCATGTTTTGATGTAAGATTGAGATTTAAATTCACTGTTAGCCAAGTCAAAGTCAAAAATTCTTTATTTCGGAGGTAGCTACCTCCTACAGTTGAAATATGTCAATAAATGCACGAGCACAACACCAGCTGGTTGGTATACAAATTAAATCTCCTCTTCGGAGGGAAGAGACGCATAGTCTTCCAGTAGCCTCATATAAAAGGGTTGAGATTATAAAACGCCTTTAACAACTCACAGAAAACTCCCAGGCACCGTAAAATAGTGATCGGTATCGGGGGTCAAGAAATTATGCTTTGAGGTAATTTAATTAGGTTTCCTCACAAATTTTTGTAAGCCCACTGTAGCTCCTAGAGTCTTCCCTGGGTCACGCACGAAGAGGTTAAGGCCATAATCCACCAAGTTGACTCAGTACTGGTTGGTGGATGTCAGAATTTTTAGGGCGCTGCCGAAGTGGCTTCTGACAATCCCTAAGACTACTGTACACAATACCCACCATAGTACAGTGCCCGGGACCGACTGCTTAACGTGCCTTCCGAAGCACGGAAGTCGTCGTGAGAAATGAACGGTCACCTATCCTTGAACCGACCGCGCAATACCGACTAATCTAAATGATCCCCATTTTGTGTGTCCCCAGGTTTTTTTTATTTTATTTTTTATTTTTCTTTTAACATTTATTTTAACATAGATTTGAATGAAGTCAGACTAGCAACCAAACTTAATTCAAATCTATTGAAAAATATTTTAAAAGAGCCAGTTCATTCCTAAGCACGTGCGTCGTCTTCTCTTCTTCGACCTTACCTTTACTTACCACCATCCACATTTCATATAAAATCTGTCACCAAATATCGATGCAAATGTTTATGAAGAGCCAGAAGAAACAGATAAATAACCGCTTTAATATTAGCTATAGCTACGTGCAAACGAATTTGTGTTCAAATCATTGTAATAACAGGAGCAAAAGCTTGTTCGAAGTGGGCAACGTACAATGAATTCAACCATCGAAAGTTAATGACGTCCATAGACCTGGATGTCACTCACCACTAAGCTAATGTTCTCTCATATTAAAATTAAAAAGTGGTCGTCTACAACAGGCTGCTGATGATGATGAAGAAACAGGGAGTTGAGATTTCCCGGCAAAAAATCGTTTCTGGAATCAGAGTTGTCTGTTTGCAGAAAATGTTCTCTCCTCTCGATGGAGAGAGAACTCGATGGATGTAACTATGATCATTGCGACTCAGTGAATTCTCCATTTAAGTTCCACCTTATAATAAAGTAAATGCCTGTGTAAAACTAATAGCAAATTATATCGAAAAATGATTTGTTTCTAAGATTTGAAAAGGGTGCTTGTTTAATTGATACTCCGTTTTATAGTTCTCATGTATCTTACTTTTTCTAAAAATTATTCGAAAAATTACGAAATATTATAAAGTTTTTACCTAAACATTGCAGCGTGCCAAAGGCTTAAGGACTTTTGTCCAAGCCGTAAATATTTTTTTTAAAAGCAGCGTGTCAAGATCCTTTTCGTACTAGGTATATTTTGTTTTTTTATTGATATCAATTTCATAAAACTTATACCTAAATATCGTCTTAACTATACTAAAATATGTTGATTTTAGTGAATGGAGTCATTATCGGAGTAAGTATCACATTCTAACATATTTACCATCTGTTCGCAAAGAGATGCGACATTTAAACAACATTTCAGTTAGTTTTATATTCGAATGTAATTCTAACTTCAAGCTTTATTTTACTTGTTTACAGCTTAATAGTACCTAACTACATAAACTAATCGAGAGGGGTCCAATTTCAAACAATTAAGTACCAGCGCCAACAGAAATAGGTATCGTGAATGTAAAAGAACGATTGAGTATTTCCAACGAAATCTTCGAGACCTTAGGAATCAGTCACCAAAATCCCCAAAAGCTGCACCTACCCAAATGGGATAAATAGTGAAGAAATATACCTATGTTTTTGCGTCGATACTATAAATAAATAAATCAATAAATCAATTTATTTTCTCATCACAATAATGTTTACATACAGGCAATTAATCTATTATAATATTTTTATTTACAATATTGTTATTGTGTGAGACTGGTGCCTAAGCTAGGCTCGAAGCCTGTGTTGCTGGACACCAGGTCTCCATTAAGTAATATGTACTATGTCTATAGAGTGTAAATATGCAATTAAAATGTACAAACAATTCAAGATGTTCTATTCCATGAATTTTTTATCCATACTAATATTGGAAGCGATAAAATGCGATAATCTGTCCGCAATGCTTTCACGGCTAAACCCAAGGACTGATTTGGATGAAATAGATGAAGGCTAAAATAAAGCTAGCCAAGTTAGCATGGTTTTTTCAACGAAGTCAGTGGAAATATCCAATTGAATAGACAGCAACAATCCAAACTGCACCCGAGCGAAGCTGGGTACCTAGTTATTAAATATTTTGAAGCTAAAATTGATGGTCATACAAAAACAATCAAAAGGCAAAATGTATTAAGATACCTAGGATTTTTTTACTTCATATAGGTAAATAAAAATAATTCGAGATCAACTCTTCTCCAGGCATAACATGGTTTTCTATATTTTCTAAATCGTCTGATGTGGTCGCAGTAATTGCATTTCTTCTGGCATATTGTCTTCGGGAGCAACTTTTTCAAAACATATATCGTAAAAAATAGCAGTTACAATAAAAACAAACTCCCTGTTCCACTGACCTCTATATTTACCACCAAAAAGTTACTTTGTGTTTACCACTGTACTGGCGGCTGTCAAAGTGCTTTTGTGCCCGTTTGATAATCGCCATTTTGGCGCTGTCGGACGTAGCGAGTGTCCGTGGTACTAAAACTAGTCGCTTAAAATATACACATGTCCTCATTCTTGATAACTTTTATATAATGCTTATAACAATAACAACATAAAATTCGAATTAATATTTAAAAAATATAAAATCACTTAACAATAAGCAAGCATTTCTCTGGCGGCCACTTGCAATATACGTCAAAATTTGTTCTGCGGACACTCGCTACTCGCTAGTGGTGCTTCAAATAGGCACAAAAATATAGCTGTCAAACTTACGGAACAGCCAGTCCAGTGGTAAATATAGAGGTCAGTGCCCTGTTCCTACACTTGTTATCACAAAAATCGGCCCACCCTGTATTTTTGCACTATTGCTCTTATGATTTCAAAGATAAGTGTTTAGAAGTACGTTTTATTTATGCCTAGGGTCGGAGAAGATGTTTGACATTTGATTCTCATAAATGTAAACGCATATAAGGTACTTGATCATTGCCTGTAAGAGATCATCTTTCGATGATAAGGCCGCCTATTGTGCTCTGTATCTTAAAAATTGTTCTGTATAAATATTCCTTATTTTTGTGTACAATGAAGAATAAATAAATAAATAAAACGCTGCTTAGTGCCGTTTTGATAAATCCTTAATTATTATTCACTTTGGCCCTGTTTAATTCACAACGAAGTGTTCGCAGCTGAGTAATTGTTGTAAACAAGACTTACTTTATTGTTTATCACTGTAAATCGGATTAGAGTAGTCTGAAATTACGGATACTAATTATCGGAAGAAAAGGATCTGGATGACATCAGCTGTAGAAATCGGCACCTTTCTGGAGTAAATCTCCAGTGACGGCTGCGTGGAGTGCGGGATGTGGCTATAAGTGACAGTACGGTGAGACGAAGACTTCGTGTACAGAACTTAAGACCTCACAAGGACCGCAACTGACTGTAGCTCATCGCCAAGCAAGACACAAATTTGCGAGGGAACATATCTAATGGACTATAGACAAATGGTTCTGCGATGAGAGTTGAATGACTTTACACGACTCTGATAGGCGCCGTAATGTACTGAGAAGGCTAGGGTAACGTTACGCCCAGTGCTGTATACCAGAAACGTTTAGTTACGTTGGAGGCTCTAATGTTTTGGGGTGAGGTATCTTTGACAGCAAGCACAGAGCTGGTTTTTATCAAAAGGGGTCCTTTATGTAAAGCTCCAAGTTACATAACGGAGGTCTTAGAAGATCATTTCATGCCGTATACTGGTTACACCGAAGAAAACTTTGAGTTAATGCATGATAATGTGAACCACACGTAGCACGCATTGTTACACAATACTTAGAATAGGTCAGCATTCAAGTTGGTCAGCATAAATTTTGGACTTAAATTCCATAGAACACATGTAGGGCACGTTAAAATCGAGAACTCGCCCCTACAATCTTAGAAGCTTTGAAAACCGCTATAAGGCCGGCGCCAGACTTAGCTTCAAATGTTTGAATGCTATGTGTGGCGCTGGACTTTGCATATGTATTCAACGTTTGCATAAAGCTTTGCACTTTGCCATCCGGTGTCGGTCTTTTTCCACACATCAAAGCGTTCAAAGTTGAATGTGTGCAAATGTTTGCGTGGACTGCCACACTTGTTCAGTGTCCAGTTGATCTTAGTAGCCAAAATTTTACGTAAGATTACTAAATACATAGTGCTGAGCGATTAAAAGTTGAAATGTTTAAAAAAAATTTACACTTTACTTTTCTTTTATAAAAAAAATCGGCAATTTTAATGAAAAAAAATAAAAGTCGATTATCTCGAAAACGGTTAGGTTTGGGGTAGGGTGTTTCATAGTGATAAGTTAGATAAGACGGGTACTAATGCGCTCTTAACGGATCTAGGTCAACTGAATCAGTAACCCTGTATTTTCTAATAAACTATGTTCAATTAGTTATAGTCAAGAATCTGGCTTCTAATTTCACTTCTAAAATAAGTAATGCCATCAAAAACAACCTGTAAAAAACCCAAGTCTCGCAGCTCAGTCTTTCTACCGTAAAAAGTTGTGAGATCCATGTAATACCAAGTCGGATAATCTATTTAGTCTCTACTTAAAGGACCTTCTGTCTTAAGTTATTATATCAGTTATTATCATGTCAATATTAAAATATTTTACTTTTAAAACAAATAGATCGACTTGGACATCGCATGATTTGATTATTAGTATGTATCACACTACACAGCACGACGGGCCAGCAACCGAATTCCTCACCAGAGTCCTTCCGAATATGATGATTGAGGTTAGTATCTTAAAGAAGTTAATGCTCCTGAAATTTTAATGGCGAACAAAAGTATTAGTGAATTGGTTGCGCTAAATCCCGTATCGACTTCTCGGTTTATTGAGAAGTTTAAATGCCCCCAGAGCCATGTTGTTATCCGATGAGTCGCTTGGAAAAGATAATATATTTATAGCTTGTTTTGGAGACGAGAGTTTCAATCGCGTGAGGCGCGATAGACTAAAGAATCTAATATGATTGTAATATTCATTGTGTTTTCATGCGATGTCCAAGTCGATCTATTTGTTTTAAAAGTAAAATATTTTAATATTGGCATGATAATAAAATAACTGATATAATAACTTAAGACAGAAGGTCCTTTAAGTAGAGACTAAATAGATTATCCGACTTGGTATTACATGGATCTCACAACTTTTTACGGTAAAAAGACTGAGCTGCGAGACTTGGGTTTTTTACAGGTTGTTTTTGATGGCATCTCACTTCTTTTTGTAGAGTCCTACATTTTGGTACCATCTACTTCTAACGAATTTTCTTAAAGGCTTTGTCTTATGATATTTTCTTATTTTTGGATGTAGTCTTCCTCTTTTTCTTTTCCGGTACTACTTCTTGAGCTTCAGCTACAATTTTTCTCAAAGTATACTCCCTGTCTCTGTGGGTTTTTCTCGGAGGCTTTGATGTTACAATTTTTGACAAGTCTGGACGGTAAATACTTCTTAATCTGTTGTAGTCACAAATTGATGATTCCTGCGCTTTAATACTTCCAAAGTCGACATTAATGAGATGTAAACCGCCCAGACTTGTAACTCTCGAAAGTGCTACGTAAGCTTGACCGGATGTGAACACTGCAGCACCTATATCCATCAGCGTATTACTTAGACTTAGGCCCTGACTTTTATGTATAGTTATAGCATAGGCTATACATATGGGAAATTGTTCGCGATGAACATAAGCTCTATTAATAATTTCAAATTTAATTTTGACCGGACCAAGCTCGTAAACATTAGGTTCATTATTAAATGTAATATATATTCTCTTTACTTTTCGCACAATGCCGATAGACCTATTAACTAAACTGAGACTCACGTCAATGTTTCGCCTTAACATGACTTTTGCGCCTATTTTTATAATTATGTTCTCTTCCAGACCTGCAGTCATAGTAGCATCGTCTTCATATTTTTTTATACATTCACGAGCTCTTTTTGTTAGGTACCTGGGACAATCAAGGCTATCTATTGCTATAAGTTTTATTTCAGGATGTGGGAGAGATCTGAGCATTGCAGTATTTAATTGTTGACACATATTTTTTGTAGGTAATAAGCAAACGGTATCATCAGGAAGTTTCGAGAGGTGTTCAATTATTTCAGTTAATCTGTTTTCATTTGAATCGGACTTGAGAGATCATAATCTAGTCGAGAGTAAGTCGCGGTCTTTTTGTGTAGTCACACCTAATCTAATTCTATTTAGCATTTCAACAAAGTCAGAATCATTAATCTGCCGCATGTTAATTGTAAGTTCATCGTATGTAAATTGTGGTGTCAATAAAGAATTATTATTATTATTAAACGTGACCTTACAATGTATTAAGTATTATATTTTAAGATTATCCAAGCAACGTCCAAATCGTTAGCAACAAGTATACTAATAAGTAAGCCTACCAATCGTCAATGTATAATGGAAATTATAATCTAAAATTGCAAACTAACGTATTTATGTAAATACCTTAAAATTAACCAAACAACATCCCAATCGTAAGCAAATAATATCAGTGAACCAATGCCTTCCAATCGTCAAAGTAGGTACCTATAATATTAAAATCGAAATGACAAACTTAAATCGCAACTAATGTTCCTATTTATAGAGGTACCTTAAAACTATTCAAACAACATCCAAATCGTAAGCAAATAATATCAGTAAACCAATGAGCAAGCCTTTTAGCCAACACACCCTTACCCACCCTATACCCCCTCCCGTTATGCCTCATATAGTAGGTATCTACACCTACTATTTTCTATTATACAGTAATAATGATTCATTAACTGCAAATGTAACCTTGTAATCCTATACATTTATATGGGATTACAAAGTTATTCATGCAGTTGGTGTAATTATAAAACTGGACCGAAATTACAAAACATTTAGGTTTTCCCATGATTAAGACACTAATGTATTCTAAATTTTAAGCTTCTATGTCTGCTAGAAGTGCCTTGGACTTTTGATGATCGGTGAGTCAGTGAGTGACAAAATTCAGAAACTTTAACAAGTTGTAATTCTTAAACTACTGGTTCAAATTGACTGAAATTTTAAATATACCGTGTTTATATAATGCCTGATTAGTTACTGAAAATTCAGACTTCTTGTTTTATCCACAACGAAATTATAGGGGGGTCGAAAATAGCCTGAATTGCTTCGAGAAAAGGATGGTACGGCCGTGCCGCTTTTTTTTGCTCGACTTGGCGGGGGCACTGCCGTGCCCCCTGACCATTAAAAAAAATAACAGGGTTTTAAAATTATACTACAGGTAAGGAATAATTCTTGTATTTCTTAGTTAAAATGTAATTCTTAATACTTAACAATGCATAAAAACACCTTTTATTATGATTGTTCATACATGGGATTTTCATAAGTAGTTTCAGCACTAACATGTAATGGGTTGAGAAATTCACGCATGTTACTGTCGAGGTTTTTGATAAAGTTGCTATACTCTTTGCGGTCCTGGTACTCGCAACGGAGTTTCCACACCAGAACAGTCAGAAGACCGACGAAAATAATACTCGCCAAACACGTTGCTCCTAAATCTGAAACAGAATGTACGATTATGATTTACTGAAGCAGTAATTTTACGTTTATTTAATTGCGATTCAGTTAAGTGGAATACTTATAAAGTATTTTTTCAGTACATTGATAATTTCTTCCATGCTGGACTGGGAGCGAAAGAAAAACGTAGAATGTGCCAGCTGCTTCTCTTCCCGGGCATACTGTAAAAGTCAGTTAAGGGACAGAGGCTTTAAAGGCGTTTTTGTGGGCTGACTCCCTGTCACTGCAATGGTCTCTCTCCATCTTTATAGTACCTCCAAATTTGTCAAACGTGACATCAGATGGTCTTGTAACTTCTGGTGTTCTGCCTACCCCATGGGGGATACAGGCGTGACGTTATGTATGTATGTATGTATTGATAAATTTTTAAATAGCCAAGGGACTAATTACTAAATAATAATAAGTATCTCCAAAACCAGTAAGGAAAGTTTCCTCGAGACCAAAACTGATGCAATTAGAAAGAAACATCCACGTGAAGTAATAACGCGATTATGTCCTGCCTGACCCATGGATAAAGGTTTTAAGTTTCTTGAAGTTAAAAGTCAACTTAATGCGTATTATTCACACTTGGTTGTACAGTGATTGACATATTAATCTGATTATTTCGGTCACTCACTGTACAGGGTCAGCCCATAAATCTTAAGAGTCTTCTTGGTCTTTAAGTGTCACTTGAAAAAAAAACTTTCACTTACTTCGCACGGGAGCAATTAATTTTAAGAGCGGTTGAGTTGGTGATAGCCGTTATTAAAATTGACAACATAATTTTTACTTACAGTAATAACTCTTAGCGCAGTTTTTAACAGTTTCTATCATTATTTTGAAACCATAACCTTCTTCTTCATATTGGTAGGCAAATGTAATGTAACAGCCCGTTGAAATTTTGATATCTGTGCAAATATTCCAAGTGTCTGTGGTATTGCCGACTGTGTCACTTATATTCTCTGCAAATTGGGTGGGAATATTTGTGAGTCCGTAGCAGCTGTCTTTACAGAGGTTATTTATATCTGTGGAGTCCCGTTGGTGGTAGTGACAGGTCACACAGGAGTCTAACTTCTGACATTGCACGAAGTGGCAAAGACTGCATGGCAACATCCCACAGAGATCATCTTGACGAACTCTTGCGTCCCATTCAGGCGGAGAACTGCACTGGCAAGTATTGCAAGCACATTTCCCCAAATTGTTGCACAATGTCTGTAAGATAAAAAATAATTACTCATCATATTAATCACGATTATACATTGATTATAGTGATATTTATTTTGAATAGTTTTTTTCATAATAAGCAGTCATTTTGTTTCTTAATGGGGTGCTGTACCTATATTATAATAAGCACGCCACTGCTTTAAGCGGGTTATTATAATCAATAAAAAATCACACTTGATATATCGACTATAATATCATTCAGTAAACGGCGGACAGGTTTTACTGAGCTAGCTGCACTTTTCTTAAATTGTCTCACTTACTATACTGTTTTTTATTTTGCTGCGGATAAACAGTCATGGACCCGACTTCTACCAAGTTTTACACAAACACTGACGTGGTCTATCGCTCCCCATACAAACTAGCGAGCGATATTGAACTGTTTTCTTACTAAATACGAAATATTCAAACACTTGAATTCATATCATTGTTTGATTTCATGATTTTGTATATTTTTTTCAATTTGAAATTTAAATTACATATATCACCTTTAATTCTTATTTTATAAAAAAATTATCATCGTCTGTACTGTCGCAATCTGTTAAGACTATAAATATTTGATTATGTTACAGTTTTCAAGCAAATTAACTTTTCAAAACTCAAAATAAAATGTAATTTAGTACGCATTCGTTTATCAAGCGTCGTTCAGGCCAGGGGTGCAAAACCATCCGAGTCTATGTTAGTTAGTTAAGTCTTGGGTTTTATTTATATGTTTTTATTAAATATTGTTTTTTTTATTTATTTTAATAGTTCAAATTAAGTTTCGTATGGAACTTGTGTGATACAAACTAGATGAGGGAAGAATAATCTTAAGAAGAATGGAATTTTATATTTTGGAAACGATTATCCACGTAATACATGTGTGAGCTAATAATTCACGAAACCGGGACTACAAGTAAGAAAAGCAGATACCCTTTAATAATACCGCAGAAGATTGGGTATTGTTTATTAATTTAATTTTTAACTGATTTTTAAAAAGAAATAGATGGAAACGTTTTTATTACTTTATGTGGTCGAAAACTACAGAATAAACTTAAAGACTTCCCGCCATATTTTATATATCTGCCGGCTACCAAGTTTACAGTTAGCTACACCACTAAAAATAAAGCCCTTGTAATAATGAAATAATTAATAATAACAAGCCTGTAGCATGCTTTTGTACAAAAATAAGTCGTTTTGACATAATAAAATACCTAAAATTGTATTTAAAAAGAACACCTGCCTACCACCCCCCCATACAGAACATTTTTGAATATGAGATTCTGATAAAACAAATAATAAATTTTAGTTTATGTTTTCGGGCCCTCCTATTCTGGACAAAAAAAGCATGTAATTCTATAGAATGGTAAGAATGGTAGCCGTAAATGGCGGGACCTCTTTAGTTCACACAGAAATATTTAAAAATTTAACTTAAAAAAAAAATCTTAAATTATACTCGCAGATCATTATTAACCATCTCTCAAATTAATTTAAACTTTTAAAAGAAGACCCTGTATATTGATAAGTATAAACCAAATATATATTTGTATATCTATATCTATTCCTATTTACCTCTTGGGACGTGTCTCGTGCAAGACTTCAAACTATTTACTTCTATTTCTAACACAGATCATAACTTCACTAATGGAAAAAACTATTAAAAACTAACATACGAAAATGTTTGGCATCTCTAGCAAGCTCACGCGCTCAGCTCACCTTGTGTTTCGTTACTCGTATTGTAGTCGTTTACGGCGTATATGCGATAATTTCCATACACATTTTTGTGTCGTTTTTACAAAAGGCGTACCTACATTGGTAGAGAGACGTCAATGCCCTTTTATTCGTTTTCTCGTGGTCCATACTATAGAGATTCGCACAGTCAACCAATATCCATTTTACGCGGATAAACAAGTACAAACAGGTTCGCGTGTATAGCGAGCGATTGTTTTCGGAGGCTGGTAATCTACGAGGAAAATAAGAATAGGCTGTCACCAGGACGTGCAGAGAGCCTTGTGTTCCTGCATCATAACTTACCTTTATTAAATTTTAAATATTGATTATTTTTATTACTGTTCTCTTAATTTTGTCTCGTTACGACTAATTAATTAATTAGACAGTCAAAGATTTCCTCAATTAGTAATATATCCTTTTTTTTAACAAACATACATACATACATAACGTCACGCCTGTATCCCTTATGGGGTAAGCAGGCCACCAGACCATCTGATGTCTCGTTTGACAAATGAGGTATTATAATGATGGAGAGAGGCTATTGCAGTGACAGGGGTCAGCCTATCGCCCACAAAAATGCCAAGTTTGATTAACACTGTTGTTTTAATTATATCTATCTAAAAAAAAGCTTTTCTTAAACAAAGTATACTTGGCATTCAAACCGAATTATTCGGCCGAGTACGAGTATCAAAAAACGCATCGAGTTCCGAGTACCTATCAACCGAGTACTCGGCCCATCTTTAATTTTTACACAGCACATTCAAAGTTTCACTTGGATTTCAATGTTTACCATTATAGTTTGAATAAACATTCATTCTGTTTTTGGCAAATAAATCTTTTATCTATCTAATCTGCTATTTGAACAAAATGACTTTGAACAATAATTATTACACTAATCGTCCATACAAGTTCTTTTGCTACGTAATCTAATAGTTTTTTTCTAAATAATAAGAAGAAAAAGTAGTTACCGCTGGATCATTTCCATAACATTTCTCGGTAGTCCGAGGGCAGTCGCACAGTTGTCCGGACCAGCCCGCGTCACACTTGCACACGCCGCAGTCACAAGCGCCGTGTCCACCGCAGAGTTTCCCCTGGATATCACGTTGGCAGCTTTCGTTGTCGCACTCGCAGTTCTTACCGCCGTAACTGTTCAATGTTATTTGATATTGATTTCATTCATCGTCTTGTCACCTAACTGAGTCAGCTTACTTAAAAGGTTACGTCAAAATAGATTAGGATCTGACTCTATGGTTATAAGCTTCTTTAAGCCTGAATAACTCCTAACTTTATTCAGTATGTCAACAAAATTAGTTTCTTTGAAAATTATTCGTCAAATTAATAAATCAGTATTTGTTTGCTTCTTTTAATATTTTAAACAATTAAGTAAGTACATATTTGTAACCTTATGGGCCTAGTATAGGCACTGCAATGGAAGGAGAGAGGCTAGTACATAGTAACTCAATGGGAAAGAGAGGGATTTATTGTTTTTCAACTAAAATATTTTGTAAGTTATTGAAATTTTTCTTTTAGATTTTCGTCAGTCGAATAATAAAATTTTGTTAACAATAATTGTTTGAGTATTTTTGTATTATCTCTAGTTTAATTTTCAGTGTAATATAATCAGTAACCCATGAAAGAGTTATTGACTTCCTGGAGTCTGCTATTATATTTATACATTAGGCAAAGAGGTACGAGATAGAAACGTAGAAATAGATATAGAGGTAAAGATAGAAGTAGAGATAAACGTAGCGATAGAGGTGAGCGAGAATACAGATAATGTGGATGGAGATGGAGATAGATGTGGACACTTTTCTTATTCTTAAAGTTCTTTAAAAATGTTAAAGATTTCTGGCTGCTTAACTGGTCTTAGGAAGAATGAATTGTCAGTTCAGCTTGAAGTGGACCGGCCATGAGGCGCGGCGCCGATGCTGGTACTCTCCTGCGCAGATGAACCAACGGAGCAGAAGAACTGATAAAAACTATTTGCTATCTGAACTGTTATCTGGACATTATTTAGTTCTAACTTTATATTTTTACAAGCTGTAGGTACCCGCGCAATTTCGAATCCCGCAGGAATATCGGGGTAAAAAGTAGCCTATGTGCTATTTGAGACTGTAACTATCAATATGCCGAATTTCAACCGTTGAGCCTTTCTGCCGTGATTGAGGAACAAACATCCAACCATCTAAACTTTCACATTTATAATTTTATTAAGATAGTAAGATTTTCTTTATGAGATATCTTATTTGTACGTTCGTTAATTATATTCCATATAGTTTTGATTATGCGTATTTCTCTAATAAATGGAAAATCGCTGTTATAGATGTAATATTTGTAATATTATAAATAATAATGTGTAAGTACATATGTATCTACACTCGAGAGCAAAGAATTAGGGTCAGAGACAAAACTCATGATATCTCTCAAACTATAAACGCTAGCTTATTCAAATAAAAAGCAATAGGAAGCCTCTTTAATGCCAAATATAAAAATTTAATAAAAGTAATATCTTTTATTAAGAAATGACATAAAAAAAGGGAAAATCAAAAATTATGAATTATTTTGAAAATTGAACTAAGAATTCAAATCATTTGTATCGATTTTGTTTGTTTTCTGTCACAAACAAATGTTATAAAAGGGTTTCCTAGTGTAAAATATTCATTATGAAAGAACAAATCATGTCACTTACACCTGAAGAATGTACAAAAATCCTCACTATGCTCGAAGACGGGCGTAGTCAGCGTGATACAGTCAGGATGGTCGGCGTATCGTTATCTACGGTACAACGTGTTCTCCAGCGGTTCCAGGAAACTGGGTCAAACCTTTGCTGGCCAGGAACAGGCAGAAAAAGATGCACAACAGCTCGTGAAGATAGATACTTAGTCACAAGAATGCTTAGAAATCAATTTCTCACGGGTGTTGAACTAAGAAATCAATTTGTACGTCTTGGAGGAAGCAACTCAATTGCGTGGACAGTAAGGCGACGTATTTTCGAAGGTAATTTGAAGCCATCAAGACCAGAAAATGGCCCTAAACTTGAACGGGAGCATCGTATTGCAAGACAGAGTTATGCACGTGAGCACTTGAATTTCACTCTAGAGGATTGGTCAAGAGTTATGTTTACAGACGAGTCCAGATTCATTCTGTATAAGCATGACAGCAGACACAGAGTGTACAGAAGACCAGGAGAACGGTTTCAATAAGCCTGTATTGAAGAAAAAGTTGCATACGGCGGAGGATCCGTGCAGGTTTGAGCTGAAATAACTGCAGAGAGCTGCACGGAGCTATTCTTGATAGAAAATGGAACGTTGGCCGCAAGAAGATATTTAGAAGAAATCCTAAATGAGTATGTCGGTCCGTTTATGGCCAATATGTGCGAGAATCCGAACTTTATGCACGATAACGCCCGTCCCCATACTGCGGCTATAGTGACTGATTACCTTCAAGAGTCGGTATCACGCACATGGAATGGCCTTCACGCAGCCCAGATCTGAACCCCATCGAACATGCCTGGGACGAGCTCGGACGACGTGTTAAGCAAAAAAAAACACCTCCAATTACACTTCGTTATTTAAAATTACCACTGGTGGGAGAATGGGGGAATATACCGCAGAACCGACTTAGAAACCTGGTGTACAGCATGCCAAATCGGATAACATCCATCCTGAGATCACGTGGAGGTAATACATGGAACTGAAATTCGAGAAAATCATATTCTCGTACCAGAAAAGTCATAAATGTAATTGTGATCATCAAGTGTAATTCGTCCATTTTCATTTCATTTGTTTTTATAAATAATATAATCACTTAAATAACAATTTTACAAATTTTATTTATGTATTAATTAATGATCTATCTAACAGTTTTTAATTCATCAAGCTAGCATATATAATATGCGAGATATCATGCGTTTTGTCTCTGACCCTAATTCTTTGCTCTCGAGTGTATATTAATAATTTCGTCAAGCAGTACGGTAGACTCAATCGAAACCCAATCTTAATATTAAAATTATGTTAATTAATAAATGAAAATTAATTAAACCTGACCTACCCTGAATAATAATAAAAAATAAAATTACATTAATTAAAAAATTTAAAATTAATTAAATTTTCATCTAGTATAACATTTTCGCTGCGCCGTAGAAAGAGAGGGGGATACTCCCTCTCCTACGCCGCGCCAGCTGTCTACTCTCCATCCGTCTTACGAATTTTCGATGAGGACACGCGACCTGAGGCGAGTTTAACATTTTTTAGCCATTCTAAAAAAAGTGCACAACGCCGCTAAAGAAGTTTTCACTTCAAAAATAAAAAAGAATTACAAAAACTAAAAACCCGACGGCGGAATACAGTAAGTTCAAACTAAAAAGCGCAAAACAAGCACATAAGTCTAAAAAAGCTTTTAAATTGTATTTAAACAACTAATAAGCTAATTAAATATTGAAGTATATATTCTGTACATACTTACATATATATGGTTGTCTGGTAGAGATCGCTTTCCAGCGATAAGACCGCCAATTGTATCTCAAAATTGTTATCATGTATTTCCTTTTTTTTGTACTTATTAATGGCATACAATAAAGTGTAAATAAATACATACGCGCTGAAAACATAACCCTCCTTTGCGTGCCGCAGAAGGGTAGAAATAAATATTAATTATTTACTGAGTAAACTTAACCGAAAGTTAAAGAATTCATTACGCAACGCATGGTTACATAAGCGTAACGCAATAGTTACTTAGGTGGTGGTGTGCGTGTGGGGCGGGTACACTGCTGTGTGCGTGTTGACTGAGGCAGCGCATCCGGAAAAGTGTAGTAATGTCTCTTTATTTACTCATAGGGATTTCTGGTTCAAAATTAAATACCTACTTTTATTACATAACTATGACCAGCAGTGCGATCACAGAACTTTATCGAATCCTATATTAACGAATGTTTACGAATGCTCGTATAGTATGGAGTCGGTTGCAAGTTTTGAGTAACATTGTAATTTTTTATTTTACAGATATTTATGAGTACAACATGTTTACAAACATTCAAAATTAACAAGGCACACATTTATTTAAGCTGGCCTTGCGGCAATGGATAGATTTATTTTTTTTCTTAAAAACCGTCTCCATACTATACGAACATTCGTTAACAAACGATTCGATAAAGTTCTGTGCTCGCACTGCAGAATCGAGTTCAGAGTGCTCTCCTTAAGTATCTCAAATTTGTCACCGGTCACCCACCCTTGAGGTCAAACGCTGGCTTAGTATCCAACAAAGAAAAAATATACTTTTATGTTTCTTGGATCAAAATAATTCGATTAAATATTATATTTTCATATATTTAAAATTTTAATTCTCTAATCATTATCATTATTCTTGTATGTGTTTTTTTTTATCAAAATTCGAAAGTGGTATCTACTTCGCTAAATTATGCTCTGTATTTAATTAATTTTTAATATTTCAATCATTTTTTGTATGGTTCTTTACACGTAACTAAATTGTTTGATATCCAATTATTGTAATAAGTATTATTGTTTTCTTTTGTTTCTATTCTAATTGTGTATTTCTTTTTTTGGCCTTATCTTAATAATTTTAAGTTGATTCTAATACTGTATATAAACGCTGTAGAAATACCTTTAAATAAATAAATAAATAAATGAACCTTTTTCTGCATTGGCACACGCCACAAGAGCATCTTCCACGTCCAGAGCAAATCTCGTTCGTGCCGGGCAAGATGCAGCTTGAGTTGTCAAACATGTTGTTATTATGCACATTATTCAATTTGCATTGACAATTATTTCCGTACCTACGAGTATATAATAGGTAATTAAAAAAAGCTTTAGAAAAAAAATAAATTCGATAAAAGTAGTAAAATTTTCCTATGTATCTCAATAACTACGAGGGTGGATTGAAAAGTTCGCGGCCTAGTCAAGAAAACAGAATAAAGTACATACAAAAATATTTTTATTTTTCGACGTAATCTCCATTTAGCTCTATGCACTTCTTCCATCTGCTTTCCAGAGCTTCCATACCTGTTTTAAAAAAAGATTCCTCAAGGTCTTCAAAATACAGGTTAACAGCGGCTTCGACCTCTTCATTCGTTAAAAATTTCTGGTGTTTTTTCAGGTTTGGAAACAGATGAAAGTCCGAAGGTGCCAAATCAGGAGAATAAGCTGGATGTGGCAACAATTCGAAACCACAATCACGAATTTGAGCCATAGACTCGACAGACGTGTGGACTCGGGCGTTGTCCTGGTGAAACAACACTTTCTTTCTCAGTAATCCTGGGCGTTTCTGTTTAATTTCTTCACGTAAACGGCGCAGAAGGGTGCTATAGTAGGTACGCAGAGTTTATTGTTTCTGCCCACCGAGGTGTTTTTTCAGGTTTGGAAACAGATGAAAGTCCGAAGGTGCCAAATCAGGAGAATAAGCTGGATGTGGCAACAATTCGAAACCACAATCACGAATTTGAGCCATAGACTCGACAGACGTGTGGACTCGGGCGTTGTCCTGGTGATACAACCCTTTCTTTCTCAGTAATCCTGGGCGTTTCTGTTTAATTTCTTCACGTAAACGGCGCAGAAGGGTGCTATAGTACGCAGAGTTTATTGTTTCGCCTTTTGGAAGGTAGTCCACCATAATGACACCCTTAGCATCCCAAAAAACCGATGCCATCACCTTGCCAGCCGACAGAATTGCCTTTGCTTTTTTCGGAGTTGGTTCACCTGATTTTTTCCATTGTTTGGATTGTTGTTTTGATTCTGGGGTATAGTGGTGAACCCAGGTTTCATCCATTGTCACAAATTTGTCAAGAAAACCTTGTGGATCAGCCTCGAACATCTCCAAACAGTCGCGAGAAATCGTGAGTCGAATTCGCTTTTGCTCTACTGAAAGCAATCTGGGGACCCACCTAGCCGAAACCTTAGAAAAGCCGAGTTCATGGACAATGATGTTTTGCGTTCGTTCATATGAGATGCCTATAGTGTCTGCAATTTCTCTGATAGTCAATCTACGGTCTTTCAATATGAGATCACACACTTTATTGATGTTTTCTTCGGTCGTAGACGTCATTGGGCTGCCGGAGCGAGGGTCATCTTTGATGTTCTCTCGTCCACGTTTAAATTTTGCAACCCAATTTTTCACAGTGGTATAAGACGGGGCAGATTCCCCTAATGTTGTTTGCATGTAATCATGGATCTCCTTTGGTGTTAATCTTTTTTTAAACAAATATTTAATCACAGCACGTTGTTCAAATTTCTCCATTAGTGAAAATTTGTTCTACACACGTATTTATATTGTTCGTAAAATTTTATTTAAACAAGACATCAAATTGAAAATTTGCGGGCTGACAATTGAATAGTGACAGTTCAAAATGACGGCAGAAAAAAATAACAAAAGTTTTTTTTTTAATGGCCAGGCCGCGAACTTTTCAACCAATGTAGTATTAAACTACGTAGCACAATTTTTCTTTTTTTTGAACCGGAAATATTGAAACCACTTCGCTGTTAGATAACGTTAAATATATAATAAATTCATACCTATAAAAATACTAATTGCACTAAAAATCGAATTTCAGAAGCTCATGTCTAGACTACAACAAATCCCTTATATCTCATAAAAACATTTATTTATTTATAATGTTTAACTAATTTGTTTAAAAGCTCAACTATAACAATTTTTCATATTTTTATATTCATTGTATTTTAAAAATTAAAGAAAATGTCAACACTAAAATATAAAACTTTAGATCATATCGCTTACGTTAACTATGATTTTTAAAGTAAGATAGAGTAAAAGTAAAATACATACCTGCCTGCATTGCATTCACATATGCCACAGCGTAAATTCCCTTCCTCGGAGCATTCTAATGAACTTTCTTCTATCGTACAGTTGCATTTAGATACAACCTGAACTTTCATGGTTATCTTCTCATCAATACCTTCTATAGAAATATTTAAATTCATATTGTTCTCTATTGAGTGAGGTATACTTTTTAAAGTAATTTTACCCTTGAATTTCATTTCTTCTACTTTTCCGATGTGGCAATAAGTTTCATCGCATTTGGGTTCGAAGTCTATTAAGATATGGTCTCTTAACCCTGGCGATAAACTTTTTCTTAATTTGACTTTTCTTAAAATATCCTAAAGGTAAAGTAAAGTTGTTATTGTTCAGTATTTATTATACATTTAAAAATATAAATATAAAATAGTTTTATACAATACGAACTTCATACTGTTGTTTTAAAACCTCTGCCATTTTTGTGTTAAATTCATCGGAACTGATACATATCGAGCCACTAATGCTTTCAGCCAATGTAATGTACGATGATTCAACGTAACTATTTACGGCAAAGATAATTGTGATTTCTTCTTCTCTTGCCATTTTAGACAGTAAACTCACAGAAGGGTAATCTAGTTCGAGTTCCTTGGAATATGTGCCGTCTTTATTCATGTAACATTTTCCGTCATAAGGCTTCACAATCCCTGCCCATTTGCCATCGCCGGCAGCATGAAAGACCTCATCAGTTAGTAAAATTATGATTTTTCTAGATTCTTTTCTCCATCCAATCTCATGTTTACAAGCGATGACTTGGGCAAGAGCATCGAAGCCACCTTCTGGATTGTCACTATTTTCCCCAAGAGGAGTGGAGGAGATGCGATCTTTAAAAGCTTCATAATCACTTGTAAAGCTTAGCTGATGTTTGAAAGAATATGTGAGTGTACTGTTAATATTACTGAAAGGAAGAGCAAGCCGCTTATTTACTTTAACTGATTGCATCGGGGACAACTACTATACACATTTTTAATATGTGTTCTCCAAAACGCTGTTGACACAGGATTATTGCATGTTGGTGCACCACCGGCCCTCCCTCATAGAAGCAAGCAGCGCAATCAAAACAACAAGAAACCATATAAAACCTCTGTGCTGTAGGTAATACAAGAACACACAAAGTAGTGGAATTAGCAAGTTAACTCGGTTATAGAAGCTTTTACTTTTACTAATGAGACACAGTTAATATATTAAGAAATCGTATAAAAAGTAACTCACTGTGTGAATGGTATAGCGTTCTTATCCACAAACGAGCCGAACCCCAATCGGACATCGTGAGAGAATGTATTCATAGTTCTGTATATGTCTTTGACTTGATTTATCGTCGTTTGAATAAGATTGTGCATGGATGTCGAAACATCCATCAGAAAATATAAATCTATTGGATATTCAGATACGCCCTTGAAACTAAAATCAACACTAATTGAGTCACCAACACGCATGTTAAGAATCATTTTCTGGGGTTTTAGCTGTATTATAGTACCAGCATTTTCATTATAATCTAAATCTTCTGTAGTAGTTTTGAAGCTGTTTGGATCGAAAATATGGCCTGTACACCAAGATAATGTTTCGCTCCTTAGTTTGCATCTTGTAGTGTTCAAATTAGGCTGAAATAAAAAAAAAAATTATTGTTATTAATCACCATCATCATAACTCTTCGTAAATTTTTCAACTTTTCACCCGACTAAGGCAAAGCAAAAAGGAGGGTTATGATTTTGCGGGGTGCGGTCTATTTGGTAGAAACTTGATACTCCGAAACCTATTTGGGATAACTGACTTCGCAGAAACTTCTTTAGTCGATCATTAATTAGGCATAAAAAATATTTGACATAAATATTTTTAGGCATAATGTGCTTATGACCGAATTTAGAATGGCATACATTTAAGATAGTAGAATTTTTATTGGCATATTTACCTTTGGCATAGTTAAAATTTTGTATAATATCATTTAGCATAACGTTCATTTAGAGTACAGATTATTTGGCATACTTTGACTAGGCATACTATGAAGATCATAGAATTTCAATTATAAAATTGCATATTGTAAAGCTTCCAATAACTAAAATCTTGATTTAAATAAACTAATAACTAAAGTTAAATAACACCCTTAGAACTAGGTTTAGCCTTCATCATAGCGGCTAGAACTAGGTGCAGCCGCACACCGGTGGCTAAACCTAGGTGTAGCCTAATCACAACCCCCTTAACCACGACCCCTTAACCTGGCTTTGCCATAGTTACCATCGACTCAAGAGTGTATATAAAAAGCCGAGCGTAGCGAGGCGACGATCATCCGAGCGCAGCGAGGTGATCGGCCACCACAACCCCGAAATGGATACACCTAGGTTTAACCACATGTGGCCGGCTGCACCTAGTTTTAGCCGGCTAAAAGTATAAAAGATGATTCTTGCTGTAAGCATTATGCGAAATGATGGTTCTACTTTTAAATTGTTATGGATAAGAAATATATGCCATAAGATGAATCTGGTTTTGAACTTTCTGCGATGTGATGATTATACATTGTGATTATTATGGATACCAAAATTATGCGTACAGATAATTCTGACTTACAGAATTATGGGTTTCAATGTATGCTAAATGAGTTAATGCCCAACGATATTCTGCGAAAAGAGGTTTATGCTATTAGTTGTTATGCAATAAAAAATTATTACTTAAAAAGTTCTACTATAATAGGTGTACCCGATTTTGCGTGTATGTACGTATGGATGTATGTATGTGGGTATGTACATATGTTCTCTCAGAACTTCTAAACTACTAATCATAATTGGACAAATGAGGTGTCGTTGGAAGCCTCTTCAATATCCGCTGGTTATAGCTTCATAATGTTATGTTAAATAGACTACAGCGTCCTCAAGGGGACTGAGTAAAGAACTAAAAAAAATTTTTTCTTTTCTATTTTGTGTGGGGTATCCAATGAAAGAGCTGTAGGTATTAGCACAGCTCAAATATGTAAACACTATTACTCCAAAACGTGTGAAAAAAATGAGTTAAGAAACTAAAACCCGACTACTAAAAACACGCTCTAAAAATTAAGAAACAAGTAATAGTCTCCGCTGAAATATTTATGTATTACCTACGTCATATTGATAGACATATGTTTCATCGTCGAGTTAAAATGTAAATACATACATACATAACCTCACGCCTGTCTCCCTTTGGGGTAGGCAGAGACAAGGGAACACCAATTGCTTCGATCCAGACATACCTCTTTCGCTTCCTCCACGTTCATTAATCTTTTCATACATGATCGCCGGTTACTTTTATATAGGCCCTTTACGCGATAAATCCGGTTAAAAAGTGTTTTATTTAATAGGAGTGTGATTGTCTTACCTGAGCGCACCAAGCGCATCCACTAGAATCAACAACGCACTCTTCACAATTTGTATGTTTATAACAAGAATTTTCCATAAATACAAAAGCTGGACTTAAAAGAAGAAATAAACTTGTAACAACATGGACGGCTACCATTTTAGTCACAAACGCGCTGCTTTACTAAACACTGAAGGAAACATTCCATAATTAGGTTGAGGAAGAACGTGAAATAAATGCTAAATTTAATTCACTTTAAATTGAAGATCGGGTATAGCAGTGAAGTAAATCTGAAATTAGTAATTTTACGTACTAAGTAAATATATCATTTACTGTTCTTTTTATATAAAGATTATTTATGCAGAGTATCTATTGCTATAAGTGTGCACAGGTGATTATTCCGTACCTAACTGTCAGACATACTTATACGTACATAACTTTTAATTGACATCAAAAGTACGTTAAATAATAAGTAGAATAATTTCGATAAGTATTTTTTAAATTAAACTATTAGTAATCCAAAATTGAAACCAATCATTCGGTATGATTCTGGAAGAAAGTGTTAAATTTTCCTTTTTCAACCGACTTCCAAAAAAGGAGGAGGTTCTCAATTCGTCTGTATGTTTTTTTTTGTGTCTTTGTTACACGATATTTCGTACAGTTATAAATCGATTTAAAAATTCTTAATTCTTATGATAGAGGATACTTCATAGTTGGTCCTATAAATTTCTTCGAAATCGGTTGAGTACTTCATTGAAAATTTCAAATTTTTGAAACAATATGTATGTTTTCATAGATTGCTTACGTGGATGACTGTTTAGTCGGCCAAAGTGTTGACGTGAAGTCGTTTTTTTTAATGCTCCGCATTCGTTGCATATTGATCTTAATAAAAAACAAAATAAAATATTTTGAAAAACCCACGACGCGACGGTTAGAAAGTAATTAAAAAAGAATAAAATAATTTAAAATCCCCCGACTGAAATGATTTATGTGACGAGAGATAATTAACGTGAAAAGCTTTTTTAAAAGTTCACTTGATCTCACACAGAGTCGGTCATATTATAAACAACATACTATTCGTTTTCATAGCACTTCCCTACGCTTACCTATTCGGTTCTCGAAGATGTAGATGTCGCAATAACATAGGTATTCATGCCATTGAATGAATTCGTTTTGTAGTTTTATATTGAAATTTAAAATATCGATGGCAGCCCCAGACGGATTTTCTTGCTCTTCATATAAAGTTCATAGGGAGTTGAATACCTATGTTATTGCGACATCTACATCTTCGAGAACCGAATAGGTAAGCGTAGGGAAGTGCTATAAAACGAATAGTATGTTGTTTATAATATGACCGACTCTGTGTGAGATCAAATGAACTTTAAAAAAAGCTTTTCACGTTAATTATCTCTCGTCACATAAATCATTTCAGTCGGGGGATTTAAAATTATTTTATTCTTTTTCAATTACTTTTTAACCGTCGTCGCGTCGTGGATTTTTCAAAATTTTTATTTTGTTTTTTATTTCAAACTTTTTAAAGAGCATAATATAGGTACCATTCATTACATTACACAACACCTCGTTCCTCATCAGCCCTCTAATGTCCCCACCACTGCTGGAAAACCCATGTAGTTTATTTAAATACATAGTGAAGTATTATAATAAGTATTTACAACTCAACTTTGATGGTGGCTCAACTTTGCTGGGGCTTTGTTGTAACGTAACTCGATATCATATTACGTAGAATGGTTTGTGAAAACCAATGTTACCATTCTTCAAAACCACTGGTCCGATTTTAATGCGGTTTTCAGTGATGGCTTTGGATTTGTTTATCTATATCTATGATGTCATGAGTCTCAATTAATGATTTCTGAAACTAATAATTACACAACATAAGCTGGGAGTACCTCCTCGCGGTGAACTGCAGCGCCCCCTGGTGAGTTGTTACCGTAACACCTATCTCAGAACATGCGCTAATCAAATCCAAAGCGATCACTGAACATAGCATTTAAATCGGACCAATGCTTTTGCAGATAAACGGTAACATTGGCTTTTACAAACAAATGTTTACTGCAGCGCCCCCTGGTGAGTTGTTACCGCTACACCTATCTAAGAACATGCACCAATCAAATCCAAAGCGATTACTGAAAACCGCATTAAAATCGGACCAGTGGTTCTGGAGATAAATGGTAACATTGGTTTGCACAAACACACAAACACCCTCTCACCCCAAACGCATATACCGTCTCCGTTCCGTCGTGGGTAAAAACATAAATTATATATTATGTAGTGTCGAAACGTTTTTGTTGAGTGAAGAAATGAAAAGTTCGGTCAAAACCATATAAAATAATGAGTTAATACACTATTGCGTTTGAACGACAATATTTCAAGCAGCTTTTTCCTTGTTATTTTCGTATTGTTATTTTAGTATAACTATTTCCAAATGTTCCCGGTTTCGCCCCCATGTGAAATATACAATTAAAGGTCCGGACCATAAATGAAAAATTATTGTTTTCCGTCTGTCTGTTCTTCCGTATATCAAGACACTTTTTCTAAGGAATTTGTGGTGACATCGAGCTAAAATTAATTAATACAATCTCTTGAAAAAGATAAGAAATAGATATATTGTAAGTCAAAAAAGGTACAAATTTATATGTTATTTAAAAATTCACAAACAAACATACATGATAATGTTTGTAAATAAAGTGAATTCTCCTCATGTTAATAATAGTATCAATTTTCCGCTAAAACTCTGTGGTCGTAACTTACGTAAATTAATGTTATGTGAATCATAATGTGGTGGTTAATAGCTGGATTGTTATTCGGTTTTAATTTAAATATAATAAATTGTGACACAAAATGTAATTTTCAAAACTGTGGAGATTGTATTGGGAACGAAGATGATCTATGCGTTTGGTGTTTAGATGTGAGTTTAAAATTATATTGAAGTTTCATTTATGCCGTGTTAAGAATACTACAAAAATCTGGATAAGCATGCTTTAAAAGGCAACTTGGTTCAATGCGAACTTCGCGAAACATTCATTTTATAATAAGGATATTATCCTTTTCCACCAAATATCATCTCTTGAGTGCTGATGTATTTTAAAAAAGGTTTATAATGAGCTAGAATGTTTTTCTTGATCCTTGTACTCCATGATTGACCTTATCACATCACTGATCATTGAAAAGGATTGAAAAAAAATCTGAAATCAATTTAGAATTTTGGACTTAATTAATTGTAACCTCCTAAAGTATGTCTATGTATTCCAACCTTCAAACTTCAACCTTTAATACGTTTATGAATTTTATTAAATTTGATCTTATTTTACCCGTATAATGCAGGAAAATATGAAATATGAATCCAGGAGATGTCAAACACAGGCTTATGCAATTGCAAATAAGTTATGGTGCCATAATAAATACGACCCAAAGCCTATGTCCATGAACATTTCATCTACAAATAATCGCCAAATATATCCGCAATTCATGAATATACACTCTAGACCTGGCGTTCCAATAAATTTTACTATTTCATACAAAGCAGTCAAAGGCTACCCAGTGGATATGTATTTTTTACTGGACTTCACTTACTCAATGAATAAACACAAAGCTACATTGCTATTAAAAGCATTTCAGATTTACTCAGAGCTTTCAAAGTTGTCCGACAATGTCAGACTAGGCGTTGGCAGTTTTGTAGAAAAACCGGCCTTACCATATGCATCGTAAGTACTCACTAAATTATATATAAATTCCCTCAAAATTACTTTAATCAAATACAGTTTAATTTACTCTGTTCTAGGCCTCACTCTAAAGCTTATTCTTATAAGAATGATATACCATTGACGAAAAATATTACTACAATTAAAGAGTTTCTTAAAATTCCCGTTCAAATCGATGACAATGATGATCAAGAGGCAACGTTAGATGCGTTGATGCAAGCTATGGTTTGCCAAGAAGAAGTTGGCTGGAGAAAAGAAGCTCGCCATGTTATTGTGGTTTATACAGACGGCTCTTATCATAGTGCGGGTGATGGAAAAATGGTGGGCGCAATAAAACCTAATGACATGAAATGTCACCTACATAATAAAGTTCACGTGTCTTCTTTGGAATTTGACTATCCATCTGTAAGCCAAATTAACAGAGCAGCTATGGATTATAACATAAGTATCATTTTTGCAGTAACCCATGCATACAAGAACGATTATGAACTATTAGCTAAACAAATTGAAGGTGCCAAATGTATTGAACTTCAAGATAAAAATATCGCCGATATTGTGACCAGTGAATATAAAGTACTGAATTTAAATTTATATTTGTTTTTGTAAAGTGCAAAACAATAAGTAACAACTTGAATATTTTCAGGATATAATTAAATCTGTACAATTTAGTTTTGAAACTCCATCAAACGTAAAATTGAACCTAAGTCCTGATTGCATTACAAATAAATGTTATGTGGACCAAAATAACACGATTCAGGTAAACGCCTCCCTAAAAGTTAAATTCTGCCCAAAAGATAACAGTGAAGAGTCCAAAGTCACAATTTCGGTGATGGGGTTGAATGAAATATTGGTTATTAATTTGACTGCAATTTGCAAATGTGACTGTGAGAAACCACAACTGATTATAGAAAACGCTACTCAATGTAATTACTACGGCAGTTATCAATGTGGAGTCTGCAAATGCAACAGTAACAGGTATTCAGTGAATTCAGATGAAGTAGATTTGTAATCAAGACAAAGTAGCTCCTGCGCATATAATTTTATACAGCAACATTCGGCCGTGATAGTATGGATAGATGGATGACTAGCAACAATTAATTGAGTGAGGTGTTTAACGATTAAAATATCCTTTGTGCCTAATCTGTGACAATTGAATTGTTAATATTCCAAAAAAAAATAGTCCTGTGAGCAAATTAATAAATTGCTAAATAATAGCTGTTTCACGCGGTTTTACCTGGAATAACCTATGTGCTATTCCAGACTGTACACTAACACTATGCCAAATTTCATTTAAATCCTTTGAGCTGTTCTGCCGTGATTGAAAAACATTCATACATCCATCCATCCAAACTTTCACATTTATAATATCAGTAAGATTTTATTTTAAAATAGGAATGTTACCATATGATATTAAATTGATACGAAATTTTATGAGCAAACATAAATAAATAAAAATTCGAAATAGCCTCATAGGCAAAACACCATCTGTAAATCCAGAGCATTTTACTTCAGGGGAGGAGTTAATTGTATTTCTTTTCGTTTTATAGATATGGAGATAAATGCCAATGTAATGGATTTTCCAATAGTACAGAATATTTATCGAAATGCAAAGCTGACAAAAATGTAAATCATGTATGCAGCGGACGAGGAATTTGCAGGTAAATTGATCTTAAAAAAGGCTCACGACTGCGCATTTTTTTATAGATAGTGTGTCCGGTCTTATGTAGGGATAAGAGTTTAGGAGCAGTAACTAGGTATAAACAAATCGACGAAATATGAAGTGATTTTTGCAAAAGAAAATAAATAAATTTGCTACAGTTTTGAAAAAAAAAAACTATTGTATAAATATAAGCCACATGTCATATGTTTCAGGTGTGGCGAATGCGTTTGTGACGATCGATTTTTTGGAAAATTTTGTGAAATGGATGCACATGCATGCCCACTTTATGACGGTAAAGTTTGTGCTGGTCATGGGTTCTGTCAAAATGAGAGGTGTAAGTGCGATTATGAGTGGACTGATATAGATTGTCACTGTCCTGACCATGATCGGTGGTGTTACGGACCATCTTCAAACGAGGTGAGTATCATCATGAATTAATAAAACAAATCTCTTTTCAACATCTTTCACATCTGAAACAATTTCTTTTGTTAGTTAGGCGGTATCTGGCCAGCGATAGCACTTCATATAAAGTAAGTTCCCGAAACTCACCGTCCCAGTCAGTAGTGATGTACTCCGCCATTATTTTGTGAATAGTTTTTTACGTGTGCTGTTATGGTCATGATTATATTAATGTCATCAAGTGAGATTACCGCATTAAAAATGCTGTAAAGAATTGTTTTATTTAATCTACTATTAGTCTTCATTTTTATCTATTGTTTTTAAACCGTCGCACTAGTCGTGTATTATCAAAGCAAGCTACTAAGCATAGATGAATATAAGTACTAAAGTATAGATGACCGTCTCGCGGTTTTTGCACTTTAGCGCCATACAGTATCCACTCTAGGAACCTTTTTGACCAAAGCAACCCTAGAATGCAGCCCGGCCGTACCGCGCCACTTTCATATTTACAGAAATTCCTAGTAAAGTTATTACTATTGCGCAATTATAATTTGATTCGAGTAACGAGTCAAATTTAAACTGCGCAATACTAATAAGTTGAAATAAACTGCACAAAGCATGATGCTATGGGAATTGGGAGTAATTTGTTATTATTAGTTATTTATTTCTTCTTAATAATTTTTTTTAATTTTTATATTTGTGTTTGATACAAAAATTGTAGGCCATAGATTTGTTTGGGTCGTCTTCGTCAAACTCAATGCTTTTGCTACACAAATTGTTCACCTCCTTGCACCAGTCATTAAAAATCAATGCAATTCCTTTTCTTATCTCACTAGAAAGTCAGTATCCTACGTTAAAATATCACTTCACAAAAGTAAAATCTTCAATTCGAGATCGTAAGCACGCGAGGAGTGAACACTCTACTCAACGTACTTTTTAGAAAACACTAACAAAAGAATTAAGCGACTAAAAACACACAGAAAAATAAGCAAATGCAACGATCGCAAACACTTGATTGGTTGAATACGCTTAGATACGGTTAGATACGCTCCTTGGTACTATAGATATATCGATATCGAACGCAGCAAAAAATACAAAAAGTTCCAGTAGTGCCCGGCACGTAGCGCTAGTAGTAATAGAATTTTGGTATTTGTAGGGAAGACAAACTAGCATGCTACTAAGTAGGTACCACATAATTTTGTTTTGATTTTGTAACCACTTAAAAGAATGACCGATAAGCGATAGCTACCTTATTTTATTTTTTTTATATAAACAGGTCTGCTCGGGAAATGGAGAATGTATTTGTGGCGAATGCTCCTGCAAAGACTCGTACTCCGGTATTTTTTGTGACGATTGCGAAGATTGCCAAGAGAAACGTTGCAAGGAGTTACAGAATTATGCTCAATGTTATTTTATAAAGAAACATGCTGATTGCGAAAATTTATTCAATGACACGTCATCTTTTATGGATGTTAAATTAGTAAACACCACAGAATTTAATTCTATAACTTTGTCTGGCAAATGTGAAATAGAAAAAACAGACGGCAGTAAAATCATGTTCAAATATCAATACAAGTCTAAAACACAGGTGTTGTTGTTGATACAGAATACTCTGGAGTTACCTCCTAAAGCTCACACATGGGGTAAGTACCTTATAAAAGACGAGCGTTATCCCGCAACTTCGTATGCGCTTAACTACCCTTCTCGTGGAAATTTCAGAAACTATACAACCAGACACCCACTGAAAGAACCTTTATACCAAGTATCACATCCATGCATTCAAGGAATAAGTTTTTTTCATACAAACTAAAAATCATATATTTCCCGTGCCCGTGGGAATTTTGGAAATTTTTTTGCGTAGCTCAACCAGTCACTCTTTGAAGAACCTTCATGCCAAGTATCACATCCGTACACTCAAGGGATAAGATTTTTCATACAAACTAAAAAGTCCAACCCCTTCCCGTGGGAATTTCGGGAATTCCTTACATAATACAAACAGACACTTATTGAGGAACCTTTATATCAAGTATTACATCCATGCACTCAAGGGATGGGATTTTTTCATACAAACTAAAACATCATATATTTCCCGTTCCCGTGGGAATTTCGGGAATTCCTTTCATAACACAACCAGACACACATTGAAAAACCTTTACACCAAGTTTCACATCGGTGCACTCAAGGAATAAGATTTTTCATACAAACTAAAAAGTCCTACATTTCCCGTTCCCGTGGGAATTTCAGGAATTCCTTCCTTAGTGCACCCCTACATCTCCTAAAGAATGTATGTTCCAAATTTCAGCTCTCTACGCCCAGCAGTTACGGCTGTACGTTGTCTGTCAGTCACTCAGTCACTCAGTACCTCAGTCACTCAGTCAGTAACGGAACAGTTTTATATATATATTGATTGATTGATTAATGCAGCAAAGCCCAAAGTAGGCCAACAATTTAACAAAAACTATCAATTTATTTATTTACCCTTTATTATACACAAAAACAAATCAAGAATAAAAAAAACACAAATAAAAGAACACATTATGTATAAAGGGCGGCCTTATCGCTTGGAAACGATTTCTACTAACCCAACTTCATGAAAATGAAAATTGTAGATTTTAGGTACTTAAAAAAAAACTATTAATAGCAAAATTTACAAACATCATCATATCTATAATACATACTTGCAATAATAAACATTCATACATACGAACACAATATATACATACATAGACTACACATTGACTTCTTCAGTTAAGGAAAGGTAGTGAGTCAATATATTTATGGTATAGAATTAAAATAAAAAGAAGGAAAAAAATAATGTAATAAGAAACGGATATTGTAAACAACCTCGTCATCACCCAGAGGAGAGACTCATAGCCCTCATAGTCATTACACGGAGTTGTGATGAGGATGATGCTTGTTAGTATTTATTAAAAAAACAGCACTGGAAATTGATAATCTAGGACTAGACTGGAAGGTATTTCGTTTTGTTGTACTCGTATCTTTATTAAGTTGGATTATAAAAAAATATGATAGTTATTGTTGCTTCCATGCTGGACAGGGAGCGAAAGAAAAACATAGAATGTGCCAGCTGCTTCTCTTCCCGGGCATACTGTAAAAGTCAGTTAAGGGACAGAGGTTTTAAAGGCGTTTTTGTGGGCGATAGGCTGACCCCCTGTCACTACAATAGTCTCTCTCCATCTTTATAATACCTCCAAGTTTGTCAAACGTGACATCAGACGGTCTTGTTATCTCTGGTGTTCTGCCTACCCCATAAGGGATACAGGTGTGACGTTATGTATGTATGTATGTAGTTATTGTTTATGATAAACTTCGACTTTCAAATTATTAATTCTCGCCACAATAGTAATATTTAATTACGGGAATTTACGGGATTCTTACAACGAATTCCATTTTACGCGGCCGAAATTCGCTGTCACGATCTTGGGAAAGATATATATTTTTTATGACTTATATTTTTTGATGGTTTTTGGTATACAGAAGTATTGCTAGTATAAAACATCGATTAAATAATAATAATAATAAATCTTTATTTCGGACCAAAGCCATAGTGTGTTAGTAATACAATTTCTTAACCTAGTATTAGTATTATTCTATTTATTGAATTTATGGTAATTTTATAATTATAAATTATTAAAATCAATTATATAAGTTGAATTATTCTATTTTATTAATTTATAACATGCACGCCTCTGCGTACAAGCAAATCAGTCCAATGCCTTATGAAAGGTCCATCAATTTTTGCACTGAGATTACTAAGGATGCTGTTGGAACTACCACGGACTCGCCGCAACATAGACGCAGCTCGCTTCCGTATTATGGCATAGAAATCGTCAACTCTAGCTTCTGCAAACATTGCCGAGGCGCTACAAAACCGTGGCAGTCCCAGCAGGGTCCTCAGAGCATTATTGTACTGGACGCGCAGTGCGCTGAAGGCCTTCCGCGTATACCTGACCCACAGGCTGCACGAATAAAACGTTTGGCAAAAAGCCCTGAATAATGTAACTTTAACATCCTTAGTGCAGCATTAAAAAAGCTTATGTTGTAAATCAATGGCAATTAATTAACCTCAAAAATGCCTGTTAAAGAGAATTGGTTTCGTTTGTAATAAAATGTTGGTGTTTGTTTCAGTTATTGTTGGAAGTATTATTGGGTCAGTTCTCTTCATTGGGATATTAACGGGTATAATATGGAAAGTATCTATTGATTATCAAGATTACAAAGCATACAAGAAGTTCGAGGAACAAGCAAAATTAGGTGATCTTATGCCAAATCCACTGTACAAACATCCTTGCGTACAATACCGAAACCCACATTACAATGCCTCGCAGTAAAATGGTGTCAGTGATACCCTGTCGTACATTTTGGAAAAGCTATCTAAGGATTATAATATTGTTATGTTAACTGAAAAAGTGTAACAAAATTAAGATGTTTAATATAAAATGTCTAAAAGTTTTCTACTTATTTTTATATTTACCTGGACTTCCTTTTAAGTGATGTATAAAAAAAATTGTTTGCCAACCTCGCACGAATATAAAAAAATAACTTGTGGTTTTTTAATTTTTGGGTTTGGAATTCGAAAACAAAAGAATTGAACTCAGATTGGTCAAATAGTTTTATCGTATCGTCTATTCAGAGGTGACAAGCCGGTTGTGAAATGGAAATATCTAAGGAAAAGGTAAGAGCTCAAAAAAATCCCGTCTCCGGGGAAAACGAGACGTATCCCAAAAAATCAATAATAATAATTAATAAAATAATAATCGGTTATGATCGTTATCCTTATTTGTAAACATGTAAAAATTGCAAGTTTTATTCTTCAGGCGTGAACTATAATTAAATAGCTTAATTAATTATTTATTAATTCCGACGCAAAAAAGTTTGACGTGTCTGTGTGCGTGTGTTACTCTGTCTGTGACATCATAGCTCCCAAACGGGAGAACTGATTTGGATAATTATTTTTTTCTTGTTAGAAAGGTGACTTAATCGAGAGTGTTCTTAGCTATGTTTTTATGTTAATCTGTGCAGCCACTTGAAGGTCATCAGCTCTTTTCCGACATGATGTAGAGGTAATCATTCATTTAATGGACTCTTAGTATACTTCTACTGCACTGATCGAGTTGAAACTGGATACAAATAGCAAATCATACAACATGATAATAATTTGGCGACCTTGACTTGATGCTTCAGCCAATATAGTCTCCCTCCAGAGTACCTAACTCCTCCGTAACTAACAGAAGAAATATCTTGTTTAAAGCGGCTACACACGACCCTAAAATCACTGGCAATATCGGGACAGTGGTGGGGAGGACCCTAGATCATATCATAAATCGTCTCGTGTGTAGGCAAATCCTCCCGATTTTTATCGTCCCTAAATCGTTTCGAGCGAGCTCACGATTTAGGGACAATTATCGTCTTGGGAGCGTTGTCAGTACGTGTGTAGCGAAATCAGGATTGATTTCTACGCAGTCTGCGCTTGAGTGCCGCGACGATACGACGACGTGCTTGCGGCTATAATTGTTTATTTTGCGCGAAAACATGGCGAAGGAGAAAGATCGAGAAGCGTGGACCAAAGCTATCGATCTATTCAACGATTTACCATATTTGTGGGATAAAAAACATAGAAATTGAGGAAGGTCGAACGGCAGAAAATGGAAGAAGTATTAGTACTGGAAGTAAATGAAGTTCGAGAAGGTGATATGGGGTACTAGTACTGGAGAGTTATGAAGTTTGAGAAGATGTTATTCGAGGAAGTAATTATTGTCATGGAATTAATGTATTTGAAGAAGTTGTTGATAATGGAGCGGCGTAATAATTCAAGAAGAAAGCACATTACTACAGAAAAGAAAAATTAGATGAAAACCAGACAAAGATAATTCAACAATTAGAAGGATGTCTGTCTTTTAAAAATAAACAATTAAGGGGGTGAACGTAAGGATATAATTGTTCATTAATGGAACTTAAAATAATACACAACAGCAAAGGAGTAAGCATTTATTTTGATAAAGAGTTACAACTGTTTTTTAATATTCTTCCTTTTTCGTCTCTGGTTAGGTGGCACCGTAGTAAGTGCCAAAACAATGCCTATTTTCTGCTGTTTTGTGAGTGTCGGCGGCATCTCGGAACAACGAGCAGTCTGTTGCAAGGTCGGTTTCCTACTGACTGGCAGAGACGTGTGTAGAGTAGTAGCCGATTTCATCCCCACTACCGCTGTCCCGATATCGCCAGTGATTTTAGGGTCGTGTGTAGCCGCTTTTAAGCTCATTGAAAAGGGCTCAATGAATGGATAAACTTACTGTTAGTTACAAATATCGAGATACATTGAGACTTGATGCTGCAGCAAGGATAGTTCGTATTATCCTTTTCGTATTGGAGCAGGTGGTATTTTTTGTACTGGTCGAATTTATAATCTCCTCTAAAAAATAATGTTGTAAGTAATAACACTATTGTTTGATTTCACTTTGTCTCCCAAAACTTCAAAACTGGTGCTCCATGCATAATTGATATGATGACTAATCATGCATTACGTGTTTGTACAGTTACCAGCAATAATAATGAGCATCGGACTTAAGAAAGAGATTCTGCTTTGTAGAGCATTTTTTACCTCGCATTTACTGGCAAATTAATTACCATTTAACTGTACATATATCCTTGTTTTGTATTGTCAAGTATCTACATACAGAAATGGTGCTCAAATAATTATATTACTCATAGTGTAGTTTAGATGGCGCTGATGGCAATACTAAACACTCTAAGCCCTAGTAAACTCTACGCCATAGAAAGTATTTATCAATACTTAGGTACTGTTACTTGACACTACAATCTTACTGCCTATTTTGGAGGTAAAAATCTTGTAACAGTTACAGTTACAAATAAAATACTAAACATAGTATTTTATGATTAGAATTTAAAGCATGAGATACCAACTTTTCAATTTTTTTGTGGATAGTGAAGCTTATGTACATGTTATGCACCAAAACAGCTAAGAACTTAGGAGTTATTATGGATACTAATTTATCATGGCGTGCTAACGTAGGCGAAATCAGTCGCAAGGTGCACTACTCCTTTCACACGTTGAAGCGTCTTCAATACTTCCTACCATTGCATCGCTTCATCTTCGGCCTCAAAAAGTACGACCATGTTTCAGATTACTGCAGAAAACTGTAGTGGCTTCCAATTCAATTATGGAGAAATACTCGTATCCTTTGTATTCTCTTTAACGTCTTTCATAATCCCTCTGCACCAAAATACTTGAGCGAGCGTTTCTCCTTCGTCCATTCTACAGATACGCCATATCGAGCACATAAGCGTACTCTCTTGTATTTAAAACCCCATAAAACCGTTTTCTTTTTATACTCTTTTAATATACATGCTGTCAGATTGTGGAATTCATTACGATTTGAAATACGCAATTCAAAATCCATAATTTTATTTAGAAAAAAAACAAGAGAAAATTACCTTTCTCAAAATTCGTAAAATTAAAGTTAATTTAATCAACGAATATATTTTATTTATATATATGTAATGTATGTAATAAAATAAATAAATAATAAATATTTCTGACACTCACACAACATTATCTAGCCCAAATTAAGTTTCTTACTTTCTAAATTCTGTTATGGATACTAGATAACTGATATACTTAAGAAATAAATAAACATACATATTGAATAAATACATATTTTTTATTAGAATAAACTTAAATAGACATAAAACATCCATAAAAAATGACTTGACGACTAATATCTGTGTTAATAATAATATCACACAAATATCCACCGCCGCCGGGATTCGAACCCAGGACCTCTGGCATAGAAGGCAATGTATGCTACCGCTACACCAGCCGGTCGTCAAGTAACACACACACACAGACACGGCAAACTCAAAACACCCCTATTTTTGCGTCTGGGTTTAAAAATAATTAATTAAACTATTATTTTTTTAGTTGACGCCTGAAGAATGAAACTGGCAATTTTTACATGTTTGCAAGCGAGGATCATGATCATAACCGATTATTATTTTATTAATTATTATTATTGATTTGAGATACATCTCTTTTCTACGAGTTTCAAAGGGGGTTATTGCGATTTTAGTGCTTTGAGATTACTTCTGTGTTTAGTCATGCAGCATAGAATTTCACAGTGGGCACTCTATCCTCACTGCCAACCCACGTGAAGGTCGTCCATAATCCGCCATGCCAAGACGCAAGACAATATCAAAACCGTGCCGCAGCTAATCCTCGAAGATCGTCATGTGACATACCGTGAAATCAAAGGCATCCGTAGGCATTTCAGGAACCACTGTCCAAAGAATCCTGCACGAAGAACTTGTCGTAAAAAAGGTGATAGGTATCTTGTTATCTCGTTACTCACTACAGAGTTTTGCGACATCAACTAACACGTGCTTAGCCCTTGTTAGTTGGTGTCGCAAAAGTCTGCAGCGATTAAACCGAAGAGCAGCGTTCCATTATTTCAAGATCCATTTTCTATGAAACTAGTGAGGTAAATTATTATCAGTAGTTCCATCATGGTACTACTGTCAACGAACCAACATTATGAGGGACGGCACAGTGGACGTACGTTGAGCGTTCCGCCAACCTGTAGAGTCCCTCAGACATGTAGTAGTTTCAGGTTGTTCGGTTCTTGTACAGACACCACTATAGATGCGAAGCAGGTCATTAAAGGTATTGTCTTAAGTTTTCGCGATTCATACTATTAAATAAAACACTTTTTAACCGGATTTATCGTTAAAATCTTTAATAACCTTTAAATAAAACACTTTTAACCGGATTTATCGCGTATATTTACATTTTAAATTTTCCCGTGGTCGCTCGTAACCACGGGGTCTGCAAAGACACCGAAACGTCGAGTCAAAATTTAAAATGTAAATATACGCGATAAATCCGGTTAAAAAGTGTTTTATTTAAAGGTTATTAAAGATTTTAACCAAGCGGTTAAATATGCAATTTTCTTTATTAACGCTTAATTAACCGCATTTATGCTTGTTACGGTTAAATACTACGCCAAGCTTCGACTGGCAAAAAAAAGTTGATTGAAATTCCATATCTCAAAAACCACTGAATGGATGTTGATGAAACTTGCAGTTGTAACGAGTACTTAAAACATTTTCGAATCAAAAAATATATTTTATTTAAATTAATGCATCAAAAAATGTTGAATACATCTGATATGTCACTTTGATAATGACCTTTGTTTGTTCACAAAAAAACTCTTTAATCGTGAAACGTAGCATAGGACAACTTCTGGTCTGGCTTAGTATTAATAATATATCTGTCTCGCATTATTATGAACATTGCCACTTTAAAATAATATTCTTTACATTTTATGAAATGAAACAATGAATAGTGTTTCGTTCATTTATTTAAATTTACTTTTCTAATTTTGAAAATTCACTACCAAAAGTAAATTCTGAAAATAGTTTATAACACGTTACAAAACATTTAGAGATTAATTAAATAAAATAATATAAAAACACAACCTAATGACAGACCATTTAAATAAAATATTAAATAATTCCTTGTTTTTTTACATAACTCAATGAGTATGACTAATCTAATTTGAATTAAAGAATACTTATTTAATCATTGGCATTTGAAAATCAATGAAATGATTTTTTTTTAGAGAAATATTTCCAAGACTTCCAAATATTTGATATGAAACTATTACATGACATTAAAGATACATTACATTTCCAGGATTAAGAATAATACAAGTGGCTCTGTGATAGTCAGTTACAATTAGGATTTATTTTTGTGCAAGCGTGCGGGACGATCCGGCGTTGACTTGCGCAAGCGTACTGGCTGCTCATCGTATAAGCGCTTGTCGCGACGTTCATCTGCATCCATCCTTACAAGAACGGCCTGAAACACCATTTTCTTTTAATATGCATTTATCGCAACTTTATCCACATTTTATACGTTTAATCTTAATATGACCTAGAGGTATGAAGTGACGATGAAGTCGAAGATGGAGCACAAGGATGGTACAAAATATAATCGGAATCACATCGTCGCAGATGATATTTTAAGGCGCGATTTTGCACTAAGCGGTCCTTCCTAAGGCTCGGCGCAAATTGGGCCACCGACCACAGCCACCGGTGGCTGTCGCGCGCTACCGCCTCATTTCTAGTGTCGGAAGCCACCGGTGTCAGAAAGCCGCCACATTTTATAACCCGCTCGTTGCTGTGCAGTCTGAAGATGTATTCGGTACCAAACATATCTTCTATTATAGTCGTGCTCCATGATAGTATGCGTGCGATACGTAGAACGTCGGACGGTTAACTGCGCGGGGGGTGGAGCAGTGCGACAGTGGCGAGCGTCGATGTTTTGTGTGGCTCGTAGTGACCACTTGTGGCGAGTCGCTGAGACTACCCTAGCCAGTGGCCGCCACCGGCCACAAGTGTGCGGCGTGTCTGTATAAAATACATGAAAAAGTGTGTTTAGTGGCGGTGGCTGGCCACCGGTGGCTGTGGTCGGTGGCCCAATTTGCGCCGAGCCTAAGCAGTTAAACTCATATGCTGTCATCTCCGATCTCAAGATAAATGTTTGTTTGCTTTTTTCCTGTTGAAGTGAAGTTTGATTTCTTACTCTGTTGGATTCCTGAGCTCGTCGCTTAATCCGTACTCCGATGGGCCTGGACGGTCGAGCCATCAAATCTCCAGCAGACCGACGACCACCAAGCTGCAGCGGCATGTGCTCTGACGGTGTGATGCACGTGCAGCTGAAATTAAATATTGATGGTAAAAGGAAGAGTGTCTTGTTACAATACAACGCATAAGGTATCATCATTTATTATATTAATTTATCAATTTCTTCGGTATCGGTTTATCACATGAATTTAACGCGGCCCTTTTTTACGCTTTATAAAAGCCGGCAAGCGGGCACTGGATTCACCTGCTGGTAATTGGTAATAGGCCCTTGGCTTGGGATGTTTTCTGGTAATTCACCTCACTTTTTTACAATATGTTACAGGACTTCCAATTTTTTTTTTCGTATTTTATTATTGCCAACTTACGCTACAGATCTTTCTTCTGGAGCTTCCAATCTAAGATTTGCTATCTCCGTCTCCATGACAACACTTGGGATGCCTTTGCATACTGCCTCACGCACCTCTTCTAAACGTCGGCGCTCCTCTGCTACTTTGCGATCTAATTCAGCAACTGAAAACATTTCATCAACTATGTTGGCAACTGAGAACATCTTACTGTTAAAATGTTTTCTTAAATATAATTTAATTAATGTTTTTTTTTTATTTAAATAAACTCAAGATAGTTACTTGTTTTTTTTTTTCTATTACATTCATCATCCTAAAGAATTGGGACTTTTGGCTATTCTTCTTTATTTAAGTACATTATTTTAACCTTGTGTAAGTACAAAGATTTGCGTGCTCTACGAAAAAGTAAAGTCGTACAAAAACTAGTATGATTTAGGCGTTGTCCCAGGTGAACGACAATACCTTCGTCGTCGCAATGCGAGGTCATGAGACCAGCACTTAAGGTGAATTGTGTCAACGCGACAACGTGGGCCAATTGAGAAAAAAACGAAACGCTGTAAATAGATGTCACTTATACGCTTGATCCATTACAAATTATCAAATGAACAAAAAAAAATTTAAAAAAAAAAGCTTTAAAGCGTCTGGTAAGGCTAAGCGCCGACGGAAAGTGTCTGGCAAAATGATTATTAATTTTTAACAAAATTATCTAAAACATATGTAAAAATCAGCAGTGAGAATGTAAGAAAAATCAGTAGGTACTGTATTTATCTACCTTTAGCCCCTGGTACCTATGAATTGGTCGTCGACCCAAGCTGGCAGGTATGCACACACTCAAAGTACGTACTAACACTACTTTATCCCATTTATATTTTTTATGAGAAAATAAGTAACGTCTGGGGGCTCTGGGATCTTGGACTATAAACTTTTACTAATAATGGTATTTGACACTTGCTTGCACTTGACATTCACCTTAGGGAACGGGTCAGCACTTACTGTGACTGTGAGTATAGCGCTGTCTGTTAATTAATTCCATTTCCAAGCAATCAATTTTTTTTTGCAATGCCTGTTCCTTTGTCAATTTTTGTTTCCACGTGCGGCATACTTTGAGGTGTAGGAAGGACAGTTCTTGAGCGTCAAGGGCCTATGAAAACACATAAAACATGCAATAAAAAACCTAACTTAAGAATGTACAAGAATTAAGTTTTTTAGAGTTCATCGACTTCTTAACATTAAAATTGATTTCCAAAATTAATCCTAATTTATAACTATAAATTCCCCAGACAATCACACCGACTACGTGACCTCAAATTATGTTACGAGATACCATGTAGCGAACTAGGGAACTTTTTCTTGTTCCGGGCGGAAATCGAACCCACGACTACTGGCGTTTGAGGCAGATAGGTTTATCCCAACGCCACGGTGGTCGTCAAAATAATATTTGAATAGCATTCTGATAAAAAACACTAACGATGCTTGAGGCATTATGTTGCATTGAACATGGTGGTCTTGTAGGTAATGTTGTTGGAAAAAGATGATTCATATTTTCTGAAATTGTGGTTTGAAAACTCCCTGACCTCGGTCAGATAAGAGCGGTTCGTTTAGGAAACGCAGTTTTCAAAACTGGACCAGAATTGCAGCGTGGCGGCAAGCAAAGGATCAATCATTGCAGCTTCACGGTAATATAATAAACTTAATTGAATATTGAAATAATAATTAAAATTGAATATATCAACTTAAATACATAAAATACAAAATATAGTCAGATTGGCACGCGAGTCTTGGGCAATTTTTTTTTGTTTATTTTTCTGATAATTGATTGTTTGTTAAACTACGTACTTACATCAATATTTTCGTTGAGTAGCTTAGTTGCAATAAACCGTAAATACGATTGTTCAGCGTTTTTTGTTTGATCTAAATCTGCCTGTTCAAATATTTTTCGTATTGTATCCGAAAGATTGGCATCAATTGAACAAGTGCATGGCCCGATTGAGCGAAGTTTTGGATTGATCTCCAGCTTTTGGATTCTTGTTTTAGTCAATGTTGAATGTTTCGTTTTATGCCTTTTCTTTGTTTCAGCAACTATTTTGATAGGTTCCTGTAATTATTTTTTGTAAATAACGAATCTATACTTCAACTACTACAATTGATATAAAATTAGTACTCAAACGACTAATTGTTCGTATATTACTGACGAACGAAATCTAAAATAAGGCAAAGGTATTCAACCATAAATAAATAAAAATAGAAGTAAAAGGGAAATGTGTGGTTATATATACCTCATCAAGACATGGATGGTCTACTTTATTAATGTATTTTAATGCCTTGTTTTCTTTTTCTAATTTGTCAGCTTTTTTCATGGCCTCAATGCTCATAGATCTTAAATTATCTACTTCGTTCTCATGCATTTTAAGTATATCTTGAAGAGTTTCTTCGTGCAAGTTCTGTAAGCTACTTACGCCTTGGTTGTGTTTGCCTAGTATAGTCTTTATGTGGTTGTCATATTGGATTTTAATTGCTTCCATTTTCTTTTTGTGGTCTCTTTCTAGATTTTGCTGAATATTATTTAAGCGCTCTATTTCACTTTCATAATAGTCTATATGGTCAAGTTTTGCCATGACACTTTTTGTTTCAGTATCTACGTATTTTAGTGATTGCTTAAACTTTGCTGACATATTATCAATATCATCATAGCTGTGACTACGAATGGCTTTAAGCGGCTTAGAATCTACATGTTCTGTATTTAGGTTTGTAGCGGATAAATCCATATCAAATACATTTTGTTGGTCATTTTTATTAGAAGGGCTCATTTCAAATATTGACAAATTAGCGTTGACACGAGAAAGTCTATGATTTTGCATAATTTCAGTATTACTCTTGAAAGTTTCTTGGTCTGGTTTTGTTGTCCTTTGTTGTTTTTTATCAATTGTCGTTTTAATTGGATCTACTTTTTTATCAACTCTTTTAACATTCACTCGGGGTACATCTGTTTCACTTGAATATTTGCTTATTTTGTCAATTTGTTCTAATTCTCTGTTAAAAATTTTACTGTCATATTCGGAAGTTCTTGTATGTGTATTAGAATGTAAGGACGGTCTCTCTTGAAAGAAATCTCTATTACTTAATTCAACACTAGATTGAGCATTCCGTACCAAATTGCTCAAATTATTATTATTTTTCGTATCTTTGCTCTTCTTTGATAACATCAAGGCCTTTTCATAGTCCGTAATGGGTACTGCCGTTTTAACACTATCTTCTTCATCAGATGTATGCTTCATTTCTTTTTTTTTCATACTTTTTTGTTTTCGTGCTTTTTTAGATTGAGGGTCAATTTTTACCTTACTTTTCATTGAGTCAACAGTGTTACTTTGTTGAGATAACATAATACTTGGGTTATTTTTATCAAAGGCATTTTCACTCTCTTTATATATCATGAATAAACCGTCAGCCTTAGGATTTTCATTTTCTTGATATACTATTGTTCCGGTTTTCATCGATTCCAAAGTTTGATCTTTTTTTGCACCAAGTATTTCAGAATTTAGCATAGAATTTCCGACCTCATCAGAATTAACTGTATTTGAAGAAGTGCCTTTACTACTATCCGTTAGAACAGGTTGAATTGGGAAGCCTTGATCGTGTTCTTGACTTTTATTATAACTGTTATTGACAAAGTCAGCATTTGGTGACACATCAGCTCGTAAAACTTGAACTTTATTTTGAACATAGTTTTTCTTTACATAATTATCTGTCAGCTGTGTCTCCATTTGAGTTAACTGGTAATCAGTCTGTTTTTCATCATGGCTCTTATCAATTTCAGTTTGGGTTTCAATATCTTTATTATTTTCATGTGGGTCGATTTGTGTATGAACATCGTTTCTGGGTTTTCGTTGAAGTGAGCGAAGATGTTGTTCGAGACTTTGTATTTCGTTAGTTTGTCTTTGCAAATCTTCCTTGAGATCTTCAATCATTTTCTTAAACGCATCGTTATCTTCACTCAGGCTAAGGTTAGTTTGTTTTAAATTATCTATAGTGTTTAAGCAATCTTTATACGTGTCTTGTAATGATTTTAGGTCATCCGTTAATTTATCAGTGTAAATTTGGGTTGTCTTATTTAATCTGTCAACAATAAGTTGTTGATTTGACAATTCGGCTCCTAAGTTTTCTATTGTTTCCAAATCTTTTAACTTTTGGTCTTCCAACTGTTGTTTTAAACTGGCGAGTTCTGCATTTAAATTTGTGACTTCCTGTTCCAGCTGTTGTTTTTGTTTCAATGCTTCTTCTTTGTCTTTTGATATTTTAAACTTTTCTTTTTCAGCAATCTTCTGTGCTTCGTCTGCTTTATTGATAACAAACTGTGAAGTTGTTTGTGCTTTTGATAGAAGAGATTCATAAGAATTTTCTGCACGCCTCAAAGACTCTAAAACTTGTTCAGTACTGCAATGTTCTGGGCTTAAATCACTATTACCAACACAAGTAAGTTCTAATTGTTTTATTTGGCAAACAATTACTTCCCGATCATTCTCAAGATTCTTCTTCTCGCTTAAATCGTTTTGTGTATCTTCTAAAGATTGTTCAGACTCTAGAATGGATTCAGAAAGCCGTTCTTTCAGCTTTTCATTTTTCAATTTGGCTAATTCCAGTGACATATTATGTACTGCCTTAGAATCTGAAAAAATGAGCCAATTAAATATAGTGATCCTCAGATATAGAAACCATGGATATCATGTCCTTGACGACTGGCTGGTGAAGTGGTAACATCACGGAGGAAATATATAGAGGAGCTGCCCTATCCAGTTTTTTCTAGGGACTCAAGTGAAGCTTACGTGCGGGGTGCGGGAGGGGTAAGCGGTGGGTTATGGCCAATCATAGCCAAACAGGCGATGGCATTAGTCACCTAGTAGCGAGTAGTAAAAACCGGTTGAAACATAAGGATAAAATATTCACATGATCATCAAAAAAGTTCAGCTGGACTTTACCAGGTGGCTCTAGTTTTTTAACGAAATTTCATACGTTCCAAATCTGTCAGAAAAAACCGCGAAATAAAAGTATTTCTACTTGACGCTAGATAGCGCAACCTTTTTTCGCGGCATAAAAATCACCTAGGCAACAAATAACAATCTGGAATTTTGGACACAAATAATTGGAAAACAAACAATTTGTAAAAAACAATTATGAATGAAATTATCTTCGTGGTAAGTTAATTTTATTTGGATTGTCAATGTAATTCCTTTATAAAAGTACAGAAAACGAAATTTTACATCGAGAAACAATGGAGGATTTAATATTTTTTTAATATCTACGCATGTACATACTTCACAGAAGTCAGCGACGAACTGACGCCGGTGCCTCTAGCGAGGAATAGCTTGAACTAAAGGCTGTGACGTCAGGACAACCCAAATTGAAGCTGTGCTACTTTGCTTACAGCAGCTCTACTATGTATCTGCTTTGTGGGTAACATACTTTGTCTTCTATGCCAGAGGTCCTGTCCTGGGTTCGAATGAACACTGATATTAGCCATCAAGGCATGGTTGTTCATGTGTTCATTTAAGTTTATTTTCTAATTAAATATGTATACGAGATCCTACTCCCAAGCGGGGGTCACTCGGATTAGACGCCTTTTACCACATACTTTTCCAGGGTCAGCAGGACTATTCAAAGCTGGTACTACATGGACATATAGAATTTCTTAATTAAGGCAAACGTTAAAACGTTTGTTTGGTAGCGCTAATAGAATAAACTCATAATAGCCAAACCAAAATCGTAAGGTTTACCCGGTTGGCCCAAAACCTATTTTTACAATATTTTAGTCTTAAATAGATAATGATTTCAGGTTTATCGATGCATTTAGTATACAGGGTTGATTTTTAATCACCAGCAAAATTTAAATGTTAATAATAATAGCATGGATAGTGTATTACTTATGATTTAGTTTACGTTATCTTACTTTTTTCTTTGCTATGTAAAAATTTAAAACCAAATAATCTGAATACTTTTTCGATCTTTAATATTTTCTGTATCTTCTCTCAATAACTACATGTGTAATAAAACTAAATAACTAACTAAATTACTTATCTGAAGGAAGAAGCAAGAAGTATAATTTGTGATTAAACGAACTTATCTAAGTGAAGTTCTATCAAAGTTATACGATGTGCTTCTTCCTGAAAGATAAGTAACAAAATCCCATCCACCCAAGATACCCTGTCATTGATACAGGAAATACGGATCTTCAAAATATATTTAATTCTTAACAAAATGACGGGGCCCGGTTGAGTTGCATGGACTAAACAGTGTGACAGAGATGCAAATAGTTAAACCTTATATATTTTTTTCTTCATCTTTCAACGAAAGTGCGAGAGGTAAGTCCTAGAGGTGAGACTGCATGTGTAATATAATAATTAAGTTACTTATCTTTCAGGAAGAAGCATATGTGATAATAATAATAAATAAATAAAATCCCCAGACAATCACACCAACTACATGGCCCCAAAGTAAGCATAGCTTGTGTTATGGGATACCATATAGCGAACTAGGGGGGAACCTAGAATATAAATACATAAGTAGATAAACACCAAGACACGGAACATTTTTTTTTCTTGTTCCGTGCGGGGATCGAACCCGCAACCATTGGCGTCTGAGGCAGATAGGTTTACCCCAACGCCAAAGTGGTCGTAAAGTAATTTTGATAAAACTTCACGTAGGTAAGTTCGTTTAATCACAAATTAGTTATGATAATACTTAATTTAAATATTTATAAACGATTTCCTTCCCTATTGCTGGCTTTTGTTTTGTGTGGGTTTTGTTAAAAGTCTGCTTGAACGATTTTAGGTGACGACCTCTATATAAAACTGTGTCTATTGCCTACCTGCTTCTATGTTTATGAAGTAGTTTAATTAGGGCAGTTTCAAATAGATTGTTTTTTTTTTAAGTTTATTTTAATTTTTTTTTTATTTATATACTAGCTGTGACCCGCGACTTCGTCCGCGTGGATACCGTTTATTAGAGTTGGATAAATACTATTATTATATCCTCCTTAAAGTTAAAAGTTACCTTATTCTAAATTTCGTCAAAATCGACTCAGTAGTTTAGCTGTGAAAGCGTTATTGATAGATAAACAGACAGAATTACTTCAAAAACTGTTAGAACAAAGCAGTGACCTGCAGTGTCACCTAGGATTTGTGAAAATGTATAGGTAGGTAGGTATATTACATAGATGATGCCCGCGACTTCGCCTGTATTGAATTAGTATTTCGAGTAGGTTATTTTCTTCTCCACGGTCCCAACTATCTCTCATAACAAAAATAAAAATGAAGAATCTTCGCCCATATAATATGTATAACTCCTTACCACAAACATAGGTAGGTAACTATCTATTAGGTACATTACAAAGGCACATAGCGTTATAAACAAATCGGGTGCCAAAGTGCCTTAAATTTTAATATTGTCTTAAGTTTTCGCGATTACTATTATGTATGACTATTAAATAAAACACTTTTTAACCGGATTTATCGCGTATATTTACATTTTAAATTTTAACAGTCGCTCGTGACCACGGGGTCTGCAAAGACACCGAAACGTCGAGTTAAAATGTAAAATATAAATTATACGCCATTAATCCGGTTAAAAAGTGTTTTATTTTATTGACTTCAATTTTACTTAATTCATGCAATATCTTCATTAATTATACTTAGCTTATTGTTATTCTAGGTAAAGCTAAGTAGTTTTTGCGTGAAAGAATAGCAAAAATCCATCCATCCAGCCATTATCAGTGTACATACAATACTACCTATAGTTATGTATGGCTGCTTTTCACTGCCAAACGGCTAAGCCAATATTAATGTAATTTGGTATAGTAGTTAATACATACGTTACTTTTTATTCCGAAGAAATCTACGGTTTCTGACTTCCAAGAGGCAGAAACGATCATGAAATAAACAAAACCTTGATTTCCATTTTATCTCTGTATGTACAGAAGGCAGTAAGTACATCAAGCGTTACAAATCTGTCAAATTTATTTGAATTTGAACTCTATGCCCTCGATAATAAGTTAAAATTGGTTGGGGAAATTTGACAGGTAATGTAACGCTTGTTCCTTCTGTACCTACCTATATTAAATCGCGCAAAAGCTTGCGCTCGCCTCCCGCCTTTTTATACCCTACCGCCGCGAGCCGCGTCGAGCGCAGCAACCGTTACGCAAAAATAATCCCTATATCATTTGTATATCATTAGTATTCACGCGCGATGGGTTATTAGCGTATTTCATGTATAAGTTTGGTGTTTCTATACCGATTTCTATGTTTTTTTTTTTATTGAATAGGTAATAATGTTATTTTTTTTTAGTTAGGGATGAGTGAGAGTATTATAAACGTAAGAGTAAACAAATATAATCAGAAAGCTCCGAACTGCTAAGCTATCGGGATTTACACGTGTTATTGTGAGTCAACCATAAAATATATTGTGGGATATTTTTTATATAATTTTATGAAGAATATTTCTGTCATACATGATTTCTATGTAGCCCTAACCATTAAGGCTGCACACGCGACGGAAGCTTAAAAAAGTAACTACTCCCGTTTTTCCAACATTTCCCTTCACTGCTCTGCTCTTATTAATTGTAGCGTGATAATAAGTATACTATAACCTGCCCAGGAGTATGAAGAATAATTTTACCAAGTTTCGTCAAAATCCGTCGAGTAGTTTTTGTTTCTATAAGGAACATACAGACAGACAGACAGACAAAAATTTTACTGATTGCATTTTTGGCATCAGTATCGATCACTAATCACCCCCTGATAGTTATTTTGAAAAAATATTTCATGTACAGAATTGACCTCTCTACAGATTTATTATAAGTATAGAAGATATAGATTACAAAGCTAATATTGCATTTTGATTTTAAACACAGGTATTTATGTATAACTGGTTTACTTGCAGAAGTTTGTTTGGTGAAACGTAACTCATTAGGTCGCTTTACCTTTGTAAAACAGTTTAAAATTCCTAGATACTTATATTGGCTTTTAAATTATTTTCTTTCAACAACCTATCCTGAAAGTCATTTGAAAACCCAGTGAAAATACGTAACATAAAATATAACGAATGACTATGAAGACAAAATATTACTTACGATGTGCCTCTACATTTTTCTTTGAGGTTTCAATACGTTCATAGCTTTCTTTCCTAATTTGTTCCCCTCTTCTAATTTCTTGTTTCAAATCTTCCTGTAATTGTTTGATTATATCTTCTAATTCATTTCTATTATTCTCTAGTTTTATGATATTATTATCTCGGGCTTCTATTTCCTCCAAATAATTAGTTATTGTGTTTTCCTGTAATGAAATTTATTGATATGTACCTAAATATGAGTTTCTAGTTGTGTAGTTAGTATAATTGTATAGGTAATCTAGAGTCATATCGAAGAATTTCATTCAAAATTTAATTAAAATCAATGGCAAAACCTTCGGGGCAAGTGGAAAAGAATAATTGGTACCATGTTTTACCATCAAAAATATGTTATCTACCTACAGCATATTATTTAATATTACCGATACGTCTATTTTATCTTTGAGGTTATTAATAGTTTTCTGAAGTTCAAGTTTTTCATTTCTTAATTCCTCTATTTCTTTTTGAATTCCCAAAAGTTGATCATTTTCTGCAGCATATGTATCGGCCTGTAAAATTTTTAGTTGAATTTAATTAATTTATGCAAATATACTGGATGACCGGTGGGTCAAATTTCGAAATTTGAGGACATGATAGTCATCACACACGAAGAGAAAAAATTTAATAAATATTAATGTTTATTATTCACTGATGGCGGGTTTCAATATTCAACTGACTGCTATGCGTAACCGGTACAGGTACAAAACTGGTAGGAAAAAAGTAGCGTTTCACAATATCTATTAGCTACGAGTTGTAAGTTCTCAAATTTGGCATGGGCCCTCCTTGCGTGACGTTCTTCCAAGAAAATAGGAGATATGTGATTTATAGAATATCACGCATTCGCAAATTATTTGTATGCTATTTGAGCTAAAGAAATATATAAACTTATTCAATTTATGTTTGCTATGTTTTAGTATTCGATAAATATATTATAGTATGTTTTTAGAGCTTTTTATTAATAATTGCGTTTAACTGCTTACGTAAAACGAAACGCCAATCCTTCGACTAATTTTGACATTGGTTGAATCACATTTTTATGACGTCAAAGTAAATATTTAAAAGAAAAATTATGTCATTCAAAAATATTCGTCCTTTTTTCCAAAAACAGTTATAGATAAGTTAGAAAGAGAAAACTAGATTATTGATATGTTGACAGATATTTGATAGGATATTTCGTTGAATGAATAAATTTTTACGTCGTTGCCTAGATAAAATGACATATTCTTTAATTGGTCATAAGTAATGAAAACATAACTCTTATTGGCCGCAGCAGACTGCCATGCTACCTTTACCTCATTGGCTTAAATTAATAACTTGTTACGTCGTCGTTGGCTGGATATAATGACTTATTTTGTAAATGGTCAAATGCAACCTAGCAACCCATTACAGTCAAACAGTTCGTAAGCAGTGGTTTAGATGTCAAGATTTTGAATATAGAAAGGCATTTTAGTAGTGATTTCTATTGTTCGTAGGCAAAACGAACAGTTTTCATAATATTGAAACCCGCCATGAGTAAACTTAACCGCACGTTTAAGAATTCGTTACGCAACGCATGGTTACATAGGCATAATACTAAAGATACTTAGCGGGTGGTGGTGTGTGTGTGGCGGGAACACTACTGTGTGCGTGTTGACTGAGGCGGCGCGTCGGTAATAGTGTAGTAATGTCTCTTTATTTATCTATAGGGTATTCTGGTCAAAAATTAAGTACCTACTTTTATTACATAATTATGATCAGAATCGAGTTCAGGGTGCTCTCCTTCAATATCTAAAATTTGTCACCAGTCACCCTGTATAGAAAGAATATTTTTTTTTTAACTAAAAATATAATACCTTATCTCTGCTTTGCATAAGGGCATTTTCTATGTCCTCGCTACGCCTTATAAGCCCCTGCTTTTCAATATACAAATTCTGTTTTTCAAATTCTAGTGTTTCGATAGTTTGACGGAATTCGTCTTTCTCGGTAGCATATTCACGTTCCAGCTCTTCGTATTTTTTTTCTAGATCTGTTAATTCCTCAAGTCTCGCAGACAAAACTTCGCTTTCTCGTTTTGTCTTTTTTATTTGATCCTGCAGTTTGATATTATCTTCTTCCAAAGAAGCAGTTAACTGTTTTGCTTGGTTATCGCTGTATTCTAAGTCTTTTATTTTATTATTTAACTCATTTGCTTCTTCAGTTTTTGCTTCATATTCTTTTTGCAAGTTGTCCTTTTCTGCAACTAACATTTGATATGCAGCTTTGAATGCTTCCAGTTCTTTACGTAAGTTGTCAACTTCTGCTGTTTTTTCCTCCAACGCATTATTTAAAGTATTGGAAATTTCAGTTAGCTCTTTATCTTTATTAGACAGAATTTCTAAAATATCTTGTTTTTCAACTAGAGATTTTCGATACGCTTCGTTTATATTTGCAATATCATCTTTTAAACTTTCTGATTGACTGAGCATCTCATTACTTTCTTTCTTTGCAAACGCAATAGAATCAAAAGCATGTAGTAACTCGTTTGACTTTTCAAACAGCTGACGCTCAAGGCCATTCTTTTCCTGTAAAAGTTGTTCATAAGTCGCTTGCAAGTTTTTCAATTGCTGCTTTACATTATCAATTTCTGATACCTTTTCTAGCAGAATTCGATTTTTAGCATCACTTGCTTCTAACTCTTTAAGGCATTCGTTTCTTTCTTTTTCTAGCTGTTGGATAGCATTAACTGTTTTAACATTGTAATTTCTCATCACCTCAATTTCTTGTTCTAAAGTATTTTTCTCGAATTCAAATGACTTCTTTAAATCTTCTTTCTTTTGTAATATTTCATCATAACATTTAACTTTTTCCATCAATTGCAAACTTTCCTGTTTTGCTAATTGTAATGAATGTTGGGTTACTAATTTTTCATTCTCTAGAGAACTTAAATTACTATGAAAACTTTGTTTAATATTGTTTAATTCATGACAAAGGCTCACATTTTCGCTATTTTTAGATTCTAAAGCTTTCGAAAGTTTATTTATTTCTTGTGCTTTAAGAGTTATAATGTTCAGTAAATGTTCTACTTTATCATTTTTCTCTGTCAAACTTCGAGCTAATTCATTATTTCTTCGATCTAAGTCTCCAGCAGACAATTCCAAAAATTCGTTCCGTTGTAAAATATGATTACATTTACCTGAAAAACACTAAAATTTTAATCTACGGATTAAAATATTTCAAAAAAGTCAGACAATATGTCAAAAAGTCACCATAGAAAAAATCAGCTAAAACAATACACCGTTCGCACGATATATTTTTTACAAGTTACACAGTTTTGTATACAAGGAGGGCAAAGCAACGACCCAATTCTTTAAGTCCTGTAAAAAATCCGATGCTATTTTGAATCGATTATTTAATATTTTTTTGTCGATAATATTGCCCAAATTATTGAGCAGTTTTGTTTGTAGTCAGACACACACTGTAAGTATATATTTTTTTAAATAAATAAAAATCACCCATATCCGCCTGGAATGTGGGGGATCTTCGGTACAAGTCCCATCCGGGATCGGTTTTACTTGTTATTCTTATCAATAAAATTACATTTGGGTATTATAAAATGCGACATAAAGCTTTTATAAATATTTGTTTTATTGAAGTGTTTCATCTGAACCGAGATCTCAAAACTGTAAAAAAGTTTGGTCTCGGCTGGTAAAGCTGCAAAGCATTTCCGCAGGATGGAGCAACGTTAACATATCGACGGCGAACATAGCGAACCTGCTGTAACCCACAAAATGCAAAATACCCAAAAGTTTTTTGAATTTTCGAAAAAAAAAAAACATATTTCTTAAACTGCTTCTATGCTGGACTGGCAGCGACAGAAAAACATAGAATGTGCCAGCTGCTTCTCTTCCCGGGCATACTGCAAAAGTCAGTGAAGGGACCGAGATGTTATGGGAGGCTTTTTTGTGGGCAATAGGCTGACTCCCTGTCACTGCAATAGTCTCTCTTCACTATTATAATGCCTCCAAATTTGTCAAACGTGACATCAGATGGTTTTATTACCTCTGGTGTTCTGCCTACCCCATACGGGATACAGGCGTGAAGTTATGTATGTATGTATGTATTTCTTAAACTTATATCTCACAGACGCAATGTAGAGCCACGTGAGTAAGACCATTCGACGTAGGTTTTTTTTATGATTCTTAATATGAAATAAAAAACAAATATGATATGTGTGGGTTACAGCAGGTTCGCTTTTTACCATCGATATAATAAAAAAATCCAATCAAGCCCCGGTGGCTCAGTTGGAAGAGTGTCCCCTCGGAATGCGGGGGATCTGGGTACGAGTCCCAGCCGGGACTGATTTTTGTTTGGTATTCTTATCAATAAACAATATTTAAGCAGTATAAAATGCAAAATAAAGCTTTTACAAGTATAAACTGTGATGGAATGTATTTTTTACTTACTTTTCCATTCTTCCATTTCCTGTTGCAATCTTTCAATGTCTTCATGATATTTCATATGAATATTTTGTTTTTCCTCTTCATTACTTAAAATGACTTCTTTCAAATGATTTATTTGCTCTGTAAGAGATTCCAATTCATCTGCATCTTCTTCAGAAAGGAACTGAAATTCATTTAAATTTAAGTTTTACACTTAACGTATTTATTTCCTTTGTAGAATGCGCGTTACAAAGGGTTTGGTTGAATTTAATCCACTGAATGCTGAATAATTGACTAAAGCCTTACAGTATCGATGCGAACCAAAACACTTCATCTATTCTGAATAGAACACAACTGGCGGGTGTTGATACCTAAATAAGCAGATAGACAGAAGCAATGTGTTTTCAATCACTATCATAAGGTAACTTTTATAGGTTGAGATAGAGATATCAGCTAAAACGGAGCTCTAGCGCCATCTAGAACTTAGGGCCGGTATTTCAATGCTACCTTATCTCAAATTGATCCAGGATTGAGGATAAGAACGACATAAGTGTATTTCAATATAGGATTAAAGTTAAGCGGCGAATAAAGTCCTTCCTAACTAGCCTTAATCTAAGTGGAGGATTTTTGTCGCTTAAGTTCCGATCAGAGACTGGCGCGAGGCTACCTCGAAAAAAAATTGATTTATGGTAGTTTATTTTTGACCCGCAATGGTAGGTAATGAAATAATGGCTATTTGCTATTATTAATTATTTTCTAACGTAAGTACGCGAATTAATAGGAGCCAAGCAAAAATGAAAAAAGAACACTTACAAGCCCTTATAGCTGAAACTGAATCAAGAAAACGCTACTATGATTTGCAAAATCAATTATTAGAATTAGAATTAGCAAAGAAACAGAAAGAGGATTCACTTAAGGAAAATTAGGCTTTTACTATTATAATAGTAGCTAGCGTTTGATTTGCTTTCTTACTTGTAAAATAATTTAAATTTAATAAATAAAACACAATGTGAATTCATATAATTTATTTAATTACCCCTTGCTACAAATTATTAAAATAATTAATGTATGGCACAACATGTGGCGACACATTCAGGCTGCCTCTATAAAATGGATCTACTGGCACACTGCTAGTCTCCAAGATAGCCTGTTCAACCGCTGGAAAATTGGCAGGCGGATCACCATTATTCATTTCTACTGAAATATAGCACAAGCTACACATACATTTTCATCACTTTTGTAAGTGCTAAACGAATACCAAGTGCTAATATAGGGAACCTTCTCTTCAGAACACCAAATGTCCTTTCAATGAGATTTCTAGTTCATTGAATTCTCCCCTTTCAAATCTCTCTTTCACCAGACTATTTTGAAATATTCTTGAGTCATGTGCTGATCCGGGCCAACGAGCAACAATATCTTGAATGATCAAATCAGCTGTACATATGGCTTGAATATTTAATGAAAAAAATTGTTTTCGGCACCGAAAAGTCTCAGCCTGTGCACCACCTACATTGTTAATAAATATCAATTACTTTACAAAGATATTGCAAATATTTTAGACTATGGCAGGCAACTAATATCAGATTCATTTTCGCAGCAGAAATGTGGTAAACTTGGTGGTAAAACTCGTAGAAATACCTACAATGTTCTACAGCAGGACGTATCCACGTATCAAACAAAACAATTGGCGGACAGAAATGTCATGTCCATGTCAGTCAATTATCAATGTTAACCAATGACAGCAAAAATCATAGACAAATGACTTATTCTGTTTATTATGTTGCAATATTGCGATTTATCCTAGATTAGTTAAGGCGGGGAAGATCCGGATTGAAATACGCTTCTGTCTTTCAAAAGTGAGACTTAGCTTAAACGTAGGACTTAACTTAAGCAATAAGATAAGGTAGCATTGAAATACCGGCCCTAAGTGACTGAAAGTTTTACTAGAACCAGTCGGGAACTTTCCCTGTATTTTTCTTTAAGAATATTTAAGACTCCTCAAATATGTATATTATCATGATTATATGAAATATGTATATATCAGAAAATCGTTATCACGATCAAAATTCCAATAAACATGCAAAGGTCGAATTGCAGCGTTGTTTCCGAAATCCAGTTGAATTGCCGGGTCAAAATTAAAAAAGGGTGCGTCAGAGTCCAAATGGTTTTCGGGTTGTGGGTAAAAGGAATCCGAGAAAAAAGCGATAAAAACAGCATTTGAAATCGATTAGGTGATTGATTGAATGAACCGAAGAATGAAAAGTAGGATTAAAGAGACGTTGTTTATGGCATTTTTCTAATTTTATAAATTATAAACAGCGCCATCTATATCTTAGTGATACTAACGAAATTTAGTGAAAACACCGTGATCACTATAAAGCGCATCACGAAATAATAAACTTTATTGGTTGTGAGGATGATAATCAAAAATAAGATTTTTTGTGATGTAAATTGAATAAGTTCAAAAAGCTCGTATTAGCGATTCCAAATTTTTAATGACGTTGAAAAGATAGTCCTGATTGTTGTCCCAACATTATAATCTTGACCAGTAGGTACTTTGAAGTTTATTGTTAAGCGGAGGGTACTTTTTGGTCACTTACCTTCGGTTAAAGTTAAATTATGATAAGTTAAGACGTGGCAAAATTCTAAAAGCTTCAAAAGGTACCTTTGCTGCATATTGCTTTGCTACATTTACATTTAGCTAAAATAATAAATTTACACAGATGTTCACGGTATAGGTTAAGGTTGATCTTTCATAAATGAAAAAGTAAATCATATTTATTTACACATACTTATTCACTGCTGAACACAGACTTCTTTTTATTGACTTTGATCGTTTCACTCAAATGACAAAACTGCTTATTTCATGCAAGCAGGCCATTTTGAATTCAATTTTTATAATTTTTAGCCGACTCACGCTTGGTGTTACTTATAATTTTGACTCCCATATTTGCCAGAACCACGATGTGAGGTACCAGAGTAGCTTTGAAGTTTAGTTGAACCCTCTGCGACACCAAAATATGCACTTTTTCTGTGTCGGTATCTTGAACCCTAAAGACCAGGATGCATCAAATTTACAATTAATTTTGAACTGGAATTACATGCTGTTAATAATGCAAACACTAGGCACAAAAATCTTCAATTTGTTGTGTCATGATCAAAAATCGTTAACAACCATGAACAATATTTTTTGATAAATATGAAATAAATAAGCAGAGATAAAAAAAAATATGAATACATAAAAAAATATGATTTACCAATAAAAATTGTTTTGTACAGTATACAGGATTAGACCGGAATCTTTTAAGGTGATATAGGGGAGGTCATTTACTACCGTCACGTGATTCCGGGTGAAATGATATTAAATGACCTCCCTAATATCACCTCAAAAGATCCCGGTCTATTTACCAATAACCCTGTATTAACTGGAGGTGAACTAAAAGTATAATATAATGAATGAGAACTTTTCGTTAGCCTAACAATTAAGACAGAGAGAGAAAACAGAACTGGTTCTCTTATATTTAACATCTGAACAAGTACAAAGCACAAGTACAAAGTATAAGCTAGGCAGGTGAATCACCGCAGATACTGATAAAAATCCAAATAAAAATCCAGATCATAAATCGTCTGTGGCTTATCTCTCAATATATTGACTGTGTTTATGACAAAACATACATTTCTGACACTTAATGTAGTCCAAATAGTATGCTTAAAACTTTTTTTTGATAACTACCCAGTGCCACTTAAAGCAGTGTAATAATTTCGTACTTACTTTACTGTCATTGTGCTCCAGTAAATTATCCATTTGGGTGGTCAAAGTTTTGATTTGCTGTTCCTGACACATGCATTTACATTCTGTTTCCTTCAATTTGCACATCAAAAGATTCTTTTCTCTTTCAAACTTTACCAAGATGTCGTTTAACTTCTGCTCCATTTCTAAATTGCAGTTTCTTAGTTCGTCTATAGTTTTATTTTTGATTCCATTTATTTCACCCTCTGCTTTCAATTGAGCTTCTAAAGAGGATGTTTCATCCGTCAAAACTAGATACTGCTCTTTTAAGTAATCGAGATCTTGTGATCTTTTTTTGTAGTGCTCTTTTTCATGCCATAGTTGACAATATTCTTTAAGCTGATTTTGCATTTTTTCTAAATCTGACTGAACATCTTTGTATTTTTCCAACTTTACAAACATTGTCGTTTTCTCATGTTTCAAGTCTTCATAGCAATTCATAAGCTCTTCATAACTTTGCTGTAAATCTTTTAACCGTTTTAAATTTTCCGTATCGATATCATAATTTTCAACTTCATATGTTTGAGTAGCAGACCGCGACGCTTCATCTTCAGGTTCCAGTGACACACTATCTGAGCTTAAAATTTCTTTCATTTCTTCATTTTGCATTATGTCTGCAACCAGCTGGGCTCTTTTGTTCTCTATAGCAATTTTCTGACCTTCATCGGAGTTTAGCGCAAAAGCTGTCTCAACGCGGGATACGATTTTATCATAGCATCGACACATTTGTTTTTTCATGGATTCATCATCACGAGAACACGGGGCGAGTAGAGCTAGTGAAAACTTCTCTAATATTTTTAATTTTAACAATATTCTCCCAGTTATGTCAATTTCTCGAGTATCTTTTCCAGCAGTCTGCAAGTGTTAAGAAACCTTTTGTGGTTGATATTATCACTAAATAGTAAATACAACAAAAACTATTTGATAATAACTACATAATTGACAACAAATCTTACCAACAGTTCTATGTAACTTTTGTATTTTTCATTTTGTCGCAAGACAGCAAATATTTTTTCAAGCGCTGTATAGATATGAGCATAAATACAATAAGGCTCACAAATGTCATTCTCCATTACCTGAAAAATGAAAAAAATACCTGTAGAGCTGATCGGTGCTAAACCAAATTAGAAAGAACGGTCTTACCGCAAGAGTATTTTGCATTGCATTCAGCTTAGCATCCTTGCCGACAATAACTGCTTGTAATTCGCCGATTCTGCTATCTTGAGCTTCTAAAGCATAGTAAACAAATACAAGCATTAAAAAAGTTGCTTAACCAACATTTTTAAGTGAAATTTTCTATAATATGACAAACAACAGATAAAAATATCGCGTAACATACAAAAACATGCCGACCAACCAAGAAAATGCCTTTGACGAACTTTTTAAAGTTGGTTAAAAATGTAAAATATACTTTACCATATATTTTATGTGAAAAATATTGGCAAATGATATAATATAAAGAACACTTCGCTTCGCTGACCCTACTACAGTAGGTATGGTACCTTTCTTTTTTTTATTTAATTCACAAAATAAATTTCTTACTGTAATATTATAAATGTGAAAGTTTGGATGTACGTATATCCCTATGGATGTTTGTTCCTCAATCGCGGCTGAAATCCTTATCAGATCAGAATGAAATTTGGCACAGTTATAGTGTACAGTCTGGAATAGGATATAGGCTATTTATTCTGATATTCCCACGGGATTAGAAATTGCGTGGGTCAAACCGCGTGAAGCAGCTATTAGGTAGCAAAAACTTCTACGACAAATTCATCATTACGTCTGACGCAAAGTTGAAGCATTTCTAATAATAATTTAAAAATCAATTTAAAAAAATCCCTTCTTAAGATTCCATTTGAATACATTAATAATGTAAACATATAAATTAAAATTAGAAACGGGTTATTTTGAGTTCTCGATATTTTAGCACCATTGCAAGCGCCATGATCCCGTCGCTATTGTATTGACTGCACACACTACACCGTCGTGATCATGGCGCTTGCAACAGTGCCGAAATATCGAGAATTCTTTTTTAAATACAATATTTATCCTATGCGCTCGTTCACACTAGCGGTTGGCTACTTAGGCCGTTCGTTTGAGCGGTACAACCGCTTAACGCGGTTTGTTCGGTCAGCCGCGAACCGGGCCGCAGCTCTCCATTCAACCGCCGCGGTTGAAACTTTTTAGCGGTTAAGTGCCCACAGTCACAATCACACAGGTTGCATATTAGACTAAAAGTGATCAGCCGCGCGGTTAGCCGTCCTTGCGGTTAACCGCTAGTGCGTAGGAGCTAGAGTTGTAAAAGACTTGAGTCTCAGAGTCCTTTTTAATAAGAATCGAGTCTTGTTTTGAAGACTCGAATCTGTCCTCGAATCGGACATGCCTCCAGAATTTGGAGTCTTTTGTAATAACTCAAAAACGGAGTCTTTTTAAAAGACCTCAAGCCTGTCCTCCATAAAGCTTAGCCATAAAACAGCTTAATAAAACTGAAAGACCAAATTAGAGTGACACAATATTTCAACACAACTTTTACTTTAAGGTCAATTCAATTTCATTTGCTATAACTGGACTGAAGGGAGTACCGTAAATAGTTTTAGCGGGTTACGTACCAAAGGGATGATGTTAGTACGCCGTTTTTACAGTGGTGCAAACACTGCACAACGTTGCATAATATAATACAACAACCCAAGTTCATGACTCAGTCTAGCTCAAGGAACTTAAAAGACTCAAAGGACTCGGACTCAATGTGACTAAGGAAACCTAGTCTTGAAAAACGGCTTAAGTCTCGAAATGAAGACTTATGGCGGGTTTCAATATTATGAAAACTGTTCGTTTTGCCTACGAACAATAGAATTCACTACCAAAATGCCTTTCTATATTCAAAATCTTGACATCTAAACCACTGCTTACGAACTGTTTGACTGTAATGGGTTGCTAGGTTACATTTGACCATTTACAAAATAAGTCATTATATCTAGCCAACGACGACGTAACAAGTTATTAATTTAAACCAATGAGGTAAAGGTAGCATGGCAGTCTGCTGCGGCCAATAAGGAGTTATGTTTTCATTATGTATGACCAATTTAAAGAATAGGTCATTTTATCTAGCCAACGACGTAACAATTTATTCATTTAACGAAATGTCCTATCAAATATCTGTCAACATATCAATAATCCAGTTTTCTCTTTCTAACTTATCTATAACTGTTTTTGAAAAAAAGGACGAATATTATTGAATTACATAATTTCCCTCTTAAATATTTACTTTGACGTCATAAAAATGTGATTCAACCAATGGCAAAATTAGTCGAAGGATTGGCGTTTCGTTTTACGTAAGAAGTTAAACTCAATTATTAATAAAAAGCTCTAAAAACATACTATAATATATTTATCGAATACTAAAACATAGCAAACATAAATTGAATAAGTTTATATATTAATTTGATTCAAATATCATACAAATAAGTTGCGAATGCGTGATATTCTATAAATCACATATCACCTATTTTCTTGGAAGAACGTCACGCAAGGAGGGCCCATGCCAAATTTGAGAACTTACAGCCCGTAGCTAGTAGATATTGTGAAACGCTACTTTTTTCCTACCAGTTTTGTACCTGTACCGGTTACGCATAGCAGTCAGTTGAATATTGAAACCCGCCATAAAAGACTCGAGTTTCTTACAACTCTAGTAGGAGCGCTAAGAGGACTAGGTACATTATAGTTACTTACCTGTACTGGCATCACAAAAACAGCTATCTTCTCGTTGCAATCCACGTTGGATTACTGTGTCATTGCCATAAGGCCACTGAAACAACAATCGTCATCATAATGTTAGAATCAATACGTCCACTACTGGAAAAAGTTTATCTGGAAAATATCGCCATGCTTAGGCAATAAATGTAATAGTGCTCTCCGCAAACAGACGATGCTGTCTATACTCTGGTTTGATTTAACATATGGAAAAGAATCGTGTGATGGTATTCGTGGGATGACAGCACATCAAGACAAGGACAAAACATCGCTAAACTTAATGAGAAAACATTTTTTTCGGATTTTAATTTAAGAATCTACTTCAGAAAGTCTTACCAATAACAAAACTTTGTTAATAATATTTTTAAGTTTTTGCATTTCATAATTATTCTTAAGTAACTGAAAAAATGTGCTTTATAAAAATCACCCGATCAGGACTCGAACCTGGGACCTCTCGTTTGCCGGACGAGTGCTCTTCAGCTGCAAACTGGACGCCAGCGACAGCGAGAGCGACAGCGGCGTGGGGAGTTTAGGCCGTTCGCGACGCCATCGGGCGCTCGAGCGATTTGTGGCGATTTCATACAAACTCAATACTTTCTATCGTGTTGCGGAAATCGCTACCCGCGCCGCTGTCACTCGCGCTATCGCTGTCACTGCCGACCAGTTTGCAACCTTCCACTGAGCTACCGGGCCCTGGCCGTACGCCATCAAAATTACTTAGCTTATTTTTTGTTTTTATGTTATATTGCTAATGTAGCTCCATGTTTGCAGCTCGATTCCTGGTTGGGTGATTTTTATTTAGCATATTTCTTCAGTTATTTAAAACTTTGTTGGCTTATGTCCAGAGACCTCAGCCCTTAAGTCATGCTTGGTAGAAGCAATATCTTACATTTTCATTTTATTTTCGAGCAACGCTTATTTTTGACCTGATGGCAATCGACGGGGTCAAAATGTAATTGAGGGAAATTTCTGCTGCATGATAACATAGATGTTAGTGACGAAATCAGCTATGTGGGTAGATTCTAGCTGGAGTCACGCGTATCTATTGCAACCTATGCCGACCCTTTCCCAGATTTAGCGGTCCAATGTACACATTTATTTGTTATGATAAGAAGCAGATAAAATCATAAGATTTTGAAGAAAGTGATTTATGTAAAATCATGTCTTTGAATTAAAAAACTGGTTCTTCATAAAACTTGCTGTTATAATCTTTATAAGCTGTGCGATGATCTACTTGCAATCTACGGGAAAATGTAATACTATATCTGAAAGAAGTACAAGAAATGGGCCATCACATAAAAACTGCCCAATAAAACACTTTTTAATCGGATTTATCGCATTTAATTACTTTTTAAATTTTAACTCAACGTTTCGGTGTTTTTGTAGGCCCCGTGGTCACGAGCGACCGCATAGACAACGAAACGTCGAGTTAAAATCTAAAACGTAATTATCCGCGATGAAACCGGTTAAAATGTGTTTTCAACCGACTTCCAAAAAAGGAGGAGGTTCTCAATTCGTCCGTATGTTTTTTTTTGTGTCTTTGTTACACGATATTTCAGACAAATATGAATCGATTTAAAAAATTCATATGATAGAGGAAACTTCATAGTTGGTCCCATATAAATTTCATCGAAATCGATTGGGTACTTCATTTAAAATTTCATTTTTTTTAAACAATATGTAGGATTTCGGGAATGTTTACGTGGATGACATTATTAGTCGGCCAAAGTGTTGACGTGAAGTCGGTTTTTTTAATGCTCTGTATTCGTTGATTATATTTAATGGTATGAATCGCGAAAACTTCAGAAAATATAACATAAAAACTGTTTTAACCCTGAAAATTTATTCCTAAATCCTAATATACTTAATTTGAACTTACGGGCACGGGCGCGCTCTTTGAAGATCTTTTCTGGTCAGACTTTCGATGCGGTGCGTCACGTCCAGTCTAAAACATAAATTTAATTTGTTAATCCTAGTGTTATAACATACAATTTTACCTACACCACAATATTGATAGTTAGATTGAGAAAGCGGTTAGTACTCTAAACTCTCAAAGGGTGTAGGTCCAAATATACGTAACAGGGTTACTTACTATAGAAAACTATAGCAGTAAAAATATATAGGTAGTAGGTATTTGTTCAATGTTATTTGATGAATACATTCTTATAGTTGAATGTTAATAATTCTATTCCAATTAAGGCCTCGGTTGAAAGGAAACTGAGTAAGCCTGGGCCACAGGGTTAACAGGTTGGCTTTGGTTTAAAAAAATAGCTTATTTTATCCTTATTCAAACACATAAAACCCCTAAAAATGTAGTGAGGGGGAAACAAGTTAATTCAAGATATGGAAATCGCTGTCATGGGTATTTAGTACGGATGAATAACTCATAATATAATTGAAAATACGCTGAGTATAATTGAAGAAATATTAAATGAGAATCATCATAAGGTTAAATGAATGTAAACTAACCGCGTTAGTTTTATTTTAAATAATTATTTTGTAATTAAAATAGGCGAAATTCTTTATTAGGTTTGGCAATACTGAGTGAATGAAGAACGAAACTATGGTAATTGACTCGTTCAGTAAGTCAATCGATCGATTTGTTCACTCGTTTGTTTGCCTTGCGCTTGAGTACTTTCATGGTTTTTTCTATTTTTAACGACTTCAGCTATTCATAAGGACTTCACGATTCTTCTATAAACGACTATTTTGTGCTTGCCTACTGGATCCCGAGAACCAGCATTCCATGACGATTTTTGGTTTTTGTCATTGGACTTCTGATTTTGCATTTCGACATGGATTTCAGCTGTATTAATTGCGGCATTGCGTTTGGTCGCTGTGCAGCTTTAGGCTGTCCATAAAATTTATTGTTTTATTTTATGGAGTAGCACCTGAAGGAGATAGAAGTTATGTTTTCCATTCTTATTCAGCCTAATTTATATGCAGTTGATATTAATATTTATATATATTTTTATAATATTTCTATGATATTAATTTTTCATTTCATTACATTTTCTCATAAAATTCAATCAACTATAGATTGTTCATACAATTACTACAACTTGGTTGCCATGATGTGAGAAATTTTAATAAAATAAATAGAAAGCCCTAAGAAAAGTGAAAGTTGTTAGTATCAATAATTATGAACTCTCTAAATAATTCAAAATACAATAATTCATGTATAGATCTCGACAAAGATTCGGGTCCAATATCAAGTAACCCTGTATATTTGGATATTGAGTATTGCGTATGCGAAGTGGAAGTTTTCTGTGCGGGCGAAGGCAGAATTAGCTTCGTATATTTTATCCTGTGATTTTCTTGGAATATATCCATTACATACATAGCCTTTTGTTTGCAACAGATTTATACCTATAATTATATTTTATTGTTTTCTGTATTTGTGTTTATTGGCGGGATACTTAGCCATATAAAAATGGCGGAGACTTTTATACTTTTTTTAATAATAAATAATAATAATAATAAAATCTTTATTTGCATGGAAATTGGTACATTGGAGGTCTTAATGTATAGATTAAAGTTTCACAATATCCTACCGACAAGTGTCAGTGTGCAAAATATTAAATTTAAGATATGTCGAAATACATGTTTAAGTTAATTGTTATATTCAGAATATTTTTTTTATATAAAGTTATAATTTTTAGTCAATATATTTGTCATTTAGAAATTCATTATTAGTATAATATAATTTAGATTGCAAGAATTCAAACAGACTAGATTTAAATTTATTGAGTGGTAAATTTTTTATTTTAGTTGGTAGTTTATTATAAATTTTAACTGCCATACATACAATATTTTTTTGGAATAATGTTAACCTTTGGGCAGGTACATAAAGTTTTTCTGCATGTCTCATGCGACCAGAAATCATTTCCCGATTGGTTGGAAACAACTGTGGGTGCTTTTTAACAAATAAGCCCACTTCATAAATATATAAACAAGGCAACGGTAAAATTCTGAAGTTCTTGAATATTGGTTTACAGCTATCTAAATATCCTGCACCGGATAATGATCTAACGCATTTTTTTTGTACTTTAAATAATAAATCGATTTCAACAGAGTTGCCCCATAAGATTATTCCGTAGCTCAAGAGGGAGGCTACGTAGCCATGGTACGATAGTAGAGCAGCTTTTCTTCCCGCTACCTCTTTCAATCTCCTTAATGCATAAATAAATCGGTCTAGCTTTTGACAAAGCCTTTCGATGTGCGCTTTCCAATTCAAGTATTTGTCAATTTGAATCCCTAAAAATATTGCTGTTTCTACGTTATTAATCTTCTTATCGTCAAATGTTATGTCAATGTTATTATTATTTGAATTATATGTTTCGAATTGTATTAAGTTTGTCTTATTAAAATTAATATTAAGATTTAAGTTATTTAAAAATGTCACTACGTGAGTCAGTATTTTTTGGGTTTCAGCTTTCAAATTTTCTTTATTGTTTGATTTTATTATTAGGGTTGTGTCATCTGCAAAATTTATACATTTTTGATTTCCCATAACCTCTGGTAGATCATTTATATACAACAAAAATAAGAGAGGTCCTATTACGCTGCCTTGGGGGACACCGTACTTATTGTGTAAATATGGTGAACGCATTGTTTCTCTGTATCTACCATTAAAATAACTTATTTCTACACATTGTGTTCGATTTTGTAGATAACTTTGAATCCATTGATTTACTTTACCCCTTATGCCGTTTTTATTTAATTTTTCAAGTAAAATATTATGATCTACATAATCGAATGCTTTGCTCATATCCAGTAGTAAAGCCACAGGAAAACACCTCTTGTTTAGACTCTCCGATATTTCTTTAACTAATGAGAAACAAGCCATACTCGTTGATCTTCCTTCTCGAAAACCAAATTGTTGGTCATTTAGAACGTTATATTTTTTTGAGAAATTTTTAATTCTGATTGATATTACCTTTTCAAAAATTTTGGATATTATTGGGATCCGGGCTACTGGGCGAAAGTTTGTCATATCCGTTAGATCACCTTTTTTGTAAAGGGGCTTGACTATTGATTTTTTTAGTCGTTCAGGAAATATGCCTTGGTTTAATGATAAATTAATAATGTGTGTCATTGGTGCCTTTATGGCGGTAGCACATTTTTTTATTATATTTGTGGTAAGATTGTCATACCCCGTTGTCTGAGTGTTTTTTAAAGATTTAATTACTGCATCAATTTCATGTATATTAGTTGGTAGAAGAAATAATGAGTGGTCCATTGACGATTGAATAAGTGGTTTATAATTAGAAATGTCAGAATTAGCTTTATTTGTCAAGTTTATAAAAAAATTATTGAATTGGTCACATATATTTTGAGGATTGGTATAGATTATGTCATTAAATTTAATGATGTCAATGTTTTCATTTCGATTTATGTTTGAATTATTATTATTTTTTATTATATTCCATGATGCTTTGCAAGTATTTTTCGCCTTATTAATATATTCGGTGTTACATGACTTTAAGGACGTGGTCATACATTTTTTTAAAACCTTATTGTAATGATTGTACAATATTTTATTCTGATTTCTATTACTATTACATAGAATGTATTTTAAGTATAAACGTCTTTTATTAATGCAACTTTTTTTTATGCCTTTAGTCAACCATCTTCTATTCGGGGTATTATTATTATTAATTTTAACTCTTATAATAGGAAAACATAAATTAAAAAATAACATTAAGTAATCATGAAAAATGTTAAATGATTTATTTGTATCGTTTTCAGAGTACACGTCTTGGAATGATAATGATGATATGCATTCGATATATTTGCGTATGTTGTCTTCTGAAAAGTCCCTTTTTTCTTCAAACCAAAATTTTGGACTGCTCTTTACATTTTTTCCTTTTTTAACCTTAATAGACACAGTTTGTGCCGTTTCATGGTCAGATAGGCCCAAATAGTGTATTTCAGACTTAGCTTTTTCAAGATTACTACATATAAGGTCTATACAGGCTTTTTTCCTCGTTGGTTTTAAGATATGACTTTTTATATTATTATTTAGTAGGATAGCCTGAAATTTTTTTGATAAAGAGTTATTTTTTAAAATATCGATATTGAAGTCTCCGCTGAGTATGATTTTTTTGTTTGATTTATTGTGTAATAATTTATGAAGCAATTTTTCTAATTCGATTAGGAATCTATCCACTGAAGATGCTGGGGTTCTGTAGATGCATACTAAAATTATATTAAAGGTGGTAATTTCTACAGCACAGCATTCAAAAATGTCTCTTATGGGTTGAATGGTTTTGATGACTTCAAACTGGAGCTTTTTTTTAATTAAAATACAAGAACCACCTCTGCGTTGTTGTGTACGTGAGTAGTATGCTGCTAGATTATAGTCCTCCAATGTAAGGTTTGATTCTGATCCTCGTTTTATAAAAGTCTCTGTAAGACATACTACGTCTATAGAACCGATATTTTTTGAAAGTTCGTATAATGCTGCCTGAAGTAAGTCGCGCTTCCCTAGTACACCGGCTATGTTCTGGTGAAATACGTTAAGTTTATTATCAGAGAAAAAACTGTTTCGGTGAAGATGGTACTTGCAGATTCCTACCGTTGCCCGAGTTTGTTAGAGTAGCTTGCTCAATGGTTGTAACCAATTTAGGTATCATTCTTTTCGCAAAAGTAGAAGTGTATTGTAAAAGATCTATTTCTACGTTTAATTTAAAACAGAGATAGTTGTTAAAGCCAGGTTTGCCTTTTGTCAATTTAAATTTCTTCATAATATTAGATATGTCAATGAAATTACAATTAGGATAATTATTTGATAACATTCTAATATTTAAATTAAGCAATCCTTCATTTAGATATTTATTATTTAATATTCCTAGTAAAAATATCTTTTTACATTTTTTTAATAATTGTAAGCTAGTTAATTTCGCAAAACAAAGTGTAAGGGTTTTTATCATTTTTGCCTACACTTAATATAACTATGTCTTCTTTTCTTATTTCTTTTTGTAAAGATACACAGCTAGTCAGTATTTGTGAGCTACTTGCAAAGGGTTTGACCATTGAAGACACATCATATTTATCGTTCCAGGTACCTTTTCTGCTGTTCAGTATCTTAAGTGAAAGGCCCCGTACTTGTTCATCTCCTAAAATGTAAATCGTTGGTTTCCTTTCATTCGTCTTTTTTACATGTTTGTTTGAGATTGAAGATGTTTGAATATTATAGTGTCTGTTTTCTGTGCCTTTAGGTGTTTGTTTGACTGAGTTGTTCAAGCGGTTTTGCAGGTTTTTACAAACCCTTCTATCCAGAACTAAAGGTGATAATCTAGGTGTGTTTATAGTCTTGAATATTAGGGTTTTATTCATAATAGGCGAGGATGATGCCTGTATTTTATTCATATAGCTTTTATCTAGACTTTTACTTGGTGAGGGTGTTAGAGTAACTTTTTTTAGTAATTCGATTGTTCTGATTTTATCTTCCAAGTTTTTTTTCAATTTATTAATTTCGATATTTAATACTCCGATTTCATTATGAGCACATGTAAGATCTTGGTATAGCTTTTCATTTTTTTCTTTTAAATCTTGCATCATCGATGATTCGAGAATAGGACTTGCTGTTAAACTTCTATTTATAGCTTGTAAAGAATTATCCGAATCGTCAGTTAAGTAGTGAGATAAATTTATATTGGAGTCTGATAAAGTTCTGCGTCTTTTTGTATTTTGTTTATTCCTGTACGTTATATTATTTGTTATGCTCTCATTCATTTTTATTTCTTAGTAGAAAATTTATAAAGGCAAAGAAAAATAAAAAACAAATGTAAGAAGTTTTGTTCACGAGGATCGAACTCAGGACTCTGGTATCAGAGGCTGCTTCTATTACCGCTCGTCCGCTACGACTTTAAGATGATGGAACGAATTTACGGTTCTCACTATACAATGATGACTCATATATTTGTGGCCGTTAGTGTTTCTTTGTTCATGACTTAGTAACTGATTCACTTCAAGATATCTAGTTTATTCACTGTTTTTAATAAACTAATTATTATTTTGATTTATTTCACTTCACTTCTTAGTTTTTTTGTATATTAGATGTTTTGATCACCGTAAATGTTTATTTATATGTTTAATAGCACTGTTTAACAAAATATGTGTTATCTATTGTTATATTGGAACATTTCAGTTGCTAACACTTTCACTGCATTGTTATAGGATATTATTACTATATTTAATAATTATTCACTTTTTGATTCGCAAGAACTATTTTAAATAATTAATTTAATACGGAGTCGAAGTGCACCGTGCGCCACCTAGCGGTGAATTTTCATAAATTTCCCTTCCTTTTTATTATTTTGGTTGCCATTTCATCAACTTTAGGTATTTTTGTGTAATTTTTACTGAATTATATTCCTGAAAAATTGATTTCCTTAACTTTCATATAATTTTAGGTGTTATACATTGTTAAAATTGCCGTTTTAATGAAACTTTTCATAGTGTCAACTTTGATCATGATTATTTATTTCATAGTCTCAACTTTGATTATCACAATGGTATTTATTTATTTGGGACAATAAACAATCTTACATCAAAATATTACAATTTATAACCAATTACTTAATAATTTAGATTTAATGTAGATCAACGACATTATTCACGGATAAATACAGGTTATATTAATCAATGTGGAATAGTGAATGATAATTATTGAAAAAATACAATTATGTTCGTTATATAATAAGTAAATACATTTGTTACTTTGAAGATGGTGTAAGATTAAATAAGTCTACATTTTCAAAAAGGTTACTGTAGGTGGTGATAAGACGATGCAAAGGCGCGCGCGCCGGCGTTGGTGCGGCACGGAGCGGTCTTTGCGGAGGTAGTTGCGTGGTACATAGCAATTTTATTTATAAATGTTCTACAATCAATTTGGGCTTGGCAGATTTTTAATAACATTACTGCTCCTAGGAATATTCGGCGTTTTTATAAGGTTAATAATTTAAATTTGAGCATTACTTGCGAATAGGACAGCTCATTTCTATAACACCGATGATTCATGGCGAGTAAATACTTATTTTGTACTCTTTCTATCATATCATTATATTTGTTGTAACAGGGATTTCAAATTTGGGTTGCGGACCTATTCAACCTGAGGTCTTAAAAGTGAACAGTATAGGGCAAGATTCACAGATTCCTTATGAAAATTTCTCGAGTTCCTCATTATTAACCCGTACATTTGAAGAGATTTATTTACATTTTTTTGTATTGTATCCATGTGAAGGTTTGAGTCAAGCTCCACACCGAGGTCACGTATAGCTGAAACGCATGACAGTGGAACATTGTTCAGTTTTTTTTTGTAAATCTGATGAAGTTACATTTAGGTACAAAAGTATTGAGCTATTAGGAACGTGCAAAGTAGGTGGTTGGGGTTACGAAAACGATCGCAGCGCTTGACGCGGGAGAAAAATGCAACAAAAGGGGCCAGTCAGTTAGCAAATAAAATTGCAAAATGTTTTTAGTCAAACGACCTCGAAATTAGATCAAAGATGTAAAAAGGGAAAGAGTAAGTGATCAGATGAGTGAAGAGGGAAGTAGGTGATCAGAAAAGTAAATGTCCACAAATTGACCACCACTTTGGCGATTGGGTATGCCTGTCTGCCTCAGACGCCAGTGGTCGCGGGTTCGATTCCCGCACGGAACAAGAAAAAAAAAATGTTCTGTGTCTGGTTGTTTATCTATTTATGTATTTATATTCTAGGTTCCTCCTAGTTCGTTACATGGTATCTCATAACACAATCTATGCTTACTTTGGAGCCATGTAGTTGGTGTAATTGTCTGGGGATTTTATTATTATGTCACCTAAAATTGCCATAATAATCAAATTAATTTTATTTGCGTTGCAAATTATAGGATATCATTTGTGTCCTACTATTGTTTTAGTTATAGTGTTTTTATTGTTTTAGTCTTAGTGGATCGCTATGTTCTCAAAAACCCGACGGCAAAATTTGCAGTGAATATTTCATAGGTGGTAAAAAATCTGACGCACAAACAAGTCTGAGATATGCTCCCACGACATTCACTATAGTATTTCAACAGCAGAGAATTGACGAAACACATGCATAAGCTAGATACGCGCCTGATAAAACAAAGAATTACAGCAGACACCACAACAACAAAAGCTTCAGATACCACGAGAAATAGAATCATAATGGGAAAAGGGTACGAATTACATCAAACTCAACCTCCTCTGGTCAACCGAGGACTTCAAATCAATATTGAGTCAATACTTGGTCAGAACTACAACAGCTTACAATATAATTTTTATCATATATATTTACTTATATTATAAAGTTGAAGAGTTTGTTTGTTTGTATATTTGTTTGCTTATTTGGTTGAATGCGCTAATCTCAGGAGCTACTGGTGTGAATTGAAATATTTCGTGCTCAATAGTCCATATATCTTAGAACGCCGTGATTAATAGGAGCAAAGTTACAAAGGAAAATGTTGCGAAAACGGGGAAAATTATTCAATTTTGTGAGCTTCTATTAAACGGTTTAAGTTACAAAAAAATAAAGTATGACGGAAAATGTCCACAACCGCACATACTTATCTTTTAGTATTGACTCACAATAACTATTCTAATGGTTATAAATTGCGTTCGAAATTAATGTATTAATTTGCGATGGAGTTTTATCAAAATAGTATTAATCATTATCCAATTTAATACGTTATTAATCATAAGTATTTAATTGTGAACAAAATGATCGAGGCTCGTATTAAATAACTAATGCCATTTGTTTTCAGTTCTTTTTCATTTCTTACAGGCTTTGCTATCACCAATTTATTTCCTTGTAGCAAACAATGGGGCAGGAAACTTACGGGCTTTCATCACCTCAAAACCAGTTTATATAAAAACGTATATTTCTCCATAAACAATTTTTAACAAATTTCTCTAAAAATAACCTTTAATGTCTTCTTAAATGTATTTATTTACTCCAATCTATACAAAATAAACAGCTCCTGATATAAGTTTTTGACATCTACCCCTAAAACTGCATTTGCAAGGTGGCGCTAATGTCGTGCAGGTTCCCAATAGCTGCTGATCAGTGGTCTCGCTCCTGTAACTTAATGTTACTTGTAAAGAACGTTTTGTTATACTTTCTTAGAATCCACACATTCTAGACACGTTTTTAAGATTATGGGCAGCTATAGCTCCATACTTTTTTGTCACAGTAGATGATCTAAATTGACTGACACTATGAAAAAAGTTTAGAAAAAATGCTTTAAAACAACAATTTTGATTATGTTTAACGTTAAGAACTCCTAAAATTTAATTCAGTAAAAATTACACAAAAATACCTAAATTTGTTGAAATGGCAGCGAAATGAATGAAAACGGTAAAGAAATTTATAAAAAAGTAAAAAAAGTCTCCGCCATTTTTATATGGCCGAGTATTCCGAAAAAAGATAAGATTTTCTTACAGTCTTACATCCGGACCAACTTCAGATTACGGGTGATCCATTATTTACAACAGACCCTGTATAAATAAAATTCCAGATCCTACCTATATTTTATCAACGGATAGCCACCGGACCGGACATAATAAGTCCTATTAATTAAATATGAATAAGTACTAAAAGTCAAAATGCTCAGATTCTTTTGAAAAGGAATTTGTATAAAAAAAGTATAATGATAATTATAAACATAAAAGGAAAAAAAAACACATACCGCTGACTCTCTCGGTTTGGCGAACTAGAAAAAAAAATCACTAATGAAACATACACATAAAATCATTTCAAAAATCGAATGAAAATAAAACCTTTTTGTTTAAAAAGGAATAAAAAACGCGAAAAGAAAATGATAAAAAAAAAACACAAAAGGTTAAAAATCACATACCGAATCTCTATCAAGTTTCGGTTTGCTGACCTAGAAAAAAAAACTGTAATTGTTAACTTGAATACATTAACAGAGTGTAACCGTTGATTGTGCAGAGGCGAATAGTAACATAAGTTAAAGTAACTATAAGACATATCAAAAACTGCTATTTAAATGTTGGGATAATGGGACCTTCTTAATACATTAAAATAAAATAAAAAGAGAAAAAAATATTGAAAAAAGGTTATAAAACAGTATCAAAACATACCGACTCTCTCTCAAGTCTCGGTTTTTCGATCTAGAAAAAAAAACAAAGCTTGTTTTAGCTTGAATAAGTCATCAAAGTGAATAAAACTTATACCGTTATAATAACATATACTTTTACGTTTTCTTCAAAAATTTAATGAAAATAACTTCATAACGTAAAGGACAGATATAAGCGCGTTTAATGAAAATAAACGTATAAAAGAGAAAATACAAGTAGGTAGGTAATTTAATAATCATTAACAAAAAGGTAAAAAAACACATACCGACTCTCTCTGAACGCTTGGATTTTTGACCTAGAAAAAATTATCAATTGTCAGCCTCAATATAAAAATATATTTTTTTCCAAAATCGAACGAAATTAACATTTTTCTGAAAGGGAATTTAAAGGGCAAATACTCGCGATTGGTGAATAGTAAAGTCTGTTTCAAAAGGCAAGTCATGCTACAATTTGAAATGCTGAACCATTCATGTTTTTTTCTTTAAGAGATGTATTTCCTTTTGATACCTGAATATTTCAAATCTAAGTATATGTGGAAATTTTTTAATAATTGTCCTTAAGTTAAAGTAATCGATAACCTTCGTAATAGGTATATAAAAATGAAATATATATAAAATAAAAATCATTAAAAATTAACAAAAAGGTCCATAAACACATACCAACTCTGTTTCAATTCTTGGTTTCTCAATCTAGAAAAAAGGTCATAATATTTTAGCCTGAATACAATATAATCGAATTAAGATAACATTTTACTTTTATAGCAAATTAAGTCTTAGAAAAAGCAAGAAATGTTAGTATTTGAAATAATCCAACTATTTTCAAATTCATTTCTGATTTATTTGATTTGTTTGTGTATTTATTATTATTAAGTTAAATAAAAAAATAAAATACTAATTTAACTTACGTTTGCTACTGTGTCTCGCGAAGGTGCGCTCTAAAATAAAAAATAAAGTAAAACTGGCTTTATTACCACGCTTACGCATAAATACTTAAAATGAAAATCCTTCGGAATAATATATGTATTTTCATGAGGTTATGAAATAATACAGGTCATCATTTAAATAACTGTTGTTTAAAAATAGGAACATGAATGTGAAAAGAAATGAAATGAAATGTATTGAAATGTATTGAAATGTATCTAATGTCTGTATCAGGGTGTTATAATTGGGCAGTTCCCAGTAGTTCAACTGCTCAGTTCGACCAGTTGAACTAGTGGGAATTTTATTCTCAGTAGTTTAACTTTGTACAATCCAGGCGCGGTCGCAGAATGAAATTTTGGGGGGTCACATCTGAATTTTGGGGGGTTCACAACAAATTTTTTTAAATCAGAAGTTTCTTTTTTAGCTTCTTTTCTTATAATATGTTCATCTTTTCATGATTTGGGGGGGGGGTCATGTCCCCTGTGACCCCCCCCCCTAGGACCGCGCCTGGTACAATACTCTCGAAAGTTGAACTACTGGGACATAAAAGTTGTAATGGCATCTAGTTCCCGCTAGTTCAACTAGTCAGTTCAATCGTTGACAAGAAAAATATTTAATTTTTGAGTCTTTAATAGAAAATGAATACATACTTTTCAAGGTTTGATCAAATACCTACTTATAGTATATTTCTATATTGAATTGCAATCCAAAATCCTTCACACATATGGAAACATATCCGCAAAACATACTCGTTCATATATGAAGTGCTCATCTAACTTAACACACTTAAAATATCAAATAAAGAACAAATTGTTCTATCGCTTAACTGTAATGTGAAGACGTAATCGATTTACTTTATGCCAAGTCTAAGTTATTCCTTATCTCAAAGAATAAACAGTCCTAATTGACTGTTTATCCGTAAGTCAATGATAAAATAAATACTGATAAAGGTAAGCGTCCGCAGGTCGGTATCATAAGAGTCAGGACAAATCAGGAAACAGTGTGTGATATTCTCCACTTTTCGATCTCTTCTTGAATATGTCGAATATGTCGTGTATGTTATATGCGAATATAACGCATGGAGAATTTGATAAATAATACAATATCAGTATGTACACTAAAAATAACTAACATAAATAATATTATATTATATCCATAACTTAATATACTTATAAACACAATAAAATACTATGCATAAGCATAGATGAATATATAACAGATAATATATACACAATACATAGTAGAATACATGAAAATGAATCTTGTGTGGGAATCAATATAGTTGAGAGAAAAGTGCTCTCGTACTTTTTTCTTAAAAACAGATAAGGACTTTGACTCGCGGATATCGTAAGGCAGTGCTTTCCACAATCTGACTCTGATGGACAGTAAAAGAGTACATAGCAAAAGTAGTTAGTTTGGGTTAACTCTTACGACACCCACGGGAAGAGATGGGTAGTGCTATTCGAAAGGGCGGCACTAAACACTTTAATTTTGCATGTAATTAGAATAATTTTCTTTAAAATAAGGGTAGTGTGTACCTAGAATGATTTTCTTCTATGTGACATCTAAAATTAAGACAAATTACAAAAACTTCAAAGTTACCTCGTAACTCCTTGACTGTCCCGTCTAAAAGGAAAAAAACATTTGATTGATTCAGAATAATTAACGTACGAATAATTAATTAATATAAAATGAAACAGTCTTACTCCTTTAAATAAAACTACTTTTTGACCGGATTAATCGCGTATAATTTATATTTTACATTTTAACTCGACGTTTCGGTGTCTTTGCAGACCCCGTGGTCACAAGCGACTGACTCAGTAAAATATAAATTATACGCGATTAATCCGGTCATAAAGTATTAGTATTTAAATTATGAATCGTGAAAACTTAAGACAATATTAGTCTTACTCCTTATTTAAGTTTGTTCCCTTACCTCAAAGACTTCCGAATCGACACCCTAAAACAAAAAATTGTGAATATTACTTTCATGCAAATCATTACAGAAATCATGCAATAAGATCATGAAATCATGATTAACAAAGGGTTAATTTTTAGTCGATTCAATGAATAGTAGCTTAGGGGTAAATGAAATTCAGCTTGAAATGGCCAGTTCTCCTATAGGATCCGTCGAGATTAGCCTTCTTCTTATACCTATGTTATATTTCAGGTTAAATTCCAAAGTATTTTGGCTGAGCGTTACTGTGTAGCATTCAAGCTGAAGTTGCAAAGGAAGTAATTAGTACGTAAATTGGAGAAGGAACGTAGGCAGACACTATGCTAGGTAGGCAAGGGCAACGATAAACGTTGGATGTGGCAGTGCAGAATGAGTGACATGGCTTGGGAAAAGTCTTTGTCTAGAAGTAGGCCCTTCCCAAATAACCATGGGCAAAAATGTATGGAACCTGGTCCAATATACCAACAGTGTTACAACCTATGCTAAATCAAACATTTAAAGAGTTAAATATTACTATATTATAGCACCAAGCCGAAATTGAGCGCGAACATGGTGTTTGAAATCGAACCTTATTACATTTATTTTAATAAAAAATATCAAGTTAATAATCAAGAAATAATTAGATTTGCAATGTTATGATACGATTACGGGATTACCTATGTATTACATCATTTTTAGGGTTCATATTTCCAGCGAAGCGAATGGGTATATCTTTTTAAATAAAAAAACAACAATTGTAATATTGTACATTTATTAACAGTTTCGTATTATCAGTGTTAAAATAATTAAAAAAATATACTAAAGGCAAACAAAATAACTCTTCATTTAACATTGACGTTGTCTTACATAAAAATATTTTATCCATCAACAATAACCTCATCTAAATGAAGTGCCAGTCTATGAAATCCTTCCAGTCTACCCAGTCCCAAGTACCATATTATAGAGATAACATGGGCACAGCTCCCTACAGTGCGTCTACCCGTAAGACAAGTACAATAATATTGTATTATCGCATCTCGGCCTACTAGATCGCGGTCAATTAGTATATAAGTGTAATATATTCTTGTCCTAACGTGTCGGGATTGTACCTTTCCTCTGAGTAGCCATACGTTAGTTTGCACAATATTACATTGCTGCAAGTCTTGCAAGTTACTCTGCCGATATATTTCTATCGTATAGAGACCGTTTTCACGCAAATGTTCGCTAGCATACGAACGTGCAAGCTTAAGCTGATATGAGCCAAGGGAAATAAGAATCAAATCATCGATGGTTAATACAGGAAAGTCTTGCAACTGGGGAAGGTTTGCTTCCATTGTTTCAAACGCAACTCGTTGTCTGTTAAGATTTTTTAAAGTTACATAATCATATAAAAGGTTTGGAGAGTTTATTTTTATGTTTATTACGCTTAAAATATCATGGGCAAGCCTATTATCAGTAGCTACTCTATAAAATGCATTAATAAGAGCAGCTGCAATTTTAAAATCAATAAACATGTGAGGCAATGCTCTATTAAAATAATCTTGGCGTAACAATTTGAATCTGTTCTTAAACTTGCCATTAACAACTTCTACCACCCAACGAATGATAGTGACTAATCTAGATTTATTAGCCTGCTCAGTCGTTAATTGGCTTTCATTCCTATCCTTCGTTAGAGGAAAATGTGTTTCATATTCTAGCGATTCGAGGTCCATAATACAGTCTCGGAAGCCTCTATCCAAAATGAACACATCATTTGGTTCAAAAAACACATGAAAAGCATTAGTCTCGTCTTCACACAAGTTGGTAATAATAGTTGCATCACTGGTTGTTGCGGGGTATGGACCAAGGACATCAATTATGTAACCGTCACAGCAAACAATTAAAAAGGGTTTTAACAAGTTTTGAAACTTGTGATGACTGGATGTTAACCTTTGAAAAAGAAAGTTGCTACTTTTTTCAATGTAGATGTATGTTCCATCGCAGATGACTATGGCTTTTGTATTGTTGTCATTACCAAAAATACTCCTTGGTAAAAACAAATTCCTATCCAACATATTCTGTCTAGAAATATTATCCATGCCTAAATGAGTAGATACTAAATCGGCCGTTAAATGTTGTCTGGCTAAAGCCAGTTTCCTTTCCAGGGTTCTGCGTGACATATTAAATAGGCTTGATAGTCTTTCATTAGACTCACCTGTACGCAGTTTCGATAAATATATGCCAATCACAGTACGAGGACGGTTAGTTGCTGGTGTCAGGGAAGGAGTTCCTTGTAAAAGCAAATCGAATTGCTGAGTAGTGAGTCCAGTCCAAAAAACCATGTCATTTTCACTTAGCGATCCCAACAATTGGAATACGATCCTAGTTCCTTGATTTAGAGCCGATATTAACATATTTGTCATATCTGTGAAAAAGTCAACGCAAAAATCATGCGACACGCTACAGTGATCAAGTAATGAATCCCAAATGTTAGCTTCCAAATGCTCTTGACAGACTCTTGCACTATTTGGAATGTACAAATTCTGCGTAGGTACGTAGAACATATATTTTAATTGCCGTGGGTATTCTTTTTCGTTCTATGTTGTGACAATCGTTAAATATACAATGATTTGCTGTGTTTGGTGCCCTAATTAACTCTGGAGAATAAAACATTTGTTCAACAAAAACGTTCTCCACCGCAGGTTCTACGACCGCCACTGCAGGTTCCACATTTTCCAACGCAGGTTCTTGAACGTTTTCTTCTGCATTTTGCATTGCTGCAAGAGCAGCGTTAATCCTTTGCCAGCAACGATGATATACATTTTGTGTATTATTATATACAACCTGTTAAGAGATGTGTTATTGTGAGAATAGTTAATGACAAATAATTCATTATAAAAAAGTCGTAGTAGCGTTTCTATAGTTAAGATCACGGATCGTTGACGTGTTCCGGATAAAGGAAAGGATAGGCCAGTAAAATTACAGGTTACATAGGCAACTCCATCTGAAGTCAAGGGTCGGCAACTTAGCATAGGCGGATCCGGCGCTCGTTTGTCAGATTCGCCTATGCTAAGTTGCCGACCCTTGATATTATAAAAAAACTATATTATAACTTGCTTTCATACTTGGCTGGGAGTGATAGAAAAACTTAGAATGTGCAGTTGCTTATCACATATCAATCACCTAATCCAAAGTGTGGACTAGGTAATTGGTGTGTAAAGCAAAGCTTGCACTATGGATACTAGATAACGTATAGAGATACATAGATAAATATATAAATGACATCCATGACCCGAGCACAAATGTTTCTGTTCATTACACAAACATCTGCCCCTGGCGGGACTTGAACCCGCTTCTATTTCGCTCCGTAGACAGGGCCACTATCCACTGAGCCAAACGGTCGTAATAACGGTAATATTATTGATTGATAATAGGCTTGCGTAAAGGGATACTTAGTGTTTTCTTTCGTTACTAAAACTATTCGCTATGTAAATGTAAAATGTGTTTCTATCTGTGTGTTTCACAATAAAAGTGAGTGTGACAGTAAAGACAAATAAATAAAAATAAAAACAAACAATAAAAACACAGATGCTTTTCATGTAGAATGTAAAAATATATAAATCAGTCCATACCTCGATCAAGGCATTTTGTCGCACATATTCTGCAAACTGAGGTCGACTTTGTGGAATATCTGCTCCCAAAACATGCCGTCTTGTACGTATTACGCGTGAGCGCAGGCATAATACACAGCGGTTATCTGCCATTACACTATTCACCAGTCAACATTCACCAAGAGCGCTTGCTAAAATCGTGTCCTAGTAGAAGTCCGGTAGTCACATGTACGTAAGCAATATCGAAGTCAATTAAAACAAGCAGGGGTCAGTAAGTCGCAAAACAAGCCGATAGTAACACAAAAGCAAGGAGCGTAAACAACGTGCGAGCAAGGAGCAGCAGGCCTATTACGGTTCTTTCATGATATGACATGATATAAAATTTTGACATTAGCTTGTCATCAATCGCGCCAATTGACAATACCGTGCGCCAATGTACGTTAAGTTTTTGAAGGCTGAGTTCATGACAGTGACGGAAGAAATACGCCAACGCCAAGAATTTTAAACTTGTACACCCTTATTACAAAATAATGCTTTAGGACAGGTTTAAACCAGGACTAAAAGATCTAGGATTGTTACGGTAATAAAGTCAAAGCCAGGTTTAAATTACATTCCTATTACAAAACCAAGACTATTCGAGAATCAGATAGACCAGAAATCATTCGTGGTTCTAACATGTTGAACAGATTAAAAATCTAAAATCGACAACCATTCATTCATTTCTGTTGGATTCATACGTCAAATGAGGCTGTATGGACATGGTTTACTGTCTTTTCTTTATGAAAGAAAATAAAATGCTTACGGCGCGTAATTCGAGACTGTTTTTTCAGCACTCTGAACTTGCGTATAGTAATTTGGAGAACTCAGCATTCGTATTTATTTATTTTGTGTAAGTATGGAGTTTCAGAAGAAAAAAAGGAGTGAAAACTGGAGTCCTGAAGAGAAAGTTAGTAAAGTAAAAACAAATATTTAATAATGTAATGTGTAATCCATTATCTATTTACTATATCGTTAAAACTATTGTTATTTTATTATAGGATATATTACGTGAACTTATAGCTCAGTCAGCCCACATCATTGAAGACAAATCCACAAAAACGGCAGTCAATATCTTGAAAGTCAAAGAGTGGAAGAACATATCCAATAAGTAAGTAACCACTTTGATATGAATTACTGTTAGTTATTGTTTACTTGCTTTTATATGAAATTTACCTTTTCTTAAGATTCAATGAAATAACCGGCAAGCATCGCACAGTCGAAGAGATGAAGTTGGCTTGGAAGAGAATGAAATTGTCTGCCAAGTCCAACTTATCTACTCATAGGAGGGAGTCAGTTAAAACCGGCGGCGGTGAAAAACCACCTTCACCTTCTCACGAGGACTTGGCAATCATGGCGATTGCTCCTCATGATTTCGTCATTGAAGTTAATGACTACGACAGTGATGCAATGGTACCTATTTTTTTTTATTTAAAATGATTAATTTGCCTCATTTCACTAGAGTATCATTGGAATTTTTGTTTTAGACCCCCAAAGAAAATATAATAGACTACACTGACCCAAAACCTGGGCCTAGTCGTGAGTCTATTATGATCATCGACGACACTATAAATATGAATATCTCTGAACAGATTGTGGCAGAGGAACAAGGTAATTACAAAATATTAAATGCAAAAGCTTAATTTTATTCTGCTTCCTAGCCAGCCTACCTACTATAGCCATTTATATCAGTTGCAGATAACCGAACCAAAATGAACACAAGACATGAAAATGAAACCTCCATCACTACAAAAAACAGAAATAAAAAAGAAAAAGGCTTTCAAAATAGGTAATTATTAAACTTCTAGCTCTCCGCCTACGGTTTCACCCGCATCTTGAAGGAACTGCTTGGGTACTTGAATAATTTACAGCCCATGTATTATTCTGATGTATACTGCGAAGTTTCATCAAAATCTGTTCAGTAGTTTTTGTGTGAAATAGTAACAAACATACATAGGCACATACACACATCTTTTTGTATTTATAAGTAGGATAGGATTAGCAGGAAATAGGATATGCTTGTCCAACACTATATATATTTACTTAAAAAATTATTTTGTATATTAATATCAATAACCTATAAAATTCTATTTGTTTTACAGAAATGACTCAGAGCGCCATACAATTGTGCAGAGTAATATAGATTTTAAAAAAAAGGCACCTTGAAATGATGGAAGAAGAACATCAGTTTAATATAAAAATAGCAAAGTTAAAAATAAAAAAAATAGAATTAGAAATAAGTATCTTAGAAAGTAACAAGAATAATGTATAACCAAATAAATATAATATTAAACAACTAGATCTTATTAAAAATGTGTTTCAATAAACTGTCTCCTCCGAATATTCCCTCTCAAAATCCATTTTTCACCAAATATAACTCAAGCTTACCTCAAAATAATGCGTCGACAATGTCACAAACTGTGGTACTAAAGTAAGGCAATAGATAAACTAGGGGTCTCGGTGGTTTAACTTTAGTACCATAGACAATCCAGGTTTAAGCGTTGAACTACATTTTGTAATACTGTTTATTTTAGTACATAGTTTAAATATAGACCAAACCTGGTTTAAACCTGGTCTACATTTAAACTTTGTTTTGGAATAAGGCAGTCTTAGTTTGGAAAATGTATCAAAACACAATGTTCGCGTTAGATATTGACTAAGCCTTCATAACATGAAATGAAGTGTACCCTAAAACTGTTCATTTGGTACCACATCCAACGTTGTTTAAGGTTGTAACAATTTTTTTAGAATAACTATTTATACTTGTATCACCTAAAGTCAAATTAAATGTCTCCCGATTTGTATGATAAGCATAGTCGACAAAAGAGTGTGGAATATATTATATCGGCAGAGTAACTTGCAAGACTTGCAGCAATGTAATATTGTGCAAACTAACGTATGGCTACTCAGAGGAAAGGTGCAATCCCGACACGTTAGGACAAGAATATATTACACTTATATACTAATTGACCGCGATCTAGTAGGCCGAGATGCGATAATACAATATTATTGTACTTGTCTTACGGGTAGACGCACTGTAGGGAGCTGTGCCCATGTTATCTCTATAATATGGTACTTGGGACGTACAATGCTGAATTTCTATCGTATAGAGTTCTGTGTATTTATTACTGTTCTGTGGCAAGGACTGATTACAAATTGCTTTGTTAGGACCGCAAGAGCGGGCAAGGGGTAGGAGAGAGGGAATCACGGTAAAGATTAGAAAAACAAGCTTTTGTTTACAGTTTATGATGCTAAGAATTTTAAACTTTCTTAGTTTGGAAAATGTATCAAAACACAATGTTCGCGTTAGATATTGACTAAGCCTTCATAACATGAAATGAAGTGTACCCTAAAACTGTTCATTTGGTACCACATCCAACGTTGTTGAGGGATTGGACCGAAATTACTCAATCCCTTTTCAATTTAGAATCAAAGTTTCTTTATCAACATTTAAAATTTAAAAATGCGGTATGGTAAAGTAAAATTGTGATAATTAAATTTTTATCTTTATATTTTATAATATTATATAAATTTTACCTCAGTGAATTCTGAAAAATCACAACTAAGATCCAAATTCAAGCCCTGCAATAGAAGAAAAATATATGACAGGTATGTTTATAAACATATACATTCCAAAAGACAGCGTCACTGATGTACTTACCAAGTCTTCAAGATCTTTATATGCTTGCCGTATTGAATCATGCTGCAAGAAAGATCAATAATTTACTAAGTAACACCGATAAATTGTCTGGCTAAACTACGAGATTTGTTGGTTCCTTCGAGTATAATTTTCAAATAATAGTTCACTTACTGCATTTGCGATTTCGGCTTTTTGTTCTGGAGTTAGTTCAAGCTGGTCATACGCAGCAAGCAGCTGTTCAAATTCTTCTATCTTGCGTTTGAGCCGAGCGATCTCTGCGTTCTTAGCTCTGGTCAGTGTGTTCACTATCACCTCGGTGGGCAAGTACTTCGGCCGACATATCTCATTGTTACGCTTGATGATGTCCACCAAGTGCTCCGTCTTGTCGGTGACGAAGTGCGACCATGCTCTGTTGTCCGTGCAGGATCCATGTGCCTTGATCTTCCCCTCATTTCGCTGTGGTAAGTCATAAGTTTCGTACTCATTGAATACTCGTTCACGTTTTGTTATAAATGACATAATCTTGCCACTTCCTAAATTACATTAAATAAATGTTTTAAAACGTAAATATGTATATAAATAGGCCCTATATCTTCCTGTCTTATGCATAACGATTAAAATTTAAATATTTCATTGGCAATATTTCAGCTTATTGTAAATATTAATAACAAAAATGACAAATTACGATAAATGACATTAGAAATCAGGGCGGAATGGTGATTTGATAGAGAATATCAATTTTGAAATAACTTCATTTGACGTCACAATATTGTGTCTTTTCCTCTGAGAAAAAAATAATAAGGGTGTTACAAACGTACCCAGTTTTTTACTTGCTGGTTCCAACAACATTTACTGAATATTACTTACAGCAAGCAGTATATAAAACTGTTCCATTTCTGATTGAGCTACTTAGTGACTGATAGACAACATAAAGCTGTAAGTATTGGGGGTAGAGAGCTGTTTGGAACATCCATTCCTTAAGGGTCATAGGGGTGCACGGAAAGAATTTCTGAAATTCACACGGGAACGGGAAATATAGGACGTTTTCATTAGTATGACAAATCTTATTTCTGGAATGCACCGATTTCAAACTTAGTAAAAAGGTTCTTCAAAGGGTGTCCGGTTGCATTATGGAAGGAATTCCCTAAAATGGCCAAGGGAACTGGAAATATAGGACTTCTTAATTGATGCGCGTACGAAGTCACAGGCAAACGCTCGTAGCTTATAAGTTTTTTTTTAAGAGCAATTTCAGTCGTACGATGATCTTATATTCTTTTATTTATTTTTTCTTTTCGTCATATTACAAAACCCAGGCATTGCTGCGGCTTTTTTACGTAAGAATTAATTTTATTTCGTAATTTTATCATACGAATGTTCGAGTATATTAATCATAATGATAAAATAATTTACTTCAGTAATGCACCCATCTAGTAGTAAACTTAGGTTTACAAAACATATTTAAGCATAAGTTACTTGGCAACTTTAAAGATTTAAAAGTGCATGAAGAGGTCAGTGAGCCCTGGAGTGCGTTGGTTCATACTTATAAATTGAGGCAAACGACCCTGCTCGCTAAGTTACGCAAATATTCATCATCATCATCATCACACCTCTGTCTCTCCCCTGGGTTATCAGGAGGTTAAGGCTAAGGTATTATCCACCAAGCTGGTCCAGTGCTGGTTGGTGGATGTCAGAATTTTCAGGGAGCCGAAAATAGCTTCTGAAAATCCCTTAACTACTGTATAGAAGTATTCAGCCCCCCAACCATCCTTTTACCGACCGCTCTGAACGTTGCTTAAACTGCGACATCGATTGATATACACATTGAAGTCGTTATGTGTTAATTATCTTTGTTAAATCTAAATAATAAATAAAATAAAGTTGTCATCTTCGCGGAAAGTTAAAAAACGAAATCAAGGAGCCAATTGTTAATACTTAGTAAGTTTTGAACTCGCTCCCAGTAATTTTTGCTCATTCCTTTTTATCTGCAAAGTCAAAGTTAGAATTTTTCTTTATTTCGTAAGTATTTAAATACATCTATACATATAATAAAATGGTAGGAAAGTCAAAACTGTACATTGAATATTTTTTTAAAAGAATACTTGGGGTATGATCTACAATCGAAACAGAAACAAAAAATATAGTTTTTAGAATTTTTGTCTGTTTGTCTGTTTGTGTTTCCGGGATAAACTCAAAAAGTACTGCATGGATTTACTTCAAATTTGGCATGAAGATAGTTAACAAGTCGGGTCAACATATAGGCTACATATTATCACGCTAGCAGTGTTATAATCGTAGGTGCGTTTGGTGCTGCATAGCGTTCACGCAGACGACGTCGCGGGCAGCAGCTAGTTTGAAATAAGTCAAACAATTTACAAATTGAATCGCATTCTCTACATAGAGATTAGTCATCATAAGAACGATGAGCGACGTGGAGACCCTCGGGGCAGGCTTATAAGCAAAGGATGTCTACATGATGTTGATAACGGTGATGAAGACAGAGATAGAAGCCTAGTGAAACAGCTTCTCTTTAGCAGTATCAGTAAAAAAATCGATCTCGGGATTTTGATTTTGGGCCATCAGCTAATGCTTTCTAATGTCAAAATGCGACAATTTGGTATAGGTACGTAAATCACGAAATAGATAAACCTATGGAAAATGTATGCAAGGAAAGTGTACCTATGGGAACCAATTTCATCATACGCACACAAAGAAGCCATTTGTCCATACACTACACCACAAACAAAAACTCTATATTATTAAATTCTATATTAAACTAACTTCTATATTAAAAATCGTATCTTATTTCATTTGCATTAGACTAAAAATCGATTATAAAGTAAAGTAGATTTATGCGATTGTCAATTTCTCTTGCCAAGATATTGACTCTAGCGGTCTAGTGAATGGTTGTTGCACAGAATAGTATCGATAAATAAAATCTGATATACAGAAAAAAAACTAAACAAAAATGTGTGAAAACTGGTGCACCCAAACTCACAAGCAATGCAGAGCAGCGCAGGAGAATAAAAAAGTATTTTAAATTACAAAATGAAATGTAATGATATTTCATAGATACTTTGCATTGCAATTGCTAAGGGGCTGGGCGTAAATAATGAAATCATATTTCATATTTTAAATTGTTTATTTTTTTATTCTAAACTAGCTGCTGCCCGCGACGTCGTCTGCGTGAACGCTATGCAGCACCAAACGCACCTACGATTATAACACTGCTAGCGTGATAATATGTAGCCTATATGTTGACCCGACTTCTTAACTATCTTCATGCCAAATTTGAAGTAAATCCATGCAGTACTTTTTGAGTTTATCCCGGAAAGACAAATAGACAAACAGACAAAAATTCTAAAAACTATATTTTTTGTTTCTGTTTCGATTGTAGATCATACCCCAAGTATTCTTTTAAAAAAATATTCAATGTACAGTTTTGACTTTCCTACCATTTTATTATATGTATAGATTTAGGTCAGACAACCTGGTTGTGGCCACAGATACCTTTTTGGCCATTTGGACTTCCAATCGTGATTACCAAGTCATAGGTAATTGTGTTAATATTCTGTGTACCTACGGTAATTAAAATATTGAAACGTTGTTCGTGTTGATATCTACATATAAATTAATAAAATAAATAATGTGTCATTCTTCACTTTGACATTATATGGAATTTTTTATAGCATGTCATGCAATCCCTAGTAGTCTTAACAAAATTAATTAGTCGAGCCACAGAGCTATTAGAATCCCATCCAGTATCTCGCACACATTCAATTTTCATGCATATTGTAAGCGTGCGGGACACTGTAAATTCTGTTGCAGACTTTACCATTTCCATAGTTTTCTGCACGGCTTTTCTGTGTACCGTGCGTGACGCAAATGGTACGGCTCAGGATAAGTGTTATGATTTGGAGTATATCGCGATAAGGCGACAAAATACTTTTATCCTTAATTTTGCAAATCCATTTTCTATTACGGTGCATCCACACCGTAGTTAGTTTTTGTTGCTCAACATTACCAAGTGTTACAACCGTGTATCACAAGTGTTTAAACCGTGCAACAGACTGCTCGTTGTTCCGAGATGCCGCCGACACTCATAAAACAGCAGAAAATAGGCATGTACACATGTGTGCACGTACTACGATGCCACCTAACCAGAGACGAAAAAGGAAGACCTGGGTTAAAAACTGGTTGATGAAACTTCATGAACTTAGCCACATGAACGTGATGAGACATTTAGAAGCAGATAATTTTAGAAACTTTTTAAGAATGGATTTTGAGTGTTACGAAGAGCTCCTTAATATGGTAGCATATTCTCGAGTTTTTTTTGAAGGCATTTTGAATGCCTCCTGTCTCATGTCGCGGTTGAAATAATCTTTATGGTTTTTTATCCTACAAATATGGTAAATCGTTGAATAGATCGATAGCTTTGGTCCACGCTTCTCGATCTTTCTCCTTCGCCATGTTTTCGCGCGAAATTAGTATATTATGTTACAAGTGAGCTAAGTTGCTACTTACAGTCGAGGCTGTGATTTGAGCCCGAGCCGCAGGCCAAATGTGTCAATGTCTGTATAGCATATACAGTCTATTTTACGTGAAAATGTTTAATTTGGAGTGGTAAATGCAAATATTTTAAAAATGTATATGGATCTTTGTTGTTTCTGAAAATATTTAATGTATAACCGGGATCAATAAAATATGCTCTGTTTACTCGCATGTAATTTGCACAAAGGTACAATTCAACTTTGTAGGATTCATTATATTATGCACTAGGGTATAATATATTATGCAAACGTGACTTATAGCCTACTTTATAGTTCTAAATTAAATAGAATAAGGCTCACTTTACGAGCAAGTGTGTTGAAAAAACAATTATAGCCGCAAGCACGTCGTATCGTCGCGGCACTCAAGCGCAGACTGCGTAGAAATCAATCCTGATTTCGCTACACACGTACTGACAACGCTCCCTAGACGATAATTGTCCCTAAATCGTGAGCTCGCTCGGAACGATTTAGGGACGATAAAAATCGGGTAGGATTTGCCTACATACGAGATGATTTATGATACGATCTAGGGTCCTCCCCACCACTGTCCCGATATTGCCAGTGATTTTGGGGTCGTGTGTAGTCGCTTTTAAGCAACATTCGGCAACAAAAATTTACTTTTTAATTATTCATTGTAGTCACAAAAGTTAGAGATTGTTATTTAATGTTACCGTGTTGCAAAATGTTGCTCCACAAAAAGTAACTGCGGTGTGGATGCACCTTTAAATTGAAGAACTGCTTTCACACCCTTAAGACTGGATCTAACAAATATTCTATTTTCTATAAATTCTAATTATATGATTTTCTATCATATTTTTTCTTACACGTTGAATACTTTTTTAAAACTCACACGATGTATGACGACTACTTTTTTAAATGTCAAACTCTACCAAAATGTCATAAATCTTTTGTCACTAATAAATTTCGTAAGCTCCAAAATTTTTTGCATTTTACATTCCACATGAACTAATTTAGTTGTATTCCCCAGAACTCCTGTAATCCGATGAATTATCAACGAAACAAGAAAGTGCATCTCACTGCTCGAGACGAGGGTAAATTGAAGTTATACGAATCTTGCTGTGATCTCAGAGCCTGGAGTCATGATTCTATGGTCCGCGATCAATACATCAAAGAATGGATGAAGTCAGATATGCCCATCTGCATGATACCATTCAATGTTATATTTGAGTTTTGGAATACCATGACTTATAAGAAAAAAAAGGTAAAGACAAATTATAATTAAAGTTGAATTGTATTGTACAGAAGGCAGCAGATCAAGCGTTATATATATTACCTGTCAAATTTCCTCAACCAATTTTAACTTAAGGGCACAGAGTTCAGATTCAAGTAACGCTTGATGTGCTGTCTTCTGTACATTACATGTTTTTCGCCCAGATCTGATCTTCTGGGAATACCACGATGGCATGTATCTAATGAGATTTATTTTTCAAACTACGGTATAGTCTGATGAAAATTCAGCAGCCAGCTATCAAGCTAAAATCCTTAGTTTCGTGCTAGATATATTCTATCCTAGTTACATATATTTCTTACTTAAATTTCACTCATGTCCCCGATGTTTGTAATGAATTGCGAAACATTGGGATTTCTGGTTCCGTGCGGGAATCGAACCCGCAACCACTGGCGTCTGAGACAGACAGGTTTACCCCTTCGCCAAAGTGCTTGTTGAAGAACGCTTAACCTTTTTTAATTTTACCATTATTTACCTTCACAGTTTGCACCTCGATGTTATCCCGATTGCAGATCCAAAGATATAATTAAAAGTATTTACGTTGCCTGTAATGCAGCTACAGGAAGCTTAAAGAATGATAAGAGCTTCGAAAAATTCTTTGAAGAAGTAAGTCTTTTTGAGTTTTGTCTTAAATATTTTAAATTCGTCTTCTAACCAATATGTTTCAGGAAGAATTTGAAACTTCGCATTGGCCCTATGAAAAGTGCATGGAACCATTAAAAAATATAAGAATGTTTTGGAAAATTATTGCCGAGAAAATATTTCATATCAAAATGCCCAAGAACGAAGAGATTGTTGAAATTAAATGTGACCACGCAGAAAGTATGCGTAGCATTATAAAAGACTGGGAACGTGATATCTTGGAACAGATTGCGTATGCTAAGAAAATGAGAAATAAAGAATTAGATTTAAATGGTAAAAACAAAAAGAAGTGCAAATATAACTCGGCGGGTGACTTCTATATGCCTTATTCAGGGTGCTCGAAATCTACGCTTACTGATATAAACTGCCTGAACAATACAGCGCCTATTAAAAAATCTCGAAGGAGTCGTGACATGATCAGCAGATACGCTTCAATTAAAGTTAAGACGGCGGATGTAACATGCGAAACTGAAACCGATCTCGGGAATCATTCAAATTATTTAGATATATTGGAACAAAAACTAAGCCTACAAAAAGCAGAACTTAAGCGATTGAATAGAGAAAATAGGTCGTTGAGGATAGAACTCAATAGCACTCAAAGAAATGTTATTGTTAAAAAAGGATATCACTCGTTAGGATTGAATACTGAATCTGATATGGCAATGGCGTTACCGATGCCTTTTGACAGTTGCTTGGAAGACGGCATGCGAAATGATGCACCACCTAAAGATATCGATTCTGAAATGATCATCACGATGAAAAACTGTAAAAATGATGTAAGTTACTTTTACGCATATAATAGTAAGTAGTGGGGTCGCTCGGTTTAACAATCTTAACTTTCGATTCCGTGGAAATCTCTCGATATACTCGTAGTTTGGCTTATATCCTAAGTAAGATAGAAATAATTTATCAAATCTGATTGGTAGTTAGTATCATATATTGTGGAATTAAATGAAGTTGGCTCTCACAATTAGCTTGTGTTTGTTTTTTTTCATGCGAATGTCAATTTGTACTGTACCTATTTGTATAATTCTGACTGAAAAAGAGTACCAAGAGTTTTATCCGTTCGCTATTTTTATCTCTTGGTCTACTGTTATATCTTATTCAACGACTAGTTAAAGCCGAAATATGTAAATGAAACTTTATTGAATTTTTTGATTTTTGTAAAAATAATTATGAATATCCTGACGCTGGTACTTATAATACAATAGACATAAAAGACATAGATTGTAGGAACTGTTTGTACTCTGGGCCGACGTTTGTTTTTGGGAAGTACATACCTACTAATTATAGTTAGCTACTCTGTAAATCGTAATAGCGCGATGTAGGATATTCATCATATCGTCATTGTCGTTTTTTATGCAGCGAGGATAGATAAATCAATCATTAATAGAAAACTATCTATTCTTACGTAGAAATCTGAATAAACTTTTGTAACCATGTAAAGTTATATGTTTTATGTGAGCTTCTATTTAATAAATTTAATTTTTATTCTAGAAGTTTAAGCATATATCACTATTGCAAGTAGTACATAAAACGAATAAAATGGCAACTCAAGACGTGAAGGTGGGGGAGCTTTGTCGTAGAAAAGAATATCCTCTTCATTTGCTAAACTCAGGTAAGCGATGAAGCTATCGCTATATTTAATTATATTTAAAGTGCTACTAAAAACGATATCAAAGGCTTTATTAAAGATGATTAATTTGTTACAACCACAACATTTTACATGGAGGAGTCTTTTTGTGTATAAGTACAGTTTCACCCTTGACGGCTAGCCCTAAAACATTTGTTTAATGTCATAAAAGCCAGCAAACTAGACTTACATCGACCAACAGAGCTAGCATGCGACCCTTGATGACGATGAATCGGTCCTTTATTTCGATATTTTCTTAGAATATGGTACTTAGATTATGTATTTTTTAGAATATGGCAGCTTTGGTTCTGTCGGCTCAATCATGATATCGAATCGAGTTATTCTATCTATTATAGTGTGCATGTTATCTAACATGAAAGGATAAAATAATTCGGTAATATTTATCTTTTCGATTAGAGTCTTTCTCAATGATCGTGTGCTAGCCCTGAAGAAGGTAAGTGCAGTTCGAGCCCAAGGATATCATTAGGTACTCATAGATTATTGGGTTAGTGAAGCGATAATTAATTAAATCTAAAGCTGAAAAGCTCTTATTTTAGTTAACTTTCCTTCATAGTATTTTATGTTACTCAATAAAGATGTCTGTAAGAGATCATATTTCGATGATAAGGCCACCTATTGTGCTCGGTATCTATAAAATTGTACTGTAAAAATATTCCTTATCTTTGTGTACAATGAAGAATAAACAAATAAATAGATGTAAAATAATGAATCATATATTCCTAACATAATGTCGGCAGCCATTTCGCTTATGTGACACCGTTATGTGACACCGTTTAAAACGCTAGCAGTGGCTCACAATCTGCCTCTTCATCATCTAGTGGAAAATTCGGGAAACATACCTACTTAACGTTTTTCTTTGATTAACTGCTAAAGTCTTTATAGATTTGGGTACTTATCAGCCGTGTAGGGTCAATAAGAATAGCTCTACTGCCCCAGGAGCGTGTCGGAAAAGGCGAATGAGCCTCGCTTAGGTGGGATCTCGTCGGGATCAGCAGTGCTTCATATAATATTTGCCGCCAAATATCACCTCCCTCTGACGGTGAGGTGTTCGAGAAACATTTTTGATTAGCCGGTTCTTCCTTGCTGTTTCAACCTAATCTTCACTTACCAAAAAATATATCGTAGGATTCACATGTCTAACAAGATTATTTTTTTACAGTAAACAAAACGTTTAGTCCGATTTTGAGACGGGAGCTAGCGATAGCCAGTGCAGGAAAATCTTCTAAAAACAATATAAACGTGCACGCCTCGTTTAGAACGCTCAGTCTGCAGGGATCTAACGCTTCAATATTTTCTGCATGCAGTTCTCATTTCGTAAGTTACATAGTTTTTTTTGTGCTACAGACCCCGGCAAAATACAGAGCGGCTGGTGACAAATTTTAGATATTGAAGCAGAGCACTCTGTACTCGGTTCTGATCATAATTATGTAATAAAAGTAGGTAGGTACATACTTAATTTTTCATTAGAATTCCCTATACATAAATAAAGTGTTTTTTCGAGGCACTCACAGCTCTGTAAGCCGCCGCATCAAAAGTAGTAAGTCGCGCGCCGCCGCAAAAGTAGTATGTGCGCTAGAGTAACCATGCGTTGCGTGACGAATTCTTTAACTTTCGGTTAAGTTTACTCAGTAAATAATTAGTATTTTTTTTCATCTCTCTATCACATTAGACTATCACGTCTTCGAATTTTTGAAGTAACCCACCAGTCACCCTGTATAATCATCAATGCAAGTGCCTTTGGAAAATATCATATGGTCATGTTTTTTCACCCAAACTGACACAGCAATTATATGCCCCAAAGTAACCTTGTATACAAACTTGTATTTTAAGACCACATTGCGGAAAAAGGGAGTATCCTAGGCTGTATAACCAGACCCAGGCCAGTTTCATAAAGTAAATTTCCTGAACTTGGACTATACCCTGGCAAATAATTCAATGCAGTAAAATTACAGTCCCAGTGTGCCCACTTTAGGGAAGAAAAAAAATAGTGATGAGGTTTAAGTGAATGAACGTAATTAATTTTTTTATAATAATATCGTCAAGTATGGAAAAAATATATTTTTGCTCACTATATTTCTTTTCTTATAATTCTGTTAACAAAGGGCAACTCGGAGTCCGTCATCATACAGTTTTTTTTTATACCTTTTGCCGGGATTTGTTTTACTCGTACAGTTTCATATTCATATCTAATCATAATATTATTTCTTCCAGATGTCAACAAAAAATTCAAGTTTTTACTGAATTTACTAGAGTTTATTATAGATTTTTGGTGTCATGTGTTGTTTACAGTGTAATCGTTTCTTGTTGATCAGTATGATGAATAGATAAGAGAAAAATACACAAGATATCTTACAGCTTAATTTATTGCTTAAAAAAGTTTATTAAAAAATACATGATAGTTTTTGTTTTAATTACACCTTATACACTTATTTACTTCTTTTTGTTTCGTAAAGTAATTTATAAAAATCTTTCCATTATTTTTAACACACGATCGTAAATAAGAGACTTAGCATCATTTGCGAACACAAAATCTAGGTGATTGAACTTTGCTAATGGTACTCTAAACTTTCCAACAACACTCGGTACTTCTGATAACAGCTTATCCACATCCTTAGGGTTTGAGAGCCAATCGTTATCACCGTAATGCAAGAAAACTGGAGCTGTTATAGCACTCAGGTTATACGGAGGTGGTGAAAAAGTTCCATAAACTCGTTTGTTGGTCAACCATCCATAGTCAAAATGAAGGAATTTATTAGACTGGTAGTTTTGGCCGTAATGTATGAATTGTCTGGTTGATGCTCCCGCTGGGGTATGGCCGATAACAACAGGAAGCATAGTCTGAAAATTTTAAATTATGTAAAGAATGTGTAATAAATTTTACACAAACCCTAAATTGCTCCGACGTTTTTTAAAATGGCCGCCGCATGACACGCGGCTCGGGTTTCACAAACCATTAATTGTGCCTCAAGTTCTTATTGTAACACTTGTGTGTTATATTTTTTATGTTAAGTAATAATGAAGCTTTATATTTAAGTGTTTTGTTTACTATTATGATACGCTAAATAGAGAGATAGCGCGTTTTTGAGACTTGTGTTTGAACGCTCATATCTCAAAAGTTAAATCCATGACATACGGTTTTTAATGTCAAATTACAATATTAAAATTATATAGATTAGAATAGGAATAAAATTAAAAGCATTAATATGTAGAAATTAAAAGTTATAAACACTACCGTAGCCGCGACCTCACGATTTCACACTATCGACAACTTTAACTTTATTATTTTTTCATGGCATGGATTAATGCAACTGTTCCATTTGGTAGATTATTTTTCAGAGAAGCTAGACAGATATATACAAATAGGCCTTAAGCAAACGGGGACAGCAAATATCTCTAAAATGACGACTGGGGAGCAGAGAGCCACTTGTAGACTGGTAGTCTACACAGTCAATTTGGGATGCCAAATTTATGTAGACTAGTAGTCTACGGGGCAATCGAGCGGTTAAAAAGCATAATAAGTCTGAAAATTTTAAATCATGCCTGAAAAAGCATAATAAAAGAAAAGCACTTCATAAAAATAAGTAAGGCTCACAGTGTTTAATTGCTCCGCATTGAAGCCACAGATGAGAAACAAGAGATTCGTGCATAATACTTGAGTTATTGCTTCCTCTAAACATAGTCTTTGTCCAGCAATTTCATTAATTTTTCCGTTCGGCAATAACTCATTAGCTCCCAATAGTTTTAGTAAAACCTGGAATTAAAATAAGTGTTTCGTTACCTTTTCTATGGAGCAAAACAATAATAAGAAAATGGGGTTTCATACCTCAAAAGAAAAAAATAACCCATCAAATATGCAGAGAGAAAACACGAAACATCAAGCAAATGCAATAAAAATTTACTATTTGGGCTCCATTTAGGCTGCGTTTCTACCAGACATGTTCGTTATGAGCTGGTCGTAAGGAAGATGCGTAGCGAGCAATATAATGTGTATAAGAACCTTCCGTTTCAAAAAATCCGCGCTGAGCGATAATAGGTTAATAAAGTATTTCTATTGGTTCAGGACAAATACATTCCTCGTGCCACGTCCATTCACGGATCTGGTGGAAACCAATGGGTGGAAACGCAGCTATATACCACAATTGTTTTATGAGAATCGGATAATTATTATGTTTTTTTTTTATGAAAAAGCAATACAAACCTCTAGTGAATTAGTTAATGGTCCTAAAGCTTTGATTAGCGGGCTTCTTATATTTCCTATGAAGGCTATTGGAGCTAAAGCTTGCATAGCAAGAATTTTCTCATTGTATTCCGGCCTTTTCGATGTCATTACCCAGAAAGCAGTGGTGCCTTGGGAGAATCCTATATACTGAATTTTCGGTACTCCTGTTTCCTTGATAACATAATCAATCATAGCTGGGAGGTCATAGAATCCAATTTCATGCCAGCTAAACTTCCAAAACGAAGACGAAGAAGTTTTCAATGAAACATGTTTGCGAGAGTAAGTGTTGCCTCTAGCGTTTCCCATCCAGACGTCATAACCTGATTCAGCTAAGATATATGCTAGAATAAAAGTGTCCTTTATTGATGGGTGAAATAAGTACCTAACACATTAGAATAATAGATATGGAATAACCCACTTACCAAACCCTTTACCGGGTCTCATAAGAACCCATTCGGCAGATGAAGAAAGGAGGCCATGTTGTAAGAAAACAACCGGTCTCTTCGTTTTTCCAATGTTGCTTGGAGCATGGGGTACTCTGTGCATTTCCAGAATGTATCCATCCTCTGTGTATACTCTATGTATTTCGCAGGGATATTTGTACTTCCTTATAAGTGTAAACTGAAAATAGTTAATCATAAACCAGCTTAACAAGCAGTTATCTAGAATTGCGCATCATGAGATATACTGTAAATATTGCAATTCCATTGCAATATTTACTTAAATATTTTTTTAATATCTGAAAGATCACACCAACTCAAAAAGTAAGCAATGCGTGTGATATAGGATACCGTGTAGGGAACTAGAGGGGCACGTAGAATATAAATACCTACATAGTATACAAGGTGTTCCGTTTCATTTCCTATAACTCAAGGATATTAATGGGACCATGTAATAGAATCAAATAACATGTAAATAATTTTTCAATTTTAAATATTATTTTTGTTTTTATTATTCATACAAAACAATTCAATAATGCGTATTCAATTATGCAATGTATGACAACATGGCATTTTCTATCCCTTTTTTTATCATTCATTTATTTATTTACTCTTTATTGCATACAAATTACAAAATGGATTACAAACAAGAAGAATTATATGTATCTTATTGTATAACAATTGGCGGTCTTATCGCTATCAAGCAATTTCTTCCAGACAACCCGGGTTATAGAACTGGTGAAATACGAGTTGGGATAAGGCATACATAATTTAACTATAAATACACTAAATAAGAATATACACAAATAATGTGTATGATATACATACATACATAAATATATAAACGCTACATAGTATATATATATGAAGTTATAGGTTAAATGACTTCATATGCTGACTGAAAATGCAGTTTTAAATGTTTTTTGAAGTTTAGAAGAGAACTTGCAGATTTGATCTTAAGAGGCAGCTCATTCCATAGATTTACTGCACGAACCATAAAGGACTTTCGTAAGTAGTCCGTTGAATGTATTGGTGAACTAAGCATAAGGTTATTAGTTGATCGTAGGTTACGCTCATGTTGAGCATGGCGATATTTAAAATGCTGTTGAAAATAACTTGGCATGATGGGATTGAACAGAATGCGATACAGGAGACAAAGAATATGAATATGATAATAATAATTTCCATGCTTCGGAGGGTAAGTTAAGCAGCAGTCGGTCCCGGGGGCTGTATACTTGAATACAGTAGTCGTTAGGGTTTGTCAGAAGCTATTTCAGCACCCAGCCTCTGACTTCAACAGCTATGTGTGGAAGTATGTGGAAGGCATAGAATTTATTTTATTAATATTTGATGGTCTCCATCAATTTCTATTATAAAGAGTTTCTATTCTATTCACTTTCAGATCAATAAAAAATAACTTTAATTATGTCATGGACTGTACAAGTTCTGTCCAGTTGCTAATCTGTCCTGATGCGAATCTGTCCAGCTGAGAATCTGTCCAGTTGCGAATCTGTCCAGTTGCGACGGAGGCATATCATTGTATGGCTTCAGTGACACGCGTCTATTGAATGAATGTTAAAGAGATGATATCTTGGAAAGCATGCACTTTTGAACGACATATTCTGTGGCAAAAAGCTCAAAAATATGGTATATCAAAAAGAACACCTTGTATAAATTTAGAAACACACACCCAGACCCAGAGAATTTATTTTTTGCTCTGTGCGAGGATCGAATCCGCAACCTCACGATTTACGTACCTAGTAGAGCCATACACCACTGCGCCAAGGAGGTCGTTTATAAGTACCTACTTACGTATTGTCCGGGATCCTAGGACCATTTTTTCATTTAATTACCTACTATCAAGCAAATTTTCCGTGAGTAGCTTCATTTTGATAAGACACCCAAAAATTTCCTGTGCGAAAATTCTTGATTGCGCGGATAAAATATGCCGAATGCATATCTAGATGACAAGTCATGTTCAAATAAAAGTATTTTTAAACGGTACCTTTGTAGTGACTTGTTTGATTAATTGAATAATATATAAATATTGTCAACATTCTATTAAGCCCAGCACAAATTAAGTTCGGCAGCGATCCTTACCCCTAGGTACCTATGCTAAAGTAAAAAACCGGTGAACGCGTAGGTACCTACGTATAAAATGACCTAGGTACTATCTATAATAACGCGCGAAAACCGGAATCCGTTTTTATTTTTTAAATTGTCACAGGCAACCTGAATTTTAAAAAGACTCACAGTATCCAAACTTGCATCTTCTAATATGTCAGCATCTGTCCTTTCTTCCAACATCTCTTGTGCATTTAAGCCAAAGAATGTAAATATAAGAATAAACAGTTTAACTGCCATGGCAAGTTGGTTTTCTAGTTTTTTATTAGAGACAACCACACAATATGCATCAGTGTAGTTGACTGAATTACAGAAGTCTCCCAAACTTAAGATTAGATTAATTAGTTCAGTTAAGGACAAATATTTGTCTTATAATAAGGATTAATACGATAATGAAGCTAGGTTAATAGAAAATTAAAGGGTTATCGTTCTTAACAAAATGTATTTGATAATTTAGCTGTGACAAACACTTATACTAGTTTATGTAACACTTGAAAACAACAATAATACATGGTGTTAAGTGGTGCCTACTTACTCAACAATTTCTAATATATTTCGAAAATGTTGATGCTTGAAAACCAAGCTGAAACAATCAATACGAGTAATGTACGATTTCAATAACTGGTGGGTGAAGGCATTGGGTGGACGGGTCACAGCCCTTTTTATTTAGTGTCTACGGTTAATTCAATAAGGTTTTAAGCTACAATTTCCCAGTCCCGATATTTTTCGGGGAAAGAAAATATTTTCAAATAATTTCTGGGATTCAAAGCATGAAGTTTCATCACAATGGGTTCGCGCATATAGGGACAGACAGATAGACACGACTTTTTATAATAACGTTATCGATATATTATCAAGCCCCGGTAGATTTTTTTTTATTCGTTTGAAATACAGAGACAGCCTTGTGATATTTTACCATGTAATGTAAATCTTTGTGAAAATTAAGACGATAATCTTAAATTTGAATTACATTTTGGATTGTTGATATTATAGGCAGGTATTTGTGGATAGCAAATAGGTTTAATAAAATAACTAAATACTTATGCTAAGATTTTCGATTCGGATTTTATCGCGTTAAACATTTTGAACAGAAAATGTTAGAATAGATTATTTGTTGAACATTTGTAGAGGGACATATTTAATTACTCAAGTAATCTGCTGTATTTAATTTCACTATGGGCCGGAACGGTTCGATAGACCCTAGGGCCCTGCTAAGCGGTTATGGAAAGTTGCCAGATTTTAATGTCACTTGACTGTTATTGTGTAAGTATCAGACCTTATCTTTTACCTTCAAATTACCGTAACTATCTATAATTAATTCTGAACATTGTTACGACATCCATCTGATATACTTAGATACTTAAGTGATAAGAGAGTCTAGTTATCTGATACAAAAATACACTTGCCGACTTCTGTTTAATACTTATTGGAAATTGGAAAACCTGGCCAAGTGCAGGTAGGATCATTTCAGTTACTTAGCGCTCCTAAGCACTAGCTTTTCCAATTTAATACCTATGCAACAGCCAACAGCCTGTGATTGTAGGTACGACCTAACTACTCCTCCTCGCTATGCTTGTGGTCGCACCTAACCAACCAGCTCGCTTTATTGTGGTTAAATAAAGAGTCTGTATTTTAGTCGCTCACTAAGTAATTCAGTCGCACTATCGATATTTTTCGTAAGTTGATTTGTAAAAGAGTATCTCATTATTAGTCGCAAATTAGTTTTTTTTGGTCGCTTAACTTAACCGCTACAAAGTTTCAACAGCGACGGTTGGACTTACGATGCAGATATACTTATAGTAGAACAGCTTCTGTAAGCACAGATGCACAGCTTCAATTTGGGTTGTCGTGACGTGACGTCACAGCCTCAATAGTTCAAGCTTCTCCGCACTAGAGGCACTAGCGTCAATTCGACGCTTACTACTGCGAAGTGTGTACCACGGAGGAAATATATAGAGGAGACGCTCTATCCAGTTTTCTATAGGGATACAAGTGAAACCTTCGGGTGGGTTGCGGGAGGGGTAAGCGGTTGTTTATGGCCAATCATAGCCAAATAAGCGATAGCGAGTAGTAAAAACCGGTTGAAACGTAAAGTAAAATATTCAAATAAGCATCAAAAAAGTTCAGCTATATACTTTACTACTAGGTGGCTCAAGTTTTTTAATGAAATTTCATACGTTTCAAATCTGTCAGAAAAAATCGCGAAATAAAAGTATTTCTACATGATGAAAGACTCCAGAAGACCACCAACTCGTTCATGGGTGTGTACGCTTTTATAACAAAATTTATAACAAAAATTTCATGAAGCTAGCTCAAACGGTTATAAAAATATGAAGGTCAAAAAGTCGTAAATTTCAGCACTGACTGACGACTATAGTACCTAAAACTTTTAGTCAACTTTAGCGCATTATATCTTGGAAACTATAAACTCTATTGAAAGAATTGCTGGATCTTATCTGCAAGGAATTTATTAATGAAAATTTTACTCGAAATATTTTGCCCTAGCTTGCCTTAGTTTTCCTTAAAATCTAGAAAAAGAATTTCAAGGGCGGAGGGAGAGGATAATATAACAACAACAAGAAAAATGTAAAAATTTTTCCGCTTTTCCCATACATTGAAATCTAGAATGAATAGACTATATTGCGGAGTAGCTTGAACAATTGAGCCTGTGACGTCACGACAACCCAAAGGACGACGCATAATTTCGGTACCCACCGCCATTGGATAGGTCTTAATAACTTGAATTAAAGTTACTATGGCGCCAAGTTCCGATATTAAATCCGTTCAGTGCTATAAAGTCCTAAATGTCAGACTATAATTTTGATATCCACTTCCAATAGCCATGTAAGATACGCCGTTAGATAGGTCTTAGTAACCTGAATCAAAGTTACTATGGCGCCAACTTCCAATCGTTAGTCCGTTCAGAGCTATAAGGTCCTAAATGTCGGACTACAATTTTGGTATCCACCTCCAATAGCCATGTAGGATACGCCGTTGGATAGGTCTTAGTAACCTGAATCAAAGTTCTGTTGCTCCAATATCGTTAGTCCGTTCAAATTCAAAATAGCAGACGGGTCACCTATAGCATAGATATAAGCAACACCGCCGCTCTGATTATCTGTTGCATACTTGAATAATTTATTTTTTAATTTTGTCTTCGGAGATTTTGATCAATTTTATTAGCTTGGTTATCAGCTTGGATAAACACAGGCGCTATACCAATTCGTGTTCTAGAAGATGAACTCTTTTCAACGATATATCACACATGTTCATTGAGGCGGGTACCAGCTATTATACAAAGTTATGCGTCGTCCTTTAAGCTGTGCATCTTTACTAGCACCTCTTCTATGATATCTGCTTTGTGGTATGTACATTCGTAGATATTAAAAAAAAATTAAACCCTACATTGTTTCTCGATGAAAAATTAAGTTTTAGTCTAGTTTTATAACGGAATTTTTCATATTTATTTTTTACAAATTGTTTGTAAATAGATAGAATTATTTACAGTTTTAATTAAATGATATACTTTCAATTTATTTAAACAATTATCAGGTTTATTTTTAGAATCTCGAATTTTACCAGGACTTCCAATAGCATAGTACCAATACCTCGTGTCATGGTAGTCCTCAAGTAACTTAAAGCCCGTTCTCACATGGTCCGTTTTACTGGATAGGTTTTACCGGATACGTTTTTGTTTTTCATCTATGGCGCATGGAGTTGCATGAGCGACTTCACATATGGCACAGTATTCAGTATACGTATTTACGATACAAAAAAGATATCCAGTAAAAGGTATTCAGTAAAACGTATGTGTGAACGGGCTGTTAGTTAGATACTTAATGTAGTCCAAGCCACTCCACACTAGAGGAGCTGTTATTAGTTCTACGCAAATTTCATGGACGTGTATACACTCGCTGCTTATTCTGAATAGTAGGTACCTGATAGTACCTACCTAATGTTGACTTGGTATTAAAGTAAAATGAAGTTTAATATTATACCGACCTCACAATTAATATAAGAAGTGAGATTTGGAAACACGATAGAACTAATCACTGAGTAATTACTCTGTAGGTACTGAGAGTTACTTATAGCCCCAGCTCTATACATAATCACAATGCTAAACCCAATTAACACCAAGCCACTATTTGCAGTTATGAGATGTGTCATATAAAGATCTTGACAACCTATCGCTACCCCTGACTATAAGTAAATAGATCTTTTATGTTCACGCAATATTGCGTAAGTATGTTAAAATATTCCAAGGAGAGATTTTCTGATAGGTCATTGAAAAAACAAAACGGTACAAAAATGGTACAGGAGGCGTCGATAGATGGCGCTTTACAAAAGGCGAAGCCTTGACTGTCATATGTGGAATACACACTGCGTTTTTAAAATTAAAATAAATTAATTGACGTCTGTATCAAAAATTGAACTTATAAATAACCATATAGTTCGGCCGTTCAGAGAATGCGTTCCTGACACCTATCAGTTAGACACGACTAGTGATGGGCACAACATAACACTGAGTTCGTCACTGTTCCTCCAGAAAGAAACGCCGCGTTATTTTTAAGATTATTTTCGTTTTAAATAGGCGGAATCATTTAAAATTTATATTTTAGTAATTTAAGTGGAAACCAAAAAAAATTAATATTAATTTAATAAAATTGTTTTATTTATTTTTCGTTACAAAGTAACAATCTGTATTTCTATGCAATAAAGTACATTGAATTGAATATGCATACAGAATATTAATCAGACTCCGATTCGCTTGAGGAAGTGGTGTCTTCATCATCATCTTCGCCTACATGTATAATTATATTATTATCAATAACAGAATCAATCCTGATATCTCGGTCAAAATGTTCCATAATCAGGTTTTTAGTCTTCTCAACAACCTTTGCCCAGTCATCTCTAGTGACTTCCCCGCAGGCTTCTTTTAATAGGGTCATCATCTTTTTCGTGCTGAATGGCGGGGAAGTATTGTGGCGGGCGGCGTAACCTTTTATTAGAGCCCAGATTAGCTCAATCGCGTTATATTGGCAATGATACGGTGGAATTCTAAGAACGCGATGACCGTACTCCAGAGCCAGTTCATCGATTTCGTATCGCACATTTGCCGCTTTATTTTCTTTAACTAATTTAATTAGTTCTGCTTTTAGCATCTGCATATTTGCGTCAATGCCTTTTGCTTGTAACCAAGCCACCATTTCTTCTTTTTTATTAGCTTGGGTAGGTGGTTTCTGTATTTGAACCGAGTGATAGGAGGCATTATCCATGAATATTACAGAAGGCTCTGGTAGGCTGGGCAAAAGCACGTTCTGGAACCACTCTTTAAATGTAGAGGCATTCATTTCCTCGTGGTAGTCATTTGTGGTTTTTGATTGAAATGCCAGTAACGCGTTCTCCACAAAGCCGTATTTTGCAGAACCTGCGTGGCATATTATCAGACGGGCCCCCTTACCCATTGGTACTTTCGACGTCGACGCTTGTGTATCATCCGTCCAAGAACGGGCAACTGTGTGATTGGCGTTTAGCCATGTCTCGTCAATGAACACGACATTTCTTTATTAATATTTGTTATCGTTCGTTTGCTAACTCCAAGTGCCTGAGAGACGCGTTCTTGTACTTGTTCGACAGGTAACAGGGGTCTGCCATTTTGCCGCTCCCGCTCAAAGTAATCTTGGAGCTTGATGATTAACTCACGGGCTCCACTTTTCAATGTTTGTCCACGTTTAGGCATTATTATGCACTAAAGGTAAAAAGAACGCAATAAAAAACACAATCGAAGTCCGATTTAGCGCCGATGTCAGTTTGAAAAGCAGAAGCAGTCCATTAAACGAAAGAAAATAAAAACAGATCGAAAACTTGAAGAACGTGGTCTATGTGCATGAAAAGACAACAGACGACTGTTTTAGCTTCACAAAATGGCGGCCCATAATAATAATAATAATAAATAATAAATAAATATTTCTGACACTAAAATGCTACTTTCTTTCACGCGTTCGGTTTGGTCATAGTTTTATTTTTATATTTAATAAAAGTTATCTTATAGTCCATTATTTTCAAATTCTTAAAAAGAAAAACAAAACGTATAATTTTATTAAGTACCTATACCTGTTTATGAACACATTACGATACTGTTATTGTTAGCACAGCACAACAAATATAAAGTGCTGACATAACCTTGTAATAGCGCAGTATAGATTTAGAAAAATATTGTTTACCAAGTTATTTGACACTCAGTTTGGCACAAAATTATAAAATTCATTGATTATTGATATAATAATGTTGTTTTAATGCTCGTCAATAGTTAAAACGGTAAACAACCAGCAAAAATATTTTTGTCGTAGCTGCAACGCCGTTACAAAGTTACGTCGTCAGTTCAATCGAAATGTGTCAGGAACGCATTCTCTGAACGGCCGAACTATAGTGATAGATACCACTTACCTGCATAGCATATTCTTCAATTGCGCAACAATGTTCATATTTTAAATGACAAAGTATATGTTATTTAATTATCTGCACTTAAACTACCGATTAAAACTTCTTTGTATTTTTTCCCCTGACGTTAAAATTATAAAGTAAAGAACGCTGGAACGCTGTCATTGGAAACCGATGGAACGCTGTCATTACCAGGGTTTCCAAAGTAGAGGGCTTCCCCCTAATTAAACGGAAAAGGATAATTTGGGGGCACTTTTTTTAAGAGTATTTACTGGGTGTAATGGTGGAGTAATTTATTTTGTTGATGTTTTTTTTTGTAAAGGAAAAAAGTAATATACTCTGTCAAAAATATAAAACGATTTTGCCTATGAAACTAAGATTTTTTCTATGAATTTAAATAAAAGCCTAGATTGTTATACCTTTTTGGATAGCTAACAAAACGTAGATGTTTTTAAGCACATCTTTCAAGCGTCTGTTATAATAAATTTTTGAGATTCTTAAAGGAAAAGTAAACTGTAAAAAATATTACTTATAGATTTTTTTAACGTTCAATCTCTCAGAACTACCTAAGTATTTAGTAATAGAAAAGAAAATCTTAATTTTATCATCATCTTAATCTGCAAAGAAAAAGTAAAAAATCATCATAAAAAAGCGCACTAATTTCAAAATATGATATTTATGGTAAAAAATCGGCAATATTTATAAAAAAATTAAAAGTCGATTATTTCGGAAACGTTTAGGTTTGGACTACGGTGTTTCTTGTGAAATAAGTTAGAAAAGACGGGTACTACATGCCCTTTACGGATCTAGGTCGATTTACCCAGTAACCCTGTATTATTGCTGAAATCAGATTTTAATAACAATGAATAAAAATAATTATTGTATTTTTTTGTTTAATTTTAAAACCTGATTTAATACTAGTTGCCTATCGTTTTAATAATATACTTCGCATCAAAAAGTAGGGCAGTACCATTTTTGTACTTTTTGTAATAGGTACCTACTTTAATAAAAAAAAATCAAGTATCAAGTTTGTTTAATCCATGTATTTTGTACTATTGCTGTAGTTTTTCAGTCTCTACTTTCATTAGCTAGAATATAATTACTATTTTATGGGGATTTCAGAAAAACTGTAGCAATTTTAGGGGTTTTGACTTCAGCTTTAGGGGTAACTATATTTGAGAGTTGGTAAATCTGGTCAACGCTGTAATTTTGTTTGTTTGTCGTAGAGTGGGTTATTGTTTTCTACTGTGAAGTGGAGTTTTTATTTACATATATTTTATGATCTAGTTTATTTCTTCATGCAACCAAAATGACAAATCAAGAAATAAGTTTAAAGTGGAATGGTTTTCAGAGTAACATTCTGCTTAACGTTAAAGAGTTGTTTAGGGACGAGGGCCTATCAGATTGTACGTTGGTTTCCGAGGGTCAGAGTTTTAAAGCTCACAAAGTAATACTGTCTGCTAATAGTTTGGTATTTAAAACAATATTTCAGGTATTATTCTCATAGTAATTTCACTTGATATACTTTACGTCGTAGTTACAATATCATTAAACACCTACGCAATTTTCAGCAAAACCCTCACAAGAATCCAATTATAGTCCTTCATGACATCAACACAGCGTCCCTTAAAACACTACTATCTTTTATGTACAATGGTGAAGTAAACGTAACTGAGGAATTTCTGCCCGTTCTACTGAAAAGTGCAGAAACATTAAGGATATGTGGCTTATCAAAGGGTGATGAAAGCAAAGTTGATGAGGTATAAATCTTTAATTCAGATATTATTTCAGTGAAATATTTTTATAGATGAAACTTTATTTATAGAATTTTAATTTTGAAAATGATAGACAATAAGAATAAGAAATAAGAGTTTAGAATTACTTCATAACATGAATAAAAATGTTGTGTGTCCTTAAGTTGTGCCTTTGTTATGTATACTCTGTTTAGAAGTGTCTCTTTTAAATAACTTTGTATTGCAGAAAATATGTACAGCCACATCCCAGCCAAAGAAAAGGAAAAAAAGTGTCAATGAAGACAATAATAATAAGGTTAAAAGAGTGCCATCAGAGATCAAACCTGAAGTCATTGTTAATCCAAAAGACAAAGAAAGTGATATTATAAAATCTTCTGAAACTGTAAGTGTCAATGATCATTTATCTGTTAATCCCTGGAGCACCAGCCCAATATACCTTAAGCTTTTTTTGGATTGCCAAGATGTACAAAAATCTCCTTTATAATCAAAATACATGAAATTGCCAAAAAAAGTATGGTGCTGTAGCTGTCCATAATCTTAAAAACTTGCCTAGTGTATGTGGACAGAGACTAGTAAAGTAGGTAAATAGACTTACAAAAATTTGTGCCTCGCTATTTGGTACCTGCTGGTGCTAGGTGTTACAAATTATGAAATTAAATTGAAAATTAAAATATTACTGCTAAGTGGTACAATAGAAAACTATAGGGGGCACTATTTTTAATTTCAATGAGGCAAAACAAACCTAATTCCACACATCACATTGTGGGCTAAAATTGAACCTTGTAGCATTATTTTTATACTTTTATAGCTGAATATGTAGAACTGATTTTGCTTAAAAATGTAGAAATTATAAATTATGTTGTATGAAAAATCTGATGAAATGCTATAAATCATAACTTTTGCCATGCTGTGCTGGGAGCAAAACTGCATCTCTTCCCAGGTAAAATGTGGTAAAAGTTAGCTAAGGGATGTAGGTTTTATTGGCGTTCCTGCGAATGATAGGCTGACCCCCTGTCACTGCAATAATTTCTCTCCATTATTATAATACCTCCAAATTTGTCAAAAGTGGCTTGAGATGCTTTTATAGCCTCTGGTGTTCTGCCTATCCCATAAGGTATAAAGGTGTAAAGATATGTAAGTATGTATATCTAGGATGTATTTCTGAAACCATCCATTAATATACTAACTCCAAAGAATTATCAAAAAACTGAGAAAAGAAACATAATATATTCCATATCATTACCATCATATGATTTATGAATAAATATTTTTAGTTGTACATCCAATGACCTGTTATGTTCTGATATGTTTCTGCTATTCAAATTTTTTTTTTATTCAAAATAATTTCATTTTTCAAAAATATTTCGATTGCTTAAATATTGGGAATATGAAATGCTAAAAAATATATTAAGTAAATTGATGATCTTTGTGATTGCTTATTTAAACAAAACTACAAAACTTGTCCATTTGTCAATGATAAGACAACTGCTTTACAGGGAGTATAGTTGTCTTATAACTTTTTTTTTATATTGTAAGGATAGGATGTTTGTCTTCCATGCCACCTGATGGAAAGTGCGCATGAAGACTATAGTGTTACACGTCCATCCACGAGAAACCTATTAACTCGACACTTAACAGTTCCAGGACTGTATAGGTCAGGAAAAACAGACGCAGGCAGATTGTTCCACACCTTGGCAATCCGTACCAAAAAGGAACTATCGAAGCGTTTTGTTCGACTTCTTGGTAAATCCACTATATAGGGATGGAAGTTCTGTCTGCATCTGGTAGTCCGATGGTTAAAAGGGGTAAATCATTTCGGTCTTATAAGTTCTAAACTGATTATTGTCAGTCTATTTACTTTACTAGTCTCTGGTGTGGATTCTTAAAATGTTTAGCATATGTAATTCGCAAGCAACATTAAGTTACAGGGGCGAGAACACTAAACAAGATTTTTGAGATTTTTTGAGAGATTTTTCCTTCATACCTACATTTTGGCCCATATGTGTACTGCAAGGTACATGGGCACCAAATTGTAGGTCATACCCCAAGGAATTCTAATATATAGGATATGTTAACCTTTTCTGTTGATAAATTATTTAAAGTTGTAAAAAACAGCCATTTCGGAACATAACATCATCATTTTTGACATATGTCAGCAAATGTCAATAATGCCAGGTCCCCGCAAAGGGCACCCCTCCGTCACTTATTCAAAAAATTTTGTTATTCCGTTTGTTTCTGCGTTCCGGGTGCTTCTTATTTGTTTGCTGTTTTGAGTTTACTGATTCACTGGCTATTTCTACTGGTATTCCAATGAAAAGATGAGTATCTATACATATAATAAAATGGTAGGAAAGTCAAAACTGTACATTGAATATTTTTTTAAAAGAATACTTGGGGTATGATCTACAATTGAAACAGAAACAAAAAATATAGTTTTTAGAATTTTTGTCTGTTTGTCTGTTTGTCTTTCCGGGATAAACTCAAAAAGTACTGCATGGATTTACTTCAAATTTGGCATGAAGATAGTTAAGAAGTCGGGTCAACATATAGGCTACATATTATCACGCTAGCAGTGTTATAATCGTAGGTGCGTTTGGTGCTGCATAGCGTTCACGCAGACGACGTCGCGGGCAGCAGCTAGTAAACAATAAAATGCCAAACTGTCAGTTTGACAGTGGTAACAATTTTTTATGGTCGGCCTTTTCTTGGCATGGCTAACAGTCCTTTTACTGCATTTAGAGCGATATGGCTTGTGTACAAAGCCAAGAGTAAGATTTTTTTCCAAGTTAAAATTTCAGCTTAGACCTAAACTGTTAGTAAAGTTTTCTTTCGTAGGGGAATCAAAGGATCATAAACTGCCGGGTGTACCTTGGTACCTCAAACAGGCCATTTAAACGGAGATCCTTTGAAAAAAATAAATAGAACATCTATTTAACTCCCTTTTTGAGTATTTCTGAAAGAAATTTAAAACTGCAATCTTTACTATTATCATACATCTGAAGAGCTTGTTTGTTTGCACTCACTAATGTCTAAAACTACCAGTCGCATTTGATAGGCTTACTCTTGCGAAAGTTAATATTTTATCTAGAAATTATCCCCGAGGTATCAAAAAGTAATAAATATAAAACTTAGTGAAGCTGCTGGTTTGTTGTATAAAACTTAGTAATTATAATAAAAATAGAAACCATTCTTAAAAGAGTTTATATTGTTTGATTAGTAGCACATTAAATAAAACAGTTTTTTACCTGATTTATCGCATATAATTAAATTTTAACTCGACGTTTTGGTGTCTTTGCCAACCCACAGGGCTAAAGCTCAAGACAATATTCTTTAAATTTAAAATATTAAAAACTCTTTAGATAATATTAAAACAAGTTAGAAAGTGTGGGATCAGAAAATTTCCTAAGTCATAACTTGATACATCTGAGATTTTTGTGTTCTTATGGATTTTAACTTAAAAATAAACATTTTTGTGATCTGAATAAATATCATATTAAACAGTGTAGTATTTGAAATGCAATTTTTACTTAATTTTTTATACCTTAAATGGACAATAGATAAATATTTTTGCTTTTTTTTTTGTTGATAATCTAACTAAGTATCACTTAATTTTTAAAACTCTTTTCTAATTTCATGAACATTTAATTTCAGAACATTGTGCCCAAAGTAGAACCTATTGACTTACCGCAGACAGATTACTCTGACAAAACCACGGATACAGACATAGCTCTAACGGATGATGCTCTCTACAGAAAATACCCTATAAGTGCTAATAATTTGACTGGAAATATTGTAAGTGATAAAAATGTGAAGAAATGGATTAATGAAGTAACAAGTACTCAACCATGCTTAAATACTGTGATAGAGAATAATAAAGATATGAGTAATACTGAAGATGAGAAAGATGCTGTGGAAATAGATAAGGAAATTGAGACGGTACTACAGAGCGGTACCATCGTTGAGTCTCTCAACATAGCTGCTGATGTATTCACTCCGTTGCCAAATGATGTTCAATCCTGCAAAGGTAATATACCATGAGCTTCTTAGTGAAAAGTTCTGTTTTTGTCATTAATATTTGACACTATTTTGATTTTGCAACTTAAAATTTTATAATTGTTTAAATTATTGTGCGTTTTCATTGGTACAAAACCTGAAAGACTATTATAAAAGTAATATTTTAGTAAGATGCTGAGCTTGTTCATAAAATAAAAATATCTGTGTCTTCACAATAAGTTGAATTGTATAGCTTTGAAAAGAGTGGTCATATCAAAGTATATGTATATTACAGGTAATTCTAGGAGATGCAGTAAATCTAGGTTTACCTTGTGCTGTAGGGACCGGGAGCTTAATAAAAGACGTGTAGTTTAGTTTAAAGATGACACTATATTGATATTGATTCCACTCATTACTGGACTTACCCTGATCTACCCAACTCTGGCTGGGTCATGTTTATTTATTTATTCTAAATCGGAAAACCGCAATACTGAAAATCTGGATATCGATCATAGACAATCTTAGAGTGTTTTTGTAAGGAGAAAGGTCATGTTTCTCATTGTTTTAATTTTTTTTTGTCTACATATTTAAAATTATTCTTTTAGATAAAACCACTTGCTACGCCAGTCCATCATTCCCCTGTCCATTCTGTCCTCGCGTGTACTACAGTTGGGGATATAGGCGGCGACATGTAAAATCTAAGCACACTACACACTGGTAAGAGAAATTAATTTTTAAAATAAATACCTTTTTTCTCTGTATTATACGAATACTACGAAAAGCTATACATCTTTGAATGAAATGATTTGACCTGTGTTTTAGTTTTCCCATGTACAAAAAATAACGTAGTGGATTTCTATTTTGTAAAAGTTTATTGGACTTATAATTTAGATTCGATATAGAAATTCTTTTGATTTCGGGAAAAGCTGTGTAAAGTCTGCTGATTTTGATAAGCACTCCGTATAAAACTACTGTTTCTTTGATGGTACCTTTAGGCTGCATATTGGACGGCAGCGACATCGTGAGCGACAGCGGCGCGGGCAGCGACGCGGAGAATCTGGACCGTTCTCGAGGCCAGCGGGCGTGAGAGCGATTTGTCGCGGTTTCATACAAACTCAATACTTTCTATAATGTCGCGGAAATCCTTGCCTGCGCTGCTGTCGCTGTCGCTCTCGCTGTTGCTGTCGCTGCAGTCCAGTTTGCGTTCCTCAGTATAAAATCTGCTGCCGTAGTAATATCTTCCAGCAATGTTTTACGAAGTGCCCGCTCTTTCCGTAAGATTGCATTTATTTTCGACCTTATCGTTACACACTATTAGGGTGCTTATTCCCGTATCTAGTCACGCATGTTTACATACAATGATTATTTAGATCTTCGTGAATTAATTTAATTTGATTATACAGTGTTGTAGTCATATGTGTCAGTGTTCTGTAAGATGCTGATGCAAGATATAACAAACATTAACATGTTTCCTCAAAAACTTCTGATTGCCTCAGTACCTGACCTTGTGGTAATACGTAAATATTATACTAGCAACTTCAGTACTCATCGTTGTTATTTAATCCAACGGTCTCTGTCGAAATTATATAGATTTTTGTTACCAATGCCATTAGTAATCTCTTCTGTTCAAAGAGATCTTGTTTGTAGTTACCGGCCTTCTTGATTCAACCTCCTTAAAAAGTATGTATAAACGTGGCTGTGTTTCTGATAGAGGGGATTCTTCAAGTCGGTAAAATTGCAGGACTAATAGGTTTTTCTAGCTAAGGCCATTAATTAATTTCGTCCATAGGCCTGGATGATCCCTATCCTCAAGCCGATAAATTGCTCGTTTTTATTTGCGGCTTTAAATAGCATATCATAAAAATAATGAAAATAGTCTTAATTTAGTTGATTAATTTTGACTTCCTCTATGGCGCAGTGGTGTAAGACGCTAGTTAATTCTTGAGGTTCCTGCACGGAGCAAAAAGTAATTCCGGTTCTAGGTGTATATCAATCATCATCACATCATCATTACAACTCCGTGTAATGAGCCCACTGCAGGGCTATGAGTCTCTCCTCTGGGTGACGAGGAGGTAATCCAGGCTGTAATCTACCAAGCTGGCCCAGTGCTGGTTGGTGGATGCCAGAATTTTCAGGGAGCCGACATGGCTTCTGACAAACCCTAACGACTAATGTATACAAGTATACAGCGTCCGGAACCAACCTCCCTCCTAAGCACGGAAGTCGTCGTGAGAAATAAATGATCGGCGGTCACCCATCCTAATACCGGCCGCGACGAGCGCGCTTAATCTGCGATGCACGGTAACCACGCGTAATTATATTGTAGGTTCCTCGTAGTTCGCTACATGGCCCATATCACAAACTTTGCAGTTTAGACCATTTTATTTTTATTTTTTTATAAGTGACTAAACCCGCGTTTGACCTCAATCTCACCTGATGGTAAGTGACGATGAGGTCGAAGATGAAAGCACACGGGTTTAGGAAGGAACTGGCTCTTTATACAATATTGCCGGAACACATTACCTCCGAAGTGGTAACATTTGGCGGCAGACTTTATGTAAAGGGTGGTCGCTAGCCAGGCGGACCCAGAAGGGATCCTACCACCAAGAAAATGACCATGTAGTTGGTGCGAATGTCGTTGGATTTTATTTATTTATTAAAACGACCTCATTACATTCCAGCTTGTCCTGTAAATGGTGTGAACAGAAGCTCAACTCAACCGGTGCCTGGTACTCCCACACCACCCGTATTCATGGACTAGCCCATGAAGAGGCCAGGAATTCCTTAGTAGTCATGGTTGAAGCCCATGCAGTATTGACTCTGAACGAACCAAGCGTAGCACAGTTGCTCGGTCAAGTGAACATGGATGAAAGCGAATGCAATGTAGGTGAGAAATGCAGTAACTAGATGTATATTTTGCGATGTTTTTTGTGTGAATGTATTGTATATTCTGGCTATGATTTCATAGCGCGAACGATACCGGATTATTTACAACCGAAATTACTACTTGAAATTTAAATATCAAATTAATAATTAGATTTGTAAGGTAAAACTTTTAAAACTCGTAAAGTATATTATATATTTATTTTTATATTTGTAACGTTTATAAAATCTTAATAAAGCCATTTGAATGGCCAGTAATAAAAAATATTGTAATCTTATCTATTTCACTTACGAAATGGAATATCTTATGGGATCAATATTATAACTATAATATGAATTAGCACCTACAGGGTGCTACAGAAACTTTAAAGAAATTGTAAAGGAATTGTGAAAGAAATTGAAAGGTAAAGGGTTCTGTATAGATCACGATAAAGAAGGTGTAGATTTTATGTTTCATAATCGTTTAAGGGCATTATTTTACACGTTTTAGGGTTAAGCAATTAAGAAATACGAGCGGTTATCAAAAAAAAATCTCAAATAGCTTTTAAGATTTAATTGAGTCACGTTTCCACTTTATATTGTCTTCAGTGTCACCTCATTCTTTGAAAATCATTGTTTCCAAGGTATTTTTAAGGGTCCTCATTATTTTACCCACTACCCCAACCACCCGCACGAATTGCGGATCCGTTACAAACTGTTTGTAAACTGAATAAACTAGGGATGTAACGATACATAATTTTGCCGATACGATACCGATTTTTATAGAAAATGATCGGCGATTCCGATACCGATATCGATATCAGTGGCTTAATAGATAATTAATCAAATAAATAATGTACGTTGTATGTCTTTATTGTGCATAAAATTATAAAATTTACTTAAATTTAAGATATCATTGCACAATCACATAATGAAATAAACCGATACACAAAGTCACTAATCAAAGTTTACTTTTGTTAGGTTTTTGTTGAGAAAACAAAGTGTGTTCAAATTATCAGCAGATAATCTGTTACGTAAATCATTTTGTATGAGGCCTGCAGTTGAAAAAAGACGTTCTGAAGCGACTTAGGTCATTTGAAAAGACTAGTATTTTTGCGCAAGTATTTTTAGTTGTGGATATTTATTTTCATTGCACCAGTAGTTCTTTGGATCTTGTTTAATCATATTTGGACATTTTGCATAAGATTCCACCTCTTCCTGCTCAGAATGAGAAGTCATGTTTGATAAAGGCTCCTCTTCTTCAGCTTGTTTAATCTAACTGTCACAAGCATTCCAAATACCCGAGAAATTCTTATCTTTATCTCCTTGTGACTCTACAGGAACAGGAATCTCCGTGTTTGTATTTGTAATTAACAAGATCATTGTTCTTTTCGCCTGAATGCTTGTATATTGTAAAGTAAAGGGTCGCAATTTGTGACGCGGATCTAGTGTTGTTGCCAAAATAAAAAAATCCTCAGTCTCTAAATGATCAAATCTGTCACTGATTCCAGTTATCAAATTCTGCAAAAAAGTATAATATTCTGAGTGCTATTTATTTTTCTTTTCTTATAGGTAATTGTTCTACATTCGGTATTGAGATATTGCTTCTATAAATTATTCACATAAATTATTTTCTTATTGTAAGTAATAAGACTTTTTGCCAGAAGACGTCAGTTGCAAAACTGTTTTGGTTTACTGCAACGTTACACTCGTTAACAACACACATTTTAATAAATTTTAGGAAAAAAATTCCAGTCAGTTCTAAAGTCGATATTTTACACTAATATCTATTTTATACAAGTACTTTGGTGCTTTTAGTTAAAGAAGTCTTAAAAACTCCTTTTTTACAAATAGAAGAATTATTGCACGTTAGAGAAGTATTTTTTAAACAGTCTTCCCAACTTCATTGGAGCACTTCTACTTTACAATGCAATGAAAATTTCCCATAAGTTCGGGTAATTATGGTCATTGAGTATACAAGTAGTCAATGGGCTAGTCAACTAAAATTATTGAGCCTTTTACAAAAAAAAAATTTAAAGTGTTGCCAATAATCAATTTGAACATGCTGATTTACTAACATAGAAAATATTCTTAACATTTACACAACATTATTCAGCTCATACTGTATTAGGTTTGGCAGTACTATTATTTTATCTTAGTCTACAATCTTTATAAATGTAACTGGCTTTGCCACAGTTATTCAACTTTCGCTATTTGCAATCCCTTTTAAAATGACCACATTGTCTGCACTGATAACACTTTACACTTTTGTTATTTTTTTTTTATATACACCACTATGTTGAGCATGCTTGGTCACCATCGCCGCTGATGTTTCTTCACCAGCCTTACTTCTCTCCTCCTCCAAGAGTCGAGACGACAGGTTTGACAAGGTTTGTTCAGACTCTGGCACTGATTCCCATGCTGATATAAACTACACATCTGGTAGAGTCATTATCCACCATTCGTTCAGAGATGTCTTCTTTCATTGATCTTAATTTATTGACCAATTCTTCCACTGAAGCTAAGAATTTTGACATGGGTCCCTCATATTTAAGGTTATAAAACTTCTGCTGTATTAAATGAATCCCTTTGAACCATGGCTTGTTTCACACGAGGTGAGATAGGTTAACACGCTTTCCACGCGAAGAACAATAACTGCTTGCGCCTTCGCATCGTTACTGTACTATTTTTCCAGCTTAGCCTTGTCGTCAGTATGGCGTGGAGCTTGTTACCGCTCCATATAATCCACGTGATTTCAATATAATTGTTGTTTGCGACGCCATAACGGCCCATTGCCCTCCTGTATTATCACACTTTTTCCCTCCATGTTGTAGCCGCTGATATGTCTTCTGTACTCCTTTTCTAGTCTGGGTCCATAACCTGTTAGGATTATGAGTTACCTAAAGAAGCCTTTATCGTTGTATAATGGGTGTTTATTTAAAGTAATCACATCTATTACATACAATATGCACACCGCAAAGGTTCCGAAGTAAACAAGACAGAGTGAGACGGAAACACCAAAAACTTAATTTGACATCTAATATTGTTTTCTAATACATATTAAAGTTAAACTTTGTTTTTGTTGACTTTCAACAGTTTTATTTATATTTTGTCTTTTGGTGCTAGGCGGCTAACAAATCGAAAATGATTATTATTATACAAAAGCTAGGTCGATCCCAAAAAAATTTATCACCACAAAATTAACCAAAAATATCTTCTTTTTCATGACCTATACAGGAACACTTTGCCTCAAACACGAACAATTTGCCAAAAAAATGTTCGTATCATAAAGGTAAAGAATGCGTAAGAATTTTTATTTACCATATGTTGATTATAATTTTACCATTCTCCTTAAGGGAAGTTTTCTAATGTGAAGAGGTGAAACATGTTTGGTCCCGAGTTTTGGGTTTGTATTATGGACGCTAACTCAGATTTGTACTAAAGTGTTGATTATTTAAATCTTTTCTATAGAGAATTGACAGTGATGACTTGAGTTTGATCAACACTTGAAAAGGTTTTCCTAATACGGACCTATTTACTGAATTCCATATTTAAATAAACTTTAGCTTTATATTCGGCCAGTCATCGTGCCTATTGTATGTCATTTTGTTTGTGAAATAATATATAATATTTTAATAATGAACCCTACATAACAAAATGGCATATTTTCATGCATATTTTAAGTTTAAGAACTCGATTGTTTAAATAATTTTACGTTTAAGTTTTTTACTTTGTATTTATTTTTTTCTAATAGGGGTTTATGATCTCAATTCCCAGTCAAGCACATACTTTTAGTTAAATAATTATTTTAATAAAACCTAGAATATACTATCTCTATTGTAAGCAGTAGGTATAACATTTTGTCTTTTTAATATAACTTCTAAATGCTCATTAAAAGTAAAGAAAAGATATATCTTTGTAAAGATATTATATTTTTTACCAGTGTGTAAGTCATTATTATTATCGCGATGCTCAATTAAGACTCTATTAAAAATATACTAATTTTCTCCAAATTATTGATGTATGCGGAACATCTCAGTCATTTTTTAATCATCTACTATAAAGATTAGAAAGGCTAGACTTTCTTTGAACCCTTACGTTTTGCGTAGCTTATTGATACACTAATTGTGTGGCCATAGAATTATGGTTTACTGGAAATTTTGGACTTTAAGATAAAAAGTGGGTGTCAGAATTTAAAAAGGTGCCAAAATGGCTGCTAGCCATCCTTAGCAACCACAATTTAATATCTCCCATAAATATCATATCAGATCTTGGAAACTATATTTATAATATTATACAATATGTTTTATGGAATATCGTCTAATCAAATTACAAGTTTCAATGGAATCAGTCAAATTTACAAAACTATGATCTCAAGTGCTAGTTTGCTATTGCTATATGAGTACAATATCTACTGAATAATCAAATCTACTTGACTTATTTGAACAAACCTGCAGGGCTAGCATGCAACCATCGATAAATTGTCGAATCGACAAGATAAATATTATATTGTTATTTTATCCTATTATGTAAGCTAATATGCGCACCATAATATATAGAATTACTCGATTTGATACCATGATTAAGATCACAGAACCAAATATGTTATAATATTAATAAATTACATACACTAAATACCATATTCTAAGAAAATATCGATAAAAGGCCCGATTTATCGTTGTCGACGGTAGCATGCTAGCCAGGCAGTACTATGTAAAAACGTTAGTAAAAAAAGAAGCTACATATTAATTTAAGAAGTAGTCATTTATGACAAAGTCAATTAAAGAAAATAGCTCTTAATTTAGGAACTAATGTGATTTAAAAATCCTAAAGTATAATAAAAGATGTATTTTTATTACTATTTTTTCGAAATTGTCGACATAGGAATTAAGGAGGGGTAAAAAAAGAAATAAATACGTAAATCAAGATTTTTATTCAATATTTCCATTAATGTGTAAGGCAGTAAAACATTTGTGAACTTAATGTTAAAAATCTAAGAGGCATAATGTCAAAATAAAATATATGTATTGTACTAAATTAAAAAGATTAATAATAACTGTAAAATGCTGGATTATGTAATTGAAATTTAAATTCGCGTCACTACAAGTTGTGATATATAAAGAAAAATAAACCTTATTGCTATCGTAATAATGCGTAAGTTACTTTTATACATAAGAATAGATTATCGACCAAATGGTTCAGGACATATAAAATAATAAGTAAATTTGATCTACATACAAGTTCTATTGATATATATTGAAATATTGTAATTCTGAACTTAAATAGTATTGTGTCTGAATGAAGTTATTCAAATTCAATTAATATTTGGTTTTAAAGGCAGGCCTACCAACAAATTGAAAGCGGTAAATCTTATAAAAACATATCAACTGTACAAAAAGATGAGCTTATTTTATTCTGTATGACCTAAGCAAAATTTCAATATTTATTATTTTGAGGACAATTTTTAAATGTCAATGGCGGAATATTTTTATATAAATAAAGATATATAAAACATAATGCCTTGTATACAGGGTGTAATAATGCTTCTACACAGCAGTTATATAATGTTATCAAAATTGTGTTTAACACATATTAGTATCATGCAACATTTTGTACAATATGTTAGTGAATATACTTATAATCACTTATAATAAAAAAATGTTGTACAACGACATATCAAAAATAATAATGCAAAATTAATGTAGGCTCTAATTCAGTTTTAATGTCAAGATATGTTACTGGTGTTACACTTTTAACATGATTAAGAAGTTAAATAACGTTATGTAACTTTCTGTAACAGTGTATATCTGCTGCGCGGACGCACTTCAACTTTGTAACTTTTTGTGACATGTAGACTAAAGTCCAATCGGTTTGCAAAATCTTCTTTGAAATACATACACCCTGTATTGCATTTTTCTTATTTAAATGTAAATAAAACTTGTGATACATTCAATTACATATATAGGGTGACTGGTGGGTCACTTTTGAAATTAAAGGAAGTGATAGTTTGAGATCATACATGAAGAGTAAAAATATAATAAAAAATAAGTATTGATTATTTACTGAGTAAACTTAACCGAAAGTTTAAGAATTGATTGCGCAATTCATGGTCTCGCTAACGTGTTGGCAGAGATCCGCGTGCCAGGTCACGTGCCGCAATGGGCTCAGTTGTATGTAAAGTAAATAGTAGTATAGTAGTATTTATTCGTAGGGAATTGCAGTGAAAAATTAAGTACCTACTTTTATTACATAATTATGATCAGAATCGAGTACAGAGTGCTCTCCTTCAGTATCTAAAATTTGTCACCAGTCACCCTGTATGTATTTCTATTCTCTTATGAGAGATAAACTATGAATGGATGCGGATCAATTTCCTGAATTGATTATTGCAGTTATTTTCACTATTTCAAAGAATTCTTGTATTTTTATGAATTTCATTTACATTACATTTAGGATGCTTGAACACATGTGAAAAACTTCTTGGTTACCAAAGCTATGTTAATTAAGATAAGATATAAGTGTAATGAGATTTTTCTATCGAGTGATGAAAAAAGTAAATTTTATATGTACGCCATTTCTAGCTTTAAGATGAAAAATTGTATTTATATAACTCAAAAAAGAGTAATATTTTCTTACGACGGCATTCAATATTTTATTATGGAAATAAGTTTTAAAAATACTAAATAAATGGCTTTAAATACTAAATTGTCAAAATTATAACTTGTAAGACATCAAAAATAAGAAAATTAATATTAGTGTATTGAGATTGTATGCGGACTTCCAACGCAGTGAGAATTAAATATATTTTTGCAAATGATTTTGTTTATAATTTACAAATCTGTGACAATTCCCTCAATCGTTAAACCGGGAGCTAGCTCTACCTTTTCGTTCCTATTATCAGAACAGAGCATATCTGTCATTGAATCTCTTTTCTTAATGACAGACTTTATAATTTCTCTGGAGTCTTTTCTTGTTAATTCTTTAGGCCTCGGTGGAGCTGGCCCTTTCTTTGGCGAGATTGCATGACGTGGTGTTCTAGTTCTTTCCTCCAAAATGTTGTCCGATTCGCCAGACCTTTTCATGGAAGCTCTATTTCTGGGGGTTTTCTTCAACATAGCTTGGAAGTTAAATGGTGGTTCGTCATCGTTGAGGTCGCCCGTAGACTTGGCAAGCGCCTGTAACTCTTTTATTGGGTCTGGCATATCAGCGGAGTCAACTCCATAGAGACTGCGACTGTAGTTAGTTTTACGTAACTTGGGTCCGCTGTTTTCGAGAACATCAGTGTCGTCTCTTGGTGTTGGTGTCCAAGGAGCGGGAGCCTGATAGAAGCTTTGCGTTGATGCTTTCTTCTTGTAAACCGCCGGCCGATTGCTTGGCTGTGTTTTAGCCTTCGGCATATCTTCTGGTGGTAGCTTTGGTACAGGCTGGGTAGGGTCGCGACAGAAAGGCACGGCTATAGGCGTTTGTGTTGATGCTGAAATTTTGTTCGCATCGTTTTGTGCTGATGTAAATCGACGTTTTAGAGGCTCATCCCATTGTTCGTTATCCGAGTCATATTGACTCGCAAATGTATCACTAGAAACATAATAAAAGAATAGGTTATATTTTTTAACATTGAAGCAATATAAAAGACTTGGGTATATTACAGATTTGCTTTATGACATTTTGCACTTACTTGCTCTTTGCAGACGGATCACACATATAAGAGGTATCGTAATATTGTAGTTGATCAATTCTGAATGGAAGCTTCCAGACCGTTGGTGGTATAGAGCCAAGAAATTCCCGTCCTTTAGCTTGTGGGTCTACCCTATCCAATAATACAGATGTGCTTGTATTCAACAGGAGCTCCAATGCTGCTTGGTTGTAAATATGAACCTGTAATAAATAATTTGCGTCAGCAAATTGTTCTTTATTCCTATCAAGATAAGGAAGTGTCAAAGATAAAAGTAGCTGACCTGTTGAGAAAAGTGTACTAGATCCTGATATCTTACTGCCCTGTATTGTAAGAGGACTTGGAAAATTGATCTGCTCTTCCATTTCCTTGCAAATCGCTTCAGAAATTTGGCAGTCTCCTCGTCGATTTGTCCAGTCGATTTGTTTATAAGAGGGCCATACGCTTTTCGTACTACGTATCCACGATACGCTGCAATAAATAAGAGTATAAAAAATAAAAGACATTTATTTTAAGTTTCTGAAATTTACAATAATATAATAAAGTGAGTTCTCTTGTACCTATATTTCAATTTCTTATAGAATGTAGAGTAATGTAAGTGTCCTACTCTAAAAGGAAGATATATTGACTTTAATCTAGGTAAGTACTGAGTCAATTTATTATTTCGCTGTTCATGTTATGTTTATTTGAACACGTGTATCTAAGCCGTATGAGTCACCTTCATGATATCGACTACGTTTTGGACAGTTCATTTAGACATTTTGTAGAAGGAAATAGCAAAAAAATATGATTCTTACCTTTTTGAATCAGTAGGGCTGCTTCATCTTCTGTTACATTCACGGATTGCTGTTTTTTGAGTTCTTTGACTGAAACAAAATACATTTTTAGCACGTCGGACATACTAGAAACCAAGTGTAATATTATTGTAAGTAGTAATTTATCTAAATCACGGTGTATAAAATGAAAGAATTCCAGATTGCTAAGTAGGTTTTTTTAAAAATTTTAAAGGACTTTCTCGTTTAAAATATCTGTCAAGATTATTTACAAATGACCGAAACAGTATACTCGACTGAACAGGATACTCGAATATGAACTTACTGTGTTGAACTTTAGATTTGTTTTTGCTTGCTTTTCTTCGTGCCAAGAATGCTCTCATCATACACTGCACTTTAACTATTTTCTTCACTTGCGTTTCATATAATCTGCATAAAGTTAAAATGGGCATTCATTATTAGCTCAAACTGAGGGCCAATGCTACGTTGTTACACGGGCTCGGGTGCGGTTTCATACGAACGTGCTCATTGCGTATTTCCGTGCGGGCGTTTTTGTACTGTCACGCTCATGTCCAAAAAAATGTACATACAATTCGCAACTTATTTAGTTGTAATAAGGTTAAAAATTCAATGAAAATGTACACATCTTATTAGACGTGAATGTACGGACCGGCGCCCGCGTCCGCGTAACGCAGCCTTAGCCCTTAATAATAGTGATGGAGTATGATGTAGTATTAACTTGTTTTATAAACGTACCGTGCCAAGAATTCTTCATTGTAGTATTTAAGGAAGACTTTGCTTTTGCCTAGTTCCCAGCCTTCCATTTTAAGTCGAATTAGTAAAAGCCTGCAGTTATCTTTAGTTACCTCAACGTTTTCGTCAAAGTCGAAAGCTAGGAATCGATACCTGAAAAGTTACAGGAAATGTTTCAATAATTTGGTAAGTAGGTAAGTAATCGTATATTAATGTAAATTTGTGATAGAGTCTTCAGTTTTCACCAAGCATTAAATAAAAGACTTAACTGGATTTTATCGCTTCTTTTATTTACTATAAATTTATGGTTTACCTTCGAATAAATTCAGCGAAAGGAATACGACAAGAGAACCCGTGTTGGCGCGCTCTCGCTGTATCCAACACTGCTAAAGCTCGTAACTGCTGCCTTACAACTTCAGACTGGAATCCTCTAGGGTTGTCATTCAAATCTGGTCTGATGCATCGTACGTAGTGAGTGCCACCACTACCAGGACCTACGGAGAGTAGCTTCAGGATTTCCAAGCTGGTAGCCCTGTAGGTTGCAGCTGCTGTTCGCATTCTGTGCACTTGGGAATATTGGCCTTTGGATGTTGTGTTGTATTTCTGAATCAAATAAGTATCCATTATAAAACTGTGGATAGTCTATTGGAAAATTTACATTCAAAAACACATGAATGATAATATGAAAGTAAGTAAATGAAAATAAAATGTGCGGTTAATGAAGTTTAAATCAATCTCCGCAAAGCGGCTTGTGTGAGATCTTGATTGTAATCTCGAGTACCGTAAGAAGGCACGGCATACCAAAGTATTGAATTGAGCTAGTCAATAACCAGTCGCATAGGAGAACAATTCAGGGTTATAAATAATAATAAATAATAAAATCCCCAGACAATCACACCAACTACATGGCCCCAAAGTAAGCATAGCTTGTGTTATGGGATACCATGTAGCGAACTAGGGGGGAACCTAGAATATAAATACATAAATAGATAAACACCCAGACACGGAACTTTTTTTTTTCTTTTTCCGTACGGGAATCGAACCCGCAACCACTGGCGTCTGAGGCAGATACGTTTACCCTATCGCTAAAGTGGTCGTCGAAACGGGTTGGTTTATTTTAATGATATTTTTTTTGATACGATATAAACGTACCAGCATATTTATTTTAGTGTCGCTCAGTACAAAAAAATAAAGATAAAAAAAGTTACACAAACTTTCTTACAAATAGTCACTGTTGATGAACATAGCTTCTACGACGCGGCATTTCATTGATTATACTACGACGTAGTAATACAAGATGTTTTGTAGTAGCGCGTAGTCCTCTTTATTTTAATAGTACTCATTCATAATTTAGAGTGACCATTCTTTGCTTAATATGTTAGGGAATATATTATTTTCTTGTAAAAAAAATCATACCTTTTTTTATGCTTAAGCTATAGGTATTGGTTGAATGTATTTCTTATCGGTCACTAAACTCATGTTTAACCTCAGGCTGACCTGATGGTGACAATGGAGGTCGAAGAAAAAATGCACAGGAGTTTAGCAAGATGTTGAAAGTTTCTATGATAGGTAAGTAAGTTGTTTTACCAGTAATTTTTTTTTAATGATTTGTTTGGTAAGTATTTAAGTACTTTATTCTATACCATTTTATGATTACCTGGAACATTTTTTATTTGCTTTAAGTCTTATTTAATTTTCTTGTATACCAGCAGGGCTAGCATGCAACCATCGATAAATAGTCGAATCGACAAGATAAATATAATTTTGTTATTTTATCCTATTATGTAAGCTAATATGCGCACCATAATAGATAGAATTACTCTATTTGATACCACGATTAAGACCACAGAACAAAATTTGTCATAATCCTAATAAATTACTTACACTAAATACCATATTCTATGAAAATATCGATAAAAGGCCCGATTTATCGTTGTCGACGGCAGCATGCTAGCCCCGCTGGTGAAGAAATGGCGAATGATTCGATTTTTTGCTTTAGAGAAACACAATTCATTATGTTGTTTTCGCGAAGTTAAATTAAAAAGTAATACCTAACTATAGTTGATATAATAATAAAAGAAATATCAGTAAAACAGTAGTCGTTAGGGTTTAATTAACCGGAAAAATGTGATAAATAAAAATTACCCGGCCAGGACTCGAACCTGGGACCCCTCGTTTGCCGGACGAGTGCTCTTCCCTGAGCTACCAGGGCCTGGCGGTATGCCTCGAAATTACTTACCACATTTTTATTTTTACGTTATATTGCCAACGTAGCTCCATCTTATGGTAAAGCTTTGCAAACGATTTTGCGAAAACATAAATTGGAGTTGTGTAACTCGTACGAAATTTACTACTAAATTCTTTTCTAAATAAAAAAAAATACTAACAAATTTTGCTTAACAAAACCTGTCCTATATTTACAAACGTTTGAAAAAGATTAACTAAAAAAGTATGAAATTGATGTATATATGTATGCATACATAACTTCACGCCTGTACCCCTTATGGGGTAGGCAGAACACCAGCGGTTACTAAACCATCTGATGTCACGTTTGACAAATTTTGAGGCATTAAGTATAATGATGGAGAGAGATTATTGCAGTGATAAGGGGTCAGCCTATCGCCTACACAAAAACCCTCCAATAAAACCTCTGTCCCTTTACTGACTTTTACAGTTTGCCCGGGAAGAGAAGCAGCTGGCATATTCTATGTTTTTTCTTTGCTCCCAGTCCAGCATGGAATATGTTAACTCTTTAACTGCCAAACCCGCATTTGTACCCGCGTTAATATGAGTTCGTGAAGGGTTCTACTACTACGTAGAGGTTTCTCGAATCAGTCGCAATTTTATGTTACAGAGATTTAAAGACGAATCGAAAACGCCTGAAAGGGCTTTGAAATCTTTTCTGAAAGGAAACCTTCCGTTAATACATAAAAGAAAATTGATGGACATGTGTATCCTCCCCGGTCTCACATATGGTGCACGAACCTGGTATTTGACAGAAAATAAATAGTCCAAACTTAGAGTTTGCCATGGAGTGCTTCACGCGCATGACACGCTTAGCCAGTAGCGGTAGGGCCTCAGTCCTTCCGTGAATGCACTAAAATTACGTCGATTACTTACTCTGCCTTTAAGATTCTCTGCTTCCCTTTCAGATTTTGATTTTGGAACATCGGCTTTTGGTTGACTTGGGGATACCGTAAGATTTCCAGTTTTTGTTAACTTGTTTCTAAACAGCTGTTGCACGGTTATATTGACCGAAGCTCTCATAGTCTCTATCATTTCTGGAGGTAAAAAATCTTTATTCTTGTCCCCCATTTCTCTCGCGTCATAGCTTACTTTACCCGTGTAGTGGGCAACACTGAACTCATGACTTCCGGACAATTTGATATAAGGACCTTTGCAGGATGCCCTTATTGTACCTGAATCAAAAAAAATATTAATGAAATATTCAACACGTATTCAATAAGGAAGAATATGTTTGATTTGTCATAATTAAAGTTGATAAAGCCTGATTTAAAATGCATTGGAAAATTCAAGACAAAAATCAGCAGATAAAACAAATGTTATTCTGTTTTAAGTGTGGATTAAACACTCGCGTCTCAGTCGCGCAAAAAAAGACTTAAAAAACAAATGAAAAAGATTCTGCATGTGTTTACACTAAAGACTTAGTAAAATATTAATGTAAAAGTAGGTAACACCTAAAATTCTCACTCAAAATAAACTCAGGTCCACTTCCAGTTCGGCTTGCTTCGTCTAAAATATAAAATAATCCCAACGGTCTTCCCATTAGTTGATCCACGGAATTCTTATTGTCATAAAAATGTAGAGAAACTGGTGGAATATTTTCTTCTACTTCTTCTTGCATTTCCCAAGCAAACATGCGTTGATTGTATAAGAATTGTATTTGTTCGTTCATTGTATTCACTATAAGTTGCTCGAGGCGATTTCTGTGATAACACTCAAAGCCAAACATGTCCCATAGACTTACAGAATACTTGTCACCGCTGTAAAAGAAAACGAAATTGTAATGTAATTTATCTCTAACAACTCATAATATTAAGGGTAAGCTTTTCGATTATTTTATCATACTATATCGGGTAGGAGGAATATCTAACTTTTTAGTGTTAAATATCAATAAAAAAGCTTTCTTAGTTTTATCTTGTGAATGTTTGGTATTATTGGTTGTCAAAATAATATCAACATCAATATTTGAAACCCTTAAAAATCCACATTTTAAGCCAATTTACAACTTGGATAGAAATAAGTAATGTCAGTAAAAATATCAATAATCATGGTTTATTTATCGGAGAGTTCAAATTACTTTATTTAAATAAAAATGTTCGTTTTTCATATGGATACACAAAAACACTTTTTTAAATATTTCACTTTCTCTATTTCCGTAGGAATGTATCGTGCGTCGCATCAATGATGCCAACCGACGAGTTCGGTTTAGCGGCATGGGTAGATACTCCTAAACAGTAGTTATTGGTACTTACAATACAGATCTCATGAACGATAGCTTGGAGTTTATTATATTTATCATCCAATCCACAAGTCGTTTATACAAAGCGCTGGCCAGTGTATCCCGAGCATCTCTTGCTTCATCTGTAGAATGTTTTCGTTTGACTGCTGTACCACTTTCTATCAAGCAATAATTTAACAAAGCCCACAAAAATTTCGTTTCTTCTAATGATAAAAGCTTTGCGACTTTTTTTGCTTCATCTGGGTTTTCAATTTCAGCAGACCCACTTTTGCCTTCTTTGAATCTGACGTTGCCTAATACTAAAATAGCTGCTAAAACTGTTTCAAAGAAAGCGATATCTTCTTGTTCCCAATCCACAGCTTTAAGATTTTCTATCAATTCTTTATAACTGTCGACATTCGTTTCTGGAGTTTCTCGAGCACCTTTAATACTCTTTGATGGTTCGTCTTGTATTCTGAGATATCTGTGTTTCCTGTTCTTTTCTAAGTTTAATTCATCTAAGCGATTAGCTGCCTCCATGGCGTCATAGAAATAGTATAGTAAGTTAAAGTTTGCGTGACTCCTGTAACAAAACAAAAAATATGATTTATTTTATGAATAATAACAAATAAAACAGAGGTTTATTTGACTTACATATCGGTAGATGAAACCCGCCATTTTTCATGTTGAAACAGCCAAAAAAGAGCACCACTTAATTTTCCTGAACTTCCGTAAGTCACTTGCGTGTGATAGATTGCCCTGGTAGAGTGCGAGTTCAACGGCGTAGCTGCACTTATAGCAGCTTGTATTACTTTTGATGCTCTTCTAATACGATCGGCAGTGTTATTTTTCATAGCACCTAAATAGGTGAGGTGATTTAAAGCATGAACCATATTTGTAGTCTTCCCAGATTTACTTTCTCCAGTAAATACTATGTGTTGTGGTTCATTATGATGAAGAGCATCTTGGTAAGCGTCATCAGCAACCGCAAAAATATGAGGTTCGTTGTCTGATCTGGATTTACATTCGTATTTTTTGTGATACTGAAATCAACAATTTTACAACTATTTGATTGAGACAAAATACAAATAATCAGTGATGTTACAATACTTGCCTTTTCGTTGAAAATATCATCCGTTGTATTAGGATTTAAGATAAGCAGTGTATCTCCAACATAGGATGTAAAAGAGCCTTTTGTTAGTTTTGTTTGCAATTCATTTAATATATTGTCTTCAGTCAAAGTGTCTAATGCAGCGAGATCTTCGACTTGCATCGTTTCCGGTTCCGCTACACCTTCGGTTGTAAGGAGACCGTTTTTAATAATCCTCTCGGGCGCTTTTGTCGGAGTTTCCTTATTTTGTAAGTCAAGTACTAACTTTTTGAGTTCTGTAGTGAGCTGTGAAAATTAGTTTATCAATTTATTTATCGGTGATTCAAATTAGAAAGTGTAGTTGATAGGTGAACTTCATTAAAATATTATATATTTTTCCACTATTGATGGCATTTCAAATACTAATGATTTTAAATGAAAATATGTAATGCATTTTTGAGACTAAGACTAAGTTTAGACATAGTTAAGACATAGTAATACTAAGTTTTACTATGTTTAAAAGAATGATTGTTAGATTTTCAATAAAGATATTGGTTTGATAAACAAAATGTGACATAACGATAATTCGGTACATCAAAAAACGATTTTCTATTGTATTTTTATGAAATAATATTAGACTAAAAATTGGATTGAAGATTGAAAATTTCTAAAGTCAACTCAAAAAATAAATCAGTAGTGCCACTAAGGCAACGAGTACAGCCTACGAAATTTCAGCCATTTGCAAATGATTGATTTTAAAATGTAAGTACCATAGTCTGTCCATAATGAGACAATCCGATAAAATTGATTTTGTGAACATAGTGACTTTGTCTTTTATCGTTTTAACAGACAAAAATATTCATGATATATGTACATTAAAAAGAAAACACTGATTTGACTATTTAATATAATTAGATACCTAAAATAGCCTTGAATATAGAAAATAATTTTTAGAATATAGAAAATTATCTTTGACTTTTCTAACTGTTCGTGAATTTGATTCTCTCAAGTAAAACAATTTTTTTACATACGTGAAAATCATTTTCTGGCACTGATTGGATAAATGGATGTTCTTCTAACTCCGCCATGAAGGGTCGATGTTCTGGGTTTTTTTCTAAACACCTAAAATTTATAAAATATGTAATATTCTGATTAGAAATGCTTACATCAATATCAGTATGGTCGATACTTACTCAGTGATAAAATCGTTAATTTCATTGGACCACATACTAGGCTTCAATAGACTGGGCGGTGGATTCCTTACTATTTGAAATAATGCTCGAGTCGGGTGCATGTCTTCAAAAGGTGCTTTACTATCCGCCATTTCAATAGTAGTTATACCAAGGGCCCAGACATCAGACCTATTTCCGTAACCGCTTCCAGAGGTGATAGCTTCTGGAGCCATCCAGCTGGGAGAACCAATGTTAGTTTTCGCCTTCCCCATGGTCCCATTTAATTTGCAAGAAAGCCCAAAATCTGTAAGTTTGACTTCACCATCTTTCGTTATCAAGATGTTACTGCACCTGATATTGCGATGCATCACTTTGTTTTCGTGCAAGTAAATGAGAGCCTAGAATGAAGTATATCAAGTGAATATTTATTGAGCCAATGGGACGAGTCGACAGATGGGCCTGTCGGGAGTGATGGAACGACCGCCCTAACGATTGGATTGCGTTGGCGCAGCGCTTCTTATTGTTAAGACGGATCTGCGATAACGACGTCAGTGTCAGTCAGGTGGTGCACGCCCATGAGATTCATTGGAGGCTATTTGCATATGCGCCGGCGCCTGTCTACAGACCTGTTTCCGCTCCTAATAGCCTCGGAAGTCGCATGTTTACTTTTTTAATGTAGGACTAATAGAGGTTATAGATTTTAATAATATAAAGCTAAGTTCTATCTATGGTCTGTTGCTACTGTACTGTCATATGCAGTTGATTTATTCGCTTTGCATTGTATGACAAGTAATCTGATAACATATTATTTATGTCCAACCTGCAGCTCATAATGTAGTTTGATTTAATACTTAAAATGATATACGATATCTCAGGCAAACATCCTAGTAGTATACAAGCTTCGTTATATTTAATATAATTATTTGGAACCTATAAATTTACTTTTTAATTGCTCAATTACTGTCTTTATAAACTTTCAGTCTGATGCCTCACTAATATTAGTAGATATGCATTTAAAAAAATCATTCCGTAGAAACAATGAAAGACTGATTTTCTGAGGCAAGTGGCTTGCATAAAGATAATACTCATTTAACTTTCTACCGGAACTTTTGAGCGTAAAAACTCTTTTAGCGATTTGGATTCTGAGACTTATTTCATGACTAGTAAGTAGTATAATGTTTTGTCCGCTAAGCTTTGAGTTCGATCATTGGCTACTGGGACAGGGGTTCGTATATCTTGTGTGCGAGAGCATTATTTACGATAATTGAGCGATGGGCCGCGATGGGGGGCCATCACGGTGTTGTCGGACGCGCTCCGACATCGCTATCGACAAGTTCGACTGTTCTGCCGCGAATCACATCAAATAATGCGCCCTGCATTTTAAGTAATGGCTCTAGATACTCTCAACATACGTGGACATTCGCCCGGCCGTATTTTATTCCACGTCACGCCGCGAACAGAAATCGCTCCGCACATATCTTGAGAACAATTGAGTTTGCATTCAAAGTACCCACCAATTGATTCAGCCGTTGAAAGCTCGACTGGCAGGGCCTTTGTTTTATAAACAACCATCGCAACTTGAATGTGACGAGCGACATGTTTATAGTCAGACGGATATGGGCTTACCTTCGTCGTATATTTGAGGATATAAGCGATGTGTTCCTCGGACATTTTTCTGTCGGCCGCATTCAGTTTTCTGACAATATCGATGACAGATCCACATTCGCACAACTGCAACAAGAGCGATAAATCTGGTGGAGTGACTCATGACTTCTGTACTGAATCCTAGGGTTCAAAGCGTTTAGAGTACAGTCACCTGCACTAATGTTCGTAATATTCAGACAAAGATGATCGACTTTTCCTGTTTAGTTTGTATAAGTGCAGACAACTGGTTAGTACACGCAAGGAAAAATTAACAGGTATTATGACTTTAAATGAAAGGAAGCAGTTTTTTATTTGATATAAACACCTACGAAGATGCATAAAGGATCTTTGTATCACTTCTGTACCTACCTCGATTACAAACCATATCTTCTTAACACCTTCTGATCGTTCGCAGAAGACGCCATAAAAATCTATCAGATTGGCATGCTTCGTGAAGTCCCGTAGGATCTTATATTCTTCCTGGACGTGTGTTTCATTCTCGTCAGTATATGTCTGTATTTTGATGGCAACGGCTTTGCCTGCAGCCTGAGAGTCCGAAGCTTTGTATACCTCGCCAAATATACCAGATCCGAGTTTCTTATCGAGAGTATATCTCTCGGTGGGACTCGGCAATGTCGCTATGTTCAACCCGTCCTTCATTTTGACAAGTCACTGGAGAAAGATCGATTTTTGATTAAAGTTGTAGGTTAATGATAACAATTTTAAAAGATTGATTGCCATGCAATGTTATTATTTATAATTGACGTTGCGACTTAAGTTAAAGAAATTAAGGTTAAACTTGTCATTATTAATTGAAGTTCTTAGTTAACATATTTTAGGAAAAATATACACTGTAGTGCATATTTTTTTATCCCAAACAAAGTTAAGTGCGATTTTATTGGTAGTATAAATTCAGAGAATAAATCTGTTTTAGGTATTAAAAATGGATAACATTAATCAAAGCTTTGAAGTTAAACACGGTTAGCTTCTTATAAATGAGATGAACATACTGAATTACTGAACCTTAAATTACATATTTAAATGTAAGCGACGTTGGAAATCTAATCACCAGTTGCAACGGTGAAAATGTAAAAAATACGCAGTTTAACTGAAGATGTTTTTTTCGCAGTTTTTTGAATTTTATGTTTTTAATTAGTTGTTCAGACCGCCAGTACTCCGGCTACACAGGTCTTCAGTACAGGCACTTTAATCCTGCTGTTTCATCCAATCCAGGATTCTCCGAGTAGGCCACGTTATATAGAAAGTTTAGTGCCTAATTTCATCGTTTTAGTGATGATACGTTGCAGGAATTATGTCTAAAGATACTATTCCCTGTTAAAACTGCGTAGTTAATCTTGGAAAACTACGTTTCTTAAAATGGTGGTATTAAGCTTAAAACGGGTATCTTTTATATCAGTGACTTCAATTTCACCTTATGTGAAGACGAAGATGATAATCACAGCGCACGGGTTAGCATGACCGTCAGAGCAACGGTGATATTTGGCGGCAAATTTTATATGAGGGGTTGTCGCCAGCCAGGCGACCACTAACGGTAGGTTTCAATATCGAATCTTCATCTAAGATCCAAAGGTTATGATAATCGACATAATTCACACATTATCCACATACACTTACTCAGACACATACACCACATACATACACTCATACACATACACACAAACACAAACACAATCACATATTGGGCATGCTACCATTTAAATAATAACAAATATTTAGATAGTGTAAATATAGTTTTTAATTAAATTTAGTCTTTAATTTTAATGAATTAGGTTTTATCTCTTTTAAAATATTTTTATTTTTGTATTCATAGTGTTTAAGTTTCTGCAAACCTTTAGTTTGTTAAATTAGAAATAAAATGTATGTTTTATGTAAATAGCAGATAAGTCATCCGTCTATGGAAGAGCGATGCTTTCTGACAAAGGCTTTAGTAAGTTTAAAAGGAGGCATCAATCTTTATGATTATTATTGTAATGCTATTTTATTAAAATTATTATTATTTTTTATACTTTTTCATCAAATTTGTTTCATACTTTTTCATATCTGGATTTTCTTTGTCATAGCAACCCCCATACTTTTAAGTATTTACAAATAAGGATTTTGGATAAAGATACAATATTGAAACCCACCATAAAGGTATCCTGCACCACTCGGATTAGTCACCTTTTACGGTTAGGTAGGGCGATTCTAAGCCCTACGGTCAGAAACACTAAACATTAAATACATGTTCTACGTTTTAATGTAATTAATTTACACTTACCGCCTTCAGGCACGACGTGTCATCAGCAAGCTAGGCGAACGAGTGCCTCAGTACTCTACGAGACCTAACAAGTGCGATGGCTTCCCATTACAGGCTTATAATCCGCTTTAAATCTATTAGGTCACATAACGACCTTGCCAGTTCCTTAGCAGTTGATTGGAAGAAAATCTAATTAATTGCGTTAATTTGTGACGCGTCGTCAAATAAGCTAAACGCAGGCGTTGTAATCCTTATTGCTAATGCTGTTCAAATAAAAATACCAGCTTATCGTACTTACTTGAATTCGTTGGAAGTTAAAACAATGAGTAATTGTACAACGTAAATTGGGGCTAATTCGTCATTCCATATTTAAATTTAAATCAGATTTTTAGTTTCAATGTGAGATTTGAGTTTTCAAAATTCACTGATAATAATAACTTAATACTGTATTTAAATACTATGGAGTTACCGAAGTTCTTAATTTACTGTTCGTGTCAACTAAGAATAGGGTTGACAGGACGCCATATTGTACTAAATTCTGTAATCAGATTCCCATCAGACTGACAAGATGAATTGTGTAAGTATTTAGTGATTGTAAAGTGCATAAAAATAAAAACAAAAAATGATATATGTACAGAAGGCGGCACATCAAACAATTCTTACAAATCTGTCAAAAATTACTTCAATCAGAACTTTATGCCCTCGAGATTAAGTTAAAATTGGTTGGGGAAATGTGACAGGTAATGTAACGCTTGATCTGCTGTCTTCTGTACATATCTTGAATAGGGATGATCACTGTTAATAGGTATTGCTTAAAACTTTATTGTAGTTAGTATTTTATTGAATTTTGATATTCTTATTTTAAGCTGCTTTCACAAATTGGGGATATACTTACTATGTTTATATACAAAAATGCAAATTATGTTAACTTTTTTGCTTATTTTTAAATATTTACAAAATATTTTTGGACTTCTTTTGCTCACCAAACAAAATAACGTTTGAAGTTGGCAAGCTCTATTATATTCTTATTTGACCAGTGTAGTTTTTGTCTACGAACAAAAGATGATAGATTTTTTAACTAACAACATTTTAATATGCTTAAAGTTAACTATTTACTTTAGTTAACTTCCAACGAACTTGTAGGAGTTTGTTATTTTTTATAAAAAAGAGTTAAATAAGCAAATCGGGCATCACACATTAAAGATGGCAAATTCGGAGTAAATGGACGAAAAATCTCCATGTTTGTTTAATTCTTATGTAAACCAAATATGAAAGAGTCGGGCCTCTTTTTACTGTCTGTTACGCTTTATTGCTCAATTGTACTGATCCGATTTGAGTATAATCTTATACAGACATACAAATACTTTTTTTATTACTGAAAAGGGGTTGATGGGTAGAAAAAGGGCATGCAATTTTGTTTGAAAATTCACAAAACTGATTTTAATGAAATTTGGTAGACTCAATGTTGAAAAAAGATCCACGCTGCTTTTGCAAAAGAACTATTGCGGGGTTACAAATATGGGATGGAATTTATTTTAGTCTTTGCAACTGATTATAATAATTAATAATAATAAAAATAATAATTAATAAATAAATTTTTATTTGAATTGTTTTCTAATTACCTACGATTATGAAAATAAAATTACATATATGAAAATAAAGAGCTCATTACAAAGAGTTGTGTTGATGATTATGATAAAAATAAAATTGGTTAAAATGTATTCATAATCCAAAATATAAAAAAAAATACCGGATTTATGGCGTTTATACAGGGCTGTTTTTTAGTCATCGGCCAAATTTTTTTTTACTCAATAAGTATCATTTAGAGAAATGGTTTTTGCAAAAAAAGGTAAGTATTTTTTCTTACAAGGAAATTAATATATTCGCTAACATATTAAGCAAAGCATGGTCACTCTAAATTATGAATAAATACCATTAAAATAAAGACGACTACGCGCTACTACAAAACATTTTGTAGTACTACGTCGTAGTTTTATCAGTGAAATGCCGTGTTGTAGTAGCTGTGTTCATCAAGAGCGACTATTTGTAAAAAAGTTTTTGGTGCCATACTTTTTTTTTATACTGGGCGATACTGAAATAAATATGCAGGTACGTTTATATCGTATTACAGAAAATAACATTTAAATTTGGCTGGTGACTTCTAAACTACCATGTATATATACTCACTCGTGCCCACGGCGTCAGTAAGGAAACCGATACTTCTAGTTAAAATCTATACTCTTTACTAATATACAGGGTTATTGGTAATTAGACCGGATCCTTTTTAGGGGTGGTAGAGGATGTCATTTGCAACAATTTGACTATACATTGTGATATCCGGAAATGGCTCATTCTTTTTATATTATTTTTTTTTAATTTTTTTTAGGATATCCAGTTTTCCTACTTAAAAATTCAATAAAAAAAAAAGTAATAAACCGATTTCAATTCTGTTTGCAGTTTTAGAGAGACCTTGTTACAGCTCTTAATAATAAATAACAATATCATACTAATGTGGACCCATCCAGAAACTAGAGGCTGTTTCATAAAATTTTTTAAATTATTTTTATAACATTGTTTACAAAAACAATTATTTTCTCCACAAAAACGCTAGTAAATTCCGTCTGCATTTTATTTAAAAAACATCTACACTTTGTTAGCTATCCAACGAGGTTAAAAAGTTGGTGCTTTATTACACAGTTGCAGAAATAATGCGATTACAAAAGACTCAGGTAGAGACATTCCGAGAAAGGGTTTTAGACGGTATCCATGAGAAGTAGTTATGGAAGAAATACTTTCTTAATTTAACTTAATTTATTTTGAAGAAATAAAAGATTATGATTTTGTAATTATTGTGTATTTATGATTTTTACAGTACATTCTCAAAATGTGAGCCCCTATTTTGAATGCAGAGACGCATACGTTTGCGTAAATTACTTTTAACGACACTTGTCTTTAAGTTCATTTTAATTTTTTCTGCTGCATTTATTATGCGCTGTTTTAATTCTTCGATGGTTGCCACAGGTCCAGGAGTCTCGTCGTACACCAAGCTTTTCATGTGACCCCATACGTAGTAGTCGACAGGAGTCAAGTCGGGACTCCTGGCCGGCCACGGAATGGGTCCTCCTCTGCCAATCCACTTATTGGGAAACTGACGATTTAGCCACTCACGGACGCTTAAACTAAAATGTGCGGGGCAACCATCATGCTGGTAAATCATGTTCCTTCGGGTTTCAAGAGGTACATGACTGAGTAACTCATAAAGTTCGTTTCGCAAAAAAACTTCATATGCTTCTCCATTGAGGTTGTTGGGCAGGAAAAAAGGGCCGATCAATTCATCCTTAATAATGCCCATCCACACATTAAGGGAAAACCTTCTTTGTGATCCTTTTAATCTTTTCTTGTTTGGGTTACCGTCTTCTTTTGGGGCCCAATAATGAATATTATGGTAATTCGTTAATCCATCTTGATCGAATTTGGACTCGTCGGTCCATAAAATTTTTAATAAAAAATTGGCATCTTCCATGTCTGTATTCAACATGAATCTGCAAAATTCGACTCTACGTGCAGGATCTCCGTCTTGTATAACTTGTACCGGAGTCAAATGATACGGGTAGAGTCTTGACCCGTGCATTGTGTTCCATATTTTCCATTGCGACATGCCAAGACGTCGTGCAATGACGTTTGTTGAGGTCGTCGGATCTTGCTCAAACATGCGAATTATCTGTTCCTCTTCCTCCGATTGATAAATACGAGGTCGTCCAGCATCGCTTTGTCGTCTTTGAACACGACCAGTTTCTCGTACTCGCCGGTAAACTCCGTCAAACACACTCATATGGGGTAAACGGCGCTCTGGAAATCGAGACTGATATTCCGTTCGAGCATGTGTACTGACGCCATTGGCAAAACCATAGCAAAAGAGTATGTCCGCATACTCTTCGTTTGTGAACTCTCGAACACGAGGTAGGTGGTCGCGGGGCTCCGCAGCCATGATCAGGTCCTTTAGTATAAGCCAAGTCGTCGGGTAAGCAATCAATCACAGAGTCCAGTTCACTAGCCGAATCACAGAAAAAGAAGTTACACAAGTCCAATAACGTTAGCAAGGTCGAAGTTTTATCGTGATAAAGGGTTGAAAAGAGCGTCTAAACAGTACGAAGTGCCTGAGCAAACTGGGTTCACATTGTTCGTGCAACAAACACAAGCAAGAGCGAGACGGCGCATTCAACATGGATACCTTAGTCTAAAACCCTTTCTCGGAATGTCTCTACCTAAGTCTTTTGTTATCGCATTATTTCTGCAACTGTGTAATAAACCACCAACTTTTTTACCTCGTTGGATAGCACACAAACTGTACATGTTTTTTAAATAAAATGCAGACTGAATTTACTAGCGTTTTTGTGGAGATAATAATTGTTTTTGCAAACAATTTTATAAAAAATATTATTATTTTTTTATGAAACAGCCTCAAGTTTCTGGATGGGTCCACATTAGTATGATATTGTTATTTATTATTAAGAGCTGTAACAAGGTCTCTCTAAAACTGCAAACAGAATTGAAATCGGTTTATTACTTTTTTTTTTATTGAATTTTTAAGTAGGAAAACTGGATATCCTAAAAAAAAAATTAAAAAAAATAATATAAAAAAATGAGCCATTTCCGGATATCACAATGTATAGTCAAATTGTTGCAAATGACATCCTCTACCACCCCTAAAAAGGATCCGGTCTAATTACCAATAACCCTGTATAAAGCTAAAGAGTTTGTTTTTTTGTTTGTTTGTTTGAACGCGCTAATCTCAGAAACTACAAGTGGGATTTGAAAAATTCTTTTTGCATTTGATAGCCCAACTATTGAGGAAGGTTATAGGCTATATTTTATCTCGAAATTTCTACGGGATCAAAAGTTACGCGGGAAAAACCGCGCGCGGTGGCTAGTGTAAAATAAAAATTATAAGCGATAAATCCGGTAAAATTTAAATAAAACTTGTTCTGATATTAACATTAAAATATACTGTTAGTACGAAAAACTCTACAAACGCTCAAACAAAAAGTTAAATGGCTTGCTAACATTGTCATGCTCTATTTATTCAAAAATGTAAACTAACATTTTAAGATCACACCAAGCATGTCACCCAGATATCGTTGTTAAAATATGTCATACTGCCCAATTAGGGTCGATAACCGTGACCGTGCTAGTAAACTACCCTCGAAATCAATTCGAGGCGCTGTCACACTTACGTCTATCACATCATCTTAACATAACTCTAATAAAAAAAATGTCTTACAAACAAGAGGATACATCATGCAGACGTAATACCAAAATCCAAATCTTGAATGCCCACTTCATACAATAGGCACAATAGACCCATTCTCTACTTTCGATTGAGAAGCGTAGGTACCGTAAATCCACTTTTTTTCATACGTTTATATATAAATGTTTGTAATTTAGCATAGATCACTTGACTTAAGGAATTTCAAGTATATTACGGGATGTTTTGCATGGTCTCACTGATGGGGAGTAGAGATATGTTATTCTTTATTCAGATAAAGATTAGCTATCTTTAGTAGTCGTCGAAGTGTAATAAGAATCTCTACTAATTTAATAGTTTTGTGTGATTTTGTGCTAGTGAATAATGTTTTCTGGAATGTTAATGTTATTTTGGTACATAACAGATAGCTTTTCTCAAGTGTGAAAGTTCATTATAATTTATTAACAAACAGTGAAAAGTGGACAAAAACTCAATGAAAATGGAAAGAAGGTACAAATAAAAAAGACTAAAAATTTAACAGAGGACTGTATTTCAAATTAAATTAAACCTTTAATAACGCAATCTCGTGCCTTGCTGTAAGTTTAAGTTTATTTCATTTAATAATCGCAATGAAAAGATATGTCCTTTATTGTTCGCAATAAAAAAAAAAAACTAAAGCAAATAAAATTCCCGGATTAGAAAAAGTCCAAAGAATTTTATAATTTCAATCAAAGCATCCAGTGAGCCTAGTCGGCACGGAATTAAAAACGCGTTGGAGCATTTTGAAGAGGCCTCTTTACTTGAGAAGGCAAATTAACCGGAAGAAAGTGAATAATTACTATTGTACTCATTCACATGTCACTTCCAGTGTACTACCGAGACTTGATTGATCAATGATAGTGTCGACCGTTCATGGATATCTTTTTGTTGAACCTTTTGTTAAAGGTTAGTATGTTTCTTTTGGAATTGAAAGAGTTTGTATATGCTTTTTTTTAGTCTGTTATTTGTAAGTATGTGTATTTGTTTTTTTATCTGTTTCGTATTTTTCAGCCACTTATTATTTTTCTACTGTTTTTGTAGAGGTAATGTATTTGGAAGTGCTGATTTTATTGATAAATAAATAAATATTGGAGATTATTGAAACAAAGTGCTTTCTATACCTAAAATAAGACTACTTTGTACCATGAAACCCAGATATCAGAAAATTAGGTAGTACAATTTTTTTGTATGTAATTTGTACCTTATTACTAGGTGAATATCACAATTTTTATTTTTTTATTTTCTATGTACGTGAAATTGCTTTTAAATAATATTGATTTAGTTTGTATGAAAGTGAAAAATTAAAAAAATCACGATATAAAAATTCTGACTTCACCAAGATATTTACTTGCATGTGTTAGCACATACATGTTTCGTCCTTATAGGGCAATTAGATTACACCCTGTATAATGGTTTAATTTGTCTGAGATACTTTCAGTAAATAAATGCCTTCAGTATTAGGTGCCACACTGGGCCGTATTCGACATTACTTTCTCTTATTTAAATTTTTTAATTCTAATGTCAAAAAATGTTAGAGGCTCCGAATTCAATTTTTTTTAGCAATTTTCGAGTTCAAAGTCCCCATATTTAACTTAAGAGAGAGTTAAAATTAGCGAATTTAAAATTGAATTGAGCTCATTCATTTAATTGCTTGAACTTTTAATAGGTATGTGCAAACACCAATAGCAATACAACTTGTAAATATTTAATATTTTTTCCAAAGGTCTTCAAAAGAGTGATAAATAAAACAAGATTTCAAGTTGTTTTCTGTATTTTACGAAGTAATTCATGACAATGTTTAGTAACTACAATAAATATTATTCTATAGTAAAATTCTAAAGGAATGTCAGTAATTACTATATACAAACAATACTACTTACGTATTTGAAATTTGTTCAGTCATAAAAAGGAATATTATTGAGAAAATTACATAATCAACAAATAAAATAAAGGAAGCAAAAAGTATGCCTAGCTTTAAACAAGATTGAAAACATTGATATTAAATTATTAAAATCTCAATAGTTTACACAATCCGTATCCATGATCCGTATGATGCGATCAATACCACATCCAGTTTGATTTTACTCTAGATCTGTGTTCCGCTCGGTCTTTTTGGAATTGTCTGTTGTTCAACTTTTTTAAAATTACGCACTTTTTAATTTAATATATTTTAATTTGTTTTTGTTATGTATTATGGTCAAAAACTTATATTCTAAGTATACAGCACTCTCGTTATAAAATTAAACCATAAAAATATGGAAAAAATAAACGTTTTATAAAATCCGTAACAGTTCTCATTTGCGATCTTTATTAATCATTTTTGTAAAAATATTGATACCTTCTTTTAATTATTGTAAAACCTAAAAGTGATTTGAGATGTTTGTGCTTAGCAATTTTATGCATGTTACGTGTACTATTAAGGTTCGCATTCTAGATTAAGAAAAATTGACATTAGAATTAGTTAGCTTTAAAATGATTGCAAACTGTTTGTGCACTTAATAAATAAATAAATTAAAGATAATAAATAATAGATTCAAAGTCAGGGATACTGATTAGCGACCACCAGTAACATAAAATTTGCCGCCGAATATTATTGCTCTGGCGGTGATGTGTTCCAGCAATATTTTATAAAGAGCCAGTTCTTTCCTAAGCCCGACCCCCTTCCCTCCTTCCTTGCCCTTCGACCTCAGCTTCACTTACTTTACTTAGTTGAGATTGAGGTCAAACGCGGGCTTAGATAAAAATAAAATAAAAATATATAAATAATAAAAAAAAACATGAGCTATTTTTCCTTAGCCGTCAATCTCACTTGGATGTGAGTGGTAATAATACGGGACCTTGAGTTACGAAAAGCAATAAATAAATATGCAATATGAGTATGCGACTCTTGGGCACGTATTTGATTATTGCACTCATTTAAGAGTAATCTTTAATGAGTGGGGATAAAACGAAATCCTTCTATGTGCACTATTTTGAGATTCCAAAATTTTTAACATAGCGAGTACAGCCTTATTCATATCAAAGAACTGATGTATATTAAAGAGTAATTTAACTATGACCTCTTAAAATAGGTGAAGTTACAACATTTTCGAATAAAACTGTTTAATCAAAACAATTAACTTTAAATGCACATTGAACATTTATAGTTTTTGAATAACTAAAAAAATATAGGTACTAAGTAATTTCTATGGCATCTACCAGGGCCCAGTAGCTCAGTTGGTAGAGTACCAAACCGGTAAGTGGTAGTCCCATTTTTCTGATCTTTAATTATAATTGAGCATTATTAAATGCAAAAAAATAACTTAACTTGCAGTTAAGATATTTTTGCAATGAAATAATTCGTATGTCCAGCATAAGATGATGATGATTTCCTAAAATAATGTAACTTCATGTAACAGTTTTTTCGTATGAAATATGAAATTAACACACTCCCTTCAATAGCCTAGTCACTTTAGGTTTTATCTGCGGAAGAAATCCTAGTGAGCTGAAATTTTGTATTAACTTTTATGGCGCCATAATGAAGATGTGAAAAATCGATGACGATAATCAATGATATCATGACGGATAAAAGAGTAATAGAACCCCTATTACTCTTTTATCCGTCATGATATCATGATATAAAGGTCGTGAATATCAGTTTTTCGCAAATATCTCGCGAACTAATGGTCAAAGGCAAATAAAAGGGTCTCTTTGAGACCCCGCCAATGACGGCTACCATTCCTACCATTCTATAGAATTACATGCTTTTTTGTCCAGAATAGGAGGGCCCGAAAACATAAACTAAAATTTATTATTCGTTTTATCAGAATTATTCTGTAAATAAGTTTGTACAAATCTTAATATTGAATAATGAAGCTATTTAACTGAATTTATTTTATTTGTTTCGTCATGTCCGACAAGACATTTTTGGCGCTTGACGTTGTTAGCATGAGGGTGAAATAAGGGTTCCCATTCTGTAAAATCACCATATTCTCAGGGAAAAACATAAATGCATGAACTTGTTTGAAAATGGAAATTATTTATTTTCAAGAAAAAAGTTAGATCTGAAAAGTTAAAACTGATGATCAAACATTAACAATATTTTTTTAATAACTATTAAATAAAAGTACCAAATCTTTAACTGTAATTGGGTTCGAAAAATATCATATAAATAGATAACGAGATAAAAATATCAATTTTTTATTTCGTCAACTTCGTCATCACTACTTTCTTCGATCTTTGAAAATAGTTCAATGATGAAAGGCTTTTCTAAATATCTGTCTTTCTTGCGAAATCCTTTACATGTTAACAATAACTGAGCTTTCAATAGCTCCTATGGCATTTAATGCATTTTCAAACATTTTTGGGATTTCACAGGGTTGCTTTCCAAGTTTGACTTGTTACTTTTCGTTTCATTGAAACTCTGATCATTTCGAACATGTTATGATCACACTGATATGGTGATAAATGCAATATCTGTAAAGTTAGGTGAATTAAACTAAGATGCAAAACAAAGAACCCGTAAGAAACAACAGAAACAGTGTTTCCTAGTGTTTTTTTAATTCCATAATAAATTGTATATTTTACAATAATTGACTACCTAATTACAATAATTAAATATAATTGACTACTATATCAAGTGCCGTATCAAAAAAAATGTTCTATTATTCTTAATCATCGTTACCATTTCTTTCTTCAGAATAAAATAATACAATTTAAATATCTGCTGAGTTTAATTCACTTTTTATAAACAGTGGCTCATCTCCTGGAATCGTAGTTTCATTTAAGCATAAGAAAAAAAAATTACGTTTCAAAAATACAACTTTCAAATTATGGCAATATGTAAACATTGCAGAGGCAACTTTCTTGTTTACTCTTTTTATGGATTTATAGGGACTTTATATTGTTTTTCTTTCCTAAAACAACTTCTTCACTTTTACCACCACCATAAGTAAGCCCACATTTTGCATATTTTCGTGTTTTTTTAACATTTTTTTTGAATTTAAAGTACAACAATAAATATGAGACAGCAAAAGTCATGAAGTGACACTTTATAAGATCGCGGTTAGTTAATTTTTTTGCCACACGCCAAAAGACCCCTTGTCGGCCTATACATTCATAGATATATACGGCATATTATTAAGGTGAGGTGTGTGTATAATGTGTCTTTTTTGTTAAATATATTGAGTGTCACCTTGCGCGATCTATCCCTTGAATCTTGATCTTAAGTATAAAAAAAAAACCTATTAATTACCTAGTATTACGTATTACGAAAGCTCATATTCAAAAATGTTCTATAAGGTAAGTATTACTTGGTGGTAGGCAGGCAGGTGTTCTTTTTCATGCAACATGACTTATTTTTGTACAAAAGCATGTTATAGGCTGGTTATAACATTATTTCATTATTACCATAACTTTATTTTCAGTGGTGTAGCTAACTGTACACTTGGTAGCCGGCAGATATATAAAATATGGCGGAAAGCCTTTGTTACAAAAAATGTCTCTTGCAATTTTCTGTAAAATTGATGGTTTCGAAGTAGAGCGTTGAGAAAGTGACTATAGTATAGGGATGCGGTAATAAGAGGTTGAATTTTAAAAATGAACTTTAATGCATAATTTTTTTTATCATTCGTTGTCAATTTATTCAGTTTCATTTTATTTCATTTTCCAAATTCAGCCGACTAGGAATTTTTCTGCATATTGGGGTTTAAAACGCCTAAAATTCCTGGTCTAAAAGTTAAGAGCATTTTATGTACAGTCTGCAACAGAATTATGTATACCACCCAGTCTCCCGCACTCATATAAAATACATGCATGTTGTATGTGTGCGGGGGATTGGGTGGTCTACATAATTCTGTTGCAGACTGTACCTAGAACAGAAACAGCCCTTTTATCTTTACCACGGCTGACTTTGAAATAATAACGTAGATTTTTCATGTTTTATGACAAGCCTCACTTATCTAGGGTCAGTAGGCAATTGTAAGCCCTAATACAGCTGAAAGTCTCGTTTCTTAATAATTTTATTCCTTTTTACGACTGAACACAAAGCTACATGTTAACAAATAGGTACTTATTCAATTAGATATCTTCTAAAAATTTTGTAGACTAAAATATTTGTTGAAGTTTGATCTACGTAGTTTATCGTTATAAAATCTTACGCCTCTTGTATCAAATTAAATTGTTATCAAAATATTGAGGATTTCCCCTGCTGGAGTGGGAGCAAAAGAAAAACATAGAATGTACCAGCTGCTTCTTTTCCCAGGCATACTGTAAAATTCAATTAAGAGAAAAAGGTTTTATTAGCGTTTTTGTGAGTGATAGGCTGACCCCCTGTCACTGCAATTGTCTCTCTATACCATTATAGTACCTCCAAAGTCAAACGTAACATCAGATAGTTTTATAGCCTCTGGTATTCTGGCTACCCCACAAGGGATACAGGCTTGAAGTTATGTATGTATGTATGAGAATTTCAACAGTTTGCCTTTTTACAGCTCAAAACTTCCCAAGTTCATAGGCTATAGAGAAATCAGTTTCCCAATAGTTTCTGAAGAGAGAGGTTTTATTACTGATTTTCGAACCCTTTACTGAATAAGTGCTGGGCCAGCTTAATAGATTCATTATTATGGTTGGTTTGAAAAATATTTACAAGCTACAGAAATGACAGTTACTAAATCGTTGAGCTGTCAGTGATTAAGCCAGTCAAAAATAATAAGGCAGATAAAATAACGAATCAAAACTAAGTGAACGTTAAAAGTAACTTTAACAGTTTAATATGAGGATATGGCAATATCTTAATAAAATTAATAGTGTTTATAATTCGACTGTTTTCCACCATTGTTGGACCGCTAGATTTGTAGGCCCAAAGGTCCGTGAGATTTTTCGAAATATTTTTTAAAGATCCTACGCGACCAAGATTTCAAGGAACAAAGTAGCTTCTTATTGTTTATAATGAATAGGTTAATACTGATCAGAAATATCTTAAATAAGTGCTACTTAATTAGTGCTACATTAAATTTCTAAGTTAGGAATGTAAAAAGTTTACAAATTATGAAATAGAGATACAGAATGGAATGTTTTATTGGAATTACGAATTACCTACTTTGCCTGTAGTCATTTACTTTTTTTTTACAATTTTACGATGTCTCAATATTTACTTTACAAAGAAAACAGAGTAAACCTCCAGTATTATAATTTAACAAACAGAATCAAATTTGCAATCGTTTTAGTTAAGCAATTGACGTTGAACTAACGTATTACATAAACTTCTAATCAATTTCGAAATTTTATTAAAGAGATCCAATTTAAAGAGTGTATTTAAATTTGTGCTGCAGCCACGCAGCAGCCGCAGGACACGATTTGTATGGATCAACATTACAGTGCGGCCGTCACGCATTGACAATTTGACCGCGCTTTAACAGCTAAATAAATACAACTACAGGCAATTCACAACTCTAAATTATTTGCAAACTGCAATCCATTTGTCATCTCGACATCTCTCGCAGTCGACTCGACAGCACCAGTGAAAGGTACAGTTGCAGGGCTTAACGCTGGACTTCCTCATGAGGGCGTGTCCGCGACCGCAGCAGAGTAAGTCGCAGGAGCCTGTACGGGTGGTGCGCCCGATGCGACACACACGGCCTCTGGTGCCAGATGAGTCGACGCGTTGGTCAGCTTCGCAGAAACTTGGAGATCTGGAAAAGAGTTTCAATGATCTCATTAAAATATTACATTATTATTTGTAACGGGAGAAGGAAGATGATGCATGCTGGCTAAGAATTAATAGTTTGTGGAATTTGCTGGCAGAATTTCTGTAATAGTTGTCTGTTGAAGTAGGCTATCTTTAATAGATAGTGGTTTGAGTCAATCAATATTATCTTTACAATTACGAACTTCTACGATGTCTAAAAGGCCATCAAAAACGTTCCACGCAAGCCTCATAAAAATGAAAAATAATTAACAAAAGTAAGTTCCAGGTAACATCGATAAAAGCTCTAAAATAAATAATACAAAATGCACATTGTATTTAAATTAGAAAATAAGAAGGAATTGTCAAAATGTGTTAGCAAGAGAATTTTATATGAACTTACTTCTCAAAGAACAGCAAGCTGGTTTTGGGCGCGGGTTTGGGGCGGCTGCGCCTGCGCCCGCGCGGCCGCCCGCGCAGCACCGGCAGACCGTTGTTCAGCTCCTCTTGCGCAACCATGAGAGCCTGTTGTCATAAAGAAGGAGTTTTTTTAGGTTATGTTTTGGAAGAATTCGATTTTTTTAGGTTTAATTTCTTAGTAGATTTAGCATTAGCTTAGAGTTAGAAGTGATGCTAATTTCAGCGACATATTTCATCATCCACATTCACATCTTTATTTATTTATCCATTTACGGAAAACTTATAGCTTGTCACAGAATAGTTTGTCTCATGGAAAAATAAGGCTGAATGGCAGTTTTCACATACAAGTACAATTGAATTAATCATTCAAAATTACATACATTAGTATTAGAGGCACAAACGTATTCACCATTTTTATAAGAAGAAATTAGAATAAAGCTTACGACATATTTTTATTCTAAATAAGTATTATTAAATTCCAAGTAATGTCTGTTTTAAGAATATAATAGCGATGATAAGAGCCATCTACTTTTAAGTACCTACATATTTTGTATTGGATTAATTATCGAAATAAAACGTTTTTTCCTAAAATTGCGTGTGTGTAAACTTTAAAATATTTGTAAACTTAATGTCAGTTGGGTGTGATTATCAATTATATCTACTGTTTCATAATTGAACTTGATTTTACCTTTCGATACTGTCGCTTGATAGTTGAGGCGACCACTCTGAAGTCAGGAGTGGCTCTCCAACAGGTCCTCAGCTGACAGCTGCCTGACAGCCCGTGACATTTGCACCTCACTTCCATGTGGGATGAGAGTATCTGTGAAACATGGCAAAAGTCATACAATAATTATTATTTTTGTTTGAAGCATATGATATTGTTAATCACAATACTGGGAGATCACAGCCATCCGACTTAAATTGTTTCTGTCCGTACTAAATCCGTGTAAAAGACTAAAAAAAAACAAATGACTATGAGCTGGTTTCCCCTTCTCCTTCTTTATGATATTCTTCCCCTAGTACATCAGGCCAAACTGTATGAAGGACCTTATTTCCTCTGGTCAATCCCTGATTAAAATTTTTTAACCAGACCCTTTTTCAATATGTTCTCATATTGTCTTAGGTAACTGAATGTCCTGTTTACTTGTGAATTATGTTTTATTGGAACATATCAATGCCGGAACCGTGATGTTTAGCGACAAAATTACTGGTCAAGTGAATCATAAAGAGGTTCTGCCACAAATTCAGATTAGTCATCTCTTAGTTCAATCTTAGAAAGGGCGGGGCTGCTATTCTTACAAAGGGACAAATGTTAAAATATCCAAATAACAAAATAATTATTAGATATTTCAATTTATTTACATTCATGTGCTAGGAAATTATCTTATAATAAAGTCATTATCCACTATTTTATTCATAAAAGTAATCGAAGCAAGACCTAATCTTAAAAATTTCAGCGCATCAAATTCCACCGGCGCTGAATCATAAAAGCGAATTATTGCACCGATACGTGACCGCATCTTTTCTACAATTACGCGATTACGCCACCCACCGCAGCTAGCTCATAACATTTACATAATTAAACACCACACTGCAATCTTACTGACGTCTTAATTTCGCGAACGCCGCCAGCGGAACGATTTCCCAAATTGAGTCGGAGCAAAAATTCAAATAAATCGGTGTTCGGGCCCGCCCATTCTGATCCCGGTTGGCCTTAATAGCGTAGTATTAAGAGCGTTCGCGATAGAATTCGCCACCCAAGACGTTTGTAATACGACATAATGAAGCCAGAGTATTAAAAATGGTCGGAACCGCTTATTACATTCTCACCTCGGACTCGCGTCGTGAAATACGGCCGGCTAATATGAGCCCTGAGCTACGAAGTTCGACAAGATATTACCTTCAATAGGCCCGGTCATGACGCTATTTGGACGATCGAGAAGATATGGATTCGGGATTTAAATAATGTTTTGAGACCGTAATCAAAAGTCTATAAAGTTTATATTGTTCTTTAATAGCGTGTTATTGATTTTAAAACGTTATTTCGAATAGGATGGGAACTAAAAGTATTTATTATACGCAGTTTTGATCGCACCTGTCCAATGAATGATTGAATGGTTGTTTGAATTATATATTTTTACCAGTATACAATATACATATATACATTATATTTTAAGGTCAAATTTACTAATGCATAACTGATTTAGTTGTTTGAAGTTTTTTTTATTTCGCGAAGTTGAAAGCACCATAATGTAGGTTAAGTTGGATGATTCAACTTTATCTTAATCTAAGCTCTAAATTTGTCCCTTCAAACCAAAAGTTACTTTTTAACACAAATTTAAAGTGGTTTTACATAGAGAAGATATATTTCAGTCTACACACTATACTAAATATTACCACATATTATAAATTTTCTAAGATTAGATTCCAAATAATACAGAACTTATAATTTCTATTTAAAATCCACAGACTAATCAAAAGAAACCCCAACACGGAATGACAGCGTCTCGGCAGTAATTAATAAACTAATAATAAGTTCATTCACATTCCAAAGTTGTATCGTCTATGATGAAATCGAGAAAAAATTAATAGCAACAGATGTTTTATTTATATCTTTATTGAACAGTCATCGAGACGTAACAAAATATTAACTCGTCGATGGAGGCTTTTTTGTTATGTAATTATCACCTCGGTTCTTTAATGTGAGCCTAATTGTTGTGTATGTCGAGGGGGCGAGATGCTTTATAGATTTGATGTGAATGTTGGGATCCATTCACACCGATGTTTTTGAACTGGAGAAGAACGCAATTGGTTGAAAAGTAATTGGATTATTGCGATGTTTTTGAAACCTATTTTGCGTATTTTGAACGATAAATTGATATAGTTTTTGCAAAATTATATTTATTATATGTTCCCTTGATAGTTGACCTATAAAAAATTCAAATGATGATATTAAAATGGTACAAAGCTATTCCATTCTTACACTTAACAACTCTTAACCAATCAATAATAAAACTGTTATTTTTCGAGTTCATAAACGTTTTAAATGCGAAAAACCACAAATTATGTTAATGTTTCGGTGTAAGTAAGTTCGACTTTATATTGACATTAATAAAAATATCATCGCGGGTTTTATTATAAGCGAGCGTGTCTAACTGAGATCTCACTGGGCGGCTGTTAATTATGTGGCTACAAAACAAAATTGTAAAACTTGGCCTGAACAATGGTAAAGTGTGGGGTCCTAAGACCACCGGCTGTGATGCCTACATTTCGAATTGCTTTGATTTACCTGTACGGTGTGATAGACGTACAAATCAATAAACGTAATACCCTATATACTACATCTATATGTCTACTACTTCTAATACTAATACTACTCAAATAATAAGAATCTTTTTGTTTGCTGAAATTTGGAACTGTGTAGATAATTTGTAATATTCAATGGCTTAACATGTCATAACATAGTTTTAAATAACTTAAATCAAGGCAATTAAAATCAAAAATAGTAATAAAGAATATACATACTTAATAAATATAATAAGTAATTAAAAACTACAGAAGAATAATATTTTAATAAATAAGTATGCTGTCAAAGATGTTAAAATAGACACATTAATATGTTCCCTTACATTTTTAAAAGTCGTAAAAGCTACATTGTATTAAAATCATTAGTTTTGACCAAACTTTATTAGGATTTACAAAATTTGCTCGTAAACTGTCATATTAAAGTATGTGTTAATGGTAAAATATGGTTCAATTAAATGATAATTTCGTAAATATCAGCAAGCTACCAGTGTTGGAGAATTTTGGTGTTTGGTGGTCTTTAAACAGATTTCTTATGGTGCCGCACAACCTGATACGCCGCCTTTTAAAAAGGGACACTTTTGATACAAACCTTAGTATATATTTTTTATTATTTAAATTAGTGTTTTTGATATTAAAAATAAAGTTATGATGATAAATAAATATAATGAAATAAATTCCATGCTGGACTGGGAGCGTAAAAATATAGAATGTAACAGCTACTTGTCTTCCCGGGCATACGGTAAAAGTTAGTTAAGGGACAGAGGTTTTATGAGCGTTTTTGTGGGCGATAGGCTGACCCCTAGTCACTGCAATAGGCTCTCTCCATTATACCTCTAAACTCATCAAACGTGATATCAGATGGTTTTAAAGCCTCTGTTGTGTTGCCTACCCCATTAGGGATACAGGCGTGAAGATATGTATGTGTGTATGAAATAAATTTGATTACACACTTCATACATTTTTCGCGCGTTCCGACCTTTAGCAGATCTTTTTTTTTTATAAAATATGTATAGGACTTTTGTCTCTCCATGACACCTGATGTTAAGTGAACATGAAGACTAAGGTGGTACACGTCCACCCACGAGAAACCTATTCACTCGACGCTTAAAAGTACTAGGACTATACTGGTCAGGGAAAATAGACGCAGGCAGTTCATTCCAAACCTTGGCAACCCGTATCAAAAAGGAACTGTCAAAGCGCTTAGTTCGACTTTTCGGAATATCTACCACATACGGATGGAAGTTCTGTCTGCGTCTAGTAGTCCGATGGTAAAAGGGTGAGGGTTCAATTTGTTCAAACAGAGCACTGGCGCACTCACCAAAATGTATCCTGTAGTACACGGTTAGACACGCAACCTTACGACGATACTCTAAGGTCTGCAGTTTTTTGGTTGTAAGGTCGATGTCATTAATTAGTTTACGGGCTCTTCGGTCAACGGAGTCCAGCGCTTCTAGTTGATATTTGGCTGAACCATCCCAAAGATGACTGCAGTACTCCATGCATGATCGCACTTGTGCTGTGTATAAGTTAAGAATCTGTGCAGGGCCGCAGTACCGCCGTACCTTCGAGATGATTCCCAACTTTTTCGAAGCTACTTGAGCCATGGACACAATTTGTTGACCGAAGTTTAAACTGGATGTTACAGTTACGCCTAAAAGCCCTAGATGGTCAGTGATGGGGACAGATACATTTTGGAAAGTGGGCGTAAATGTGAAGGTGCTCTTTTTTGCGGAGAATAGACACGCCTGAGTTTTAGACGCGTTGAATTTGACCAAATTCGACTCACCCCAATCGGATACTTTTCGTAAGGTCAAATCAACGCGCTCAATCATTGACTTTCTTAAACTCTGGATTTCACGGGGGCTCGCTCGCGCATTGGATACGTATCTCTCTACAACAGTGCTGTCATCAGCATAACCAATAATGCCCGGTGTTAAAAGGTCATTAATGTGCAGCAAGAATAATGTTGCAGAGAGAACAGATCCCTGAGGTACCCCAGCATTAATTGCCATTTGGTCGGAGGAGTAGCCATCTAAGACTAATCGAATTGACCGTTCCCTCAGAAAATCAGATATCCAGTCGCAGAGCCTAATCGGTATGCCATATGCTGGAAGCTTACTTAAGAGACCATCATGCCAGACCCTGTCAAAGGCCTTATACTTCTTTCATTAACGATTTAATATAAAAAAAAACGTTTCTACATAAAGACTATTTAGCATTTACAGACTTAGTAGATTATAAACCCACATCGGTTAATAAGTATCAAATCGCTCTATTCCCAGTAGTCCTACTGAATAGTTCTACCGTAGGACTTTTGGGACTTTTTTCTTTCTAGTATTACTTCTAAATGTTCTACCAAATAGTGGACAATGTTCTCACTAGTCCCACTAGTAGATAATGTTCTCATTAGTTCCACTATTTGGTAGTACATTTAGAAGTAGAACTAGGGGGAAATGAAATTTTTCTCGTTATTTGCTGTACTTCAAAACGCAAGTACTGCAGAATATTCATGTGCTGGACACCGGTGGTTACACTAAAGTCTCTCCGACACACGAAAATTTAGCATCATTTCGGGGTCGCGAAATTAGTAAGAAGTAGTGTTAGTAGTGAAATTAATTGTGATCGATTGGGAAGTAACGCTAGTTCGAGCGATCTATGTTGTATCTATTTTCTAGTTTTTTTTTTAAACACTTTGTATGCTTGTTCATAATCCATTCATATATCATTTCACTCATGGTAATTTGGGTGCTCTAGGAAACAAGTTCTGAAAATACCTTTATTTGTTTTAAAGCTATTGCATAGCTTCTATCGCGGGCCTTGAGCGTGGGGACCGAATCCAGAAATTCCGTAACGAAAAAAACCTAACACCCCCACTCCGACCGGCACAGCGGTGATACTTTGATTTCATAACTTTACATGCGGGCTTTAATAAACAATCAGCGCCATCTACTAGGAACTTGTGGAACTTCATATTAGATCAAACATTACTGCATTAATAAAATAAATAAATAATTATAATTGCATAAGTTGATGAAAAATGCTATGCAATAGCTTTACCGCGGCAGTCTCCAAGTGCCACACGTCTTTTTTTTTATTTTGTCGTTGAGTAAACCTGCTTTTGTCTTCCATCTCACATGATGGAAGTGAAGAGGTGGTCGAAGGAGAACACGGTTTTAGGAAGGAACTCTTTGGAGCGGTAATATTTGGCGGCAGATTTTATTTGCAAGGTGGTCGCTTGCCAGGTGAATTCCGAAGGGGTTCTAGCACCAAGATAGGTCCCCCGGATTAGTCACCTCTTACGACTCTCTTATGCAGGGGTGGTATGGCTATTTACCAAAATTATGCGGCAAAATCTTTCAAATGAACGAAATTATTACTATTTTTACAAATAATAAAAGGCTACTTAAATCTTAACTATGTACCTAAGTAAATATCAAAACTAAATGTGTCTACATTAAATACTATCACAGAATTCAAGTTTTTGACCTTAATTTTATCTTAAGGTTTTAGCAAAGTCTGTCACTTGATATCGCAGCTCAGTGTTTAGAAAAACTTAAGATAGTCATATTGCGTGCTTTTCAACCCTTCTGTGTTTAAATTTAACATATCACGTTTTATTTAAAGTTAGTGTGTAGTTATGACGACCACCCACACTGTTAGGATCATAACCACGCCTCTTATGAGCGCTCTACACTTTTGCCGGTAGACCTCAATTTCTGACGCCCCACTGCTCCAATTTGATACCTTTCCTAAATTGACTCCTCAAACTATAAGACCTCGCTAATGACAAAGTTTTTTTTACAACACAAATAAAGTTTTTATTTCAAAAGAGGTTTTATTTAGATTTATGATATCTCAAGCTTTTTGAAATTAGAATAATGGGATGCACCCTCGTGTTTTTTGATCAAAGAGGAATTGTTTTAATGAAATAAATTGAAGGGTCGTTGATTTGTGCAAGCGTAGTGGTCTTTTTAATTTTCATTGTAAGGTTCTTAAGGTAACTTCAAAAGGAAAGTGAGCTCGAGTGCGTGATTTGTGTACGATAACTTTGAGTTGTTGACAATTGTCGGATAAATTATAATCGAGTTTATCGGGGTAAGGCAGTAGGGAGAGTTAGCGCAGACAGTGCGTTATTGATCGTTTTATAGGATAATTTAAGCAAAAGCAAGTAGTTAAACTAAAGTTAAGTTACAAAAAAATTATATAATTAGTTATTTAAATTGACAGATCAATCAAGTGAAAAGAAAGTCGATTTTATTAAGGTCCTACTTGGAGGTCTTTTAAACTTCTTCAGAGTTTGCCTGGTTAGCAACCTTCCTTCACATACAGGGCGACTGGTGGGTCACTTTCGGAATTCGAGGACGAGACAGTTTGAGATCATACACGAAGAGAAAAAATAAATATTAATTATCTAATGAGTAAACGGACGTACGCACGGCGCTATCAACACAGAATAGGTAGGTAGGTATAGACGACTTCACGAATGGTCGTCGAGACGTGAAGTATTGGTGTTCTTTATTCATTTATAGGGGAATTCTGGTTAAAAATTAAGTACTTACTTTTCTTAAATAATTATGATCAGAATCGCGTACAGAGTGCTCTCCTTTAATATCTAAAATTTGTCACCAGTCACCTTGTAAAATCAGACGCCAATTATCAATGCAGAATATAAATATGAACAACGCTGAAGGTGATGTATTCCGCCAATATTTTATGAAGAGTCAGGTACTTCTTAAACCCGTGTATCATCTCCGCCTTCATCATCACTTACCATTGGGTGAGATGCAGGTTAAAAGCGATTTAATCGCCAATATAAAAAGATCAATTACTTCGAAAGTACGTTGATTTATTGAAATGGAAATTGTGTTCAATCTGTATTACAAATAAAAACAAAATATCTAAATCTCACCGATCTTCCCGCTTTATTATTATGCACGTTAATCTTCGAAGGTAGATCGTCATCTTTTTCTCTAGCATCCAGGAATTTTCTCGAAAACTCCATGCCGTAAGCCAAGTTATGGGAACACCCGCTCCACTCCCATTTGTTGGTTCTGGATCTCATGCGACTGTCGTGTGAGGCTCTGTATCCTAAAGGGTCGCAGCCGCAGGAGAGCAGGCGACCTTGTGCGCACGCGCGGGCCACGGCATGAGCGACGCCGGCTGACGTCAGGGCGTATAGAAACGCCGATTCGCGAAAACCTGTTGAATTTGGAGAGTTTTAGACTGTAGTTCATGCATAAACTGTTTTAAGGTATCGCAGTTATTTTTACTATTATTTAATGAATTAACAGGATTCTTACCACGATTTCCGATTTTTATTTCACGCGTCCGATATTTCGATCCTGATACAAGAACCATGATCACTAACCGCAGTAAGAATCCCGTAAACTTATCAAACTATATAGTTTATGTATGTTTTAGAGATGATTTTCTCATCTTGGGTGATGATGATAAATCATGATGTGCAATTGGTGACACGTTCAACCAATATTGGCTATTCTAAGCTAACCTTGCCAAAACACCTCAACTAAAAAAATAATTGAAAAAAATTCTAAACTCATGCCACGATTTGAAATGTTTTCATACAGATGTACATTCTGTACAATCTGTACACAGATCTTACACTCTAGACACAAAATAGTTACAATATAATCAACGAATGCAGAGCATTAAAAAAACCGACTTCACGTCAAAACTTTGGCTGAGCTATAATGTCATCCACGTAAACATTCTCTGAAATCATACATATTTTTTCAAAAATTTGAAATTGTCTATGAAGTACTCAACTGATTTCGATGAAATTTATATGGAACTAACTATGAAGTATCTTCTATCAAATGAAACAAGAATTTTCAAAATCGACCCATAATTGTCTAAAATATCGTGGGACAAAGACACAAAAAAAAACGTACAGACGAATTGAGAACCTCCTCCGTTTTTGGAAGTCGGTTGACAAATATAGCACAATAAGGCTAAAAATGAGTAGATTTAATGTGTTACTAAAGCCCTAACTAGACTATATAATAATCTGTAAAAAGGGCACCAGTTCCGTCTCGCTTGGAAGCCATGTAATGTGCTATTTTATACATAGGATTTTGATATGTTTAAATATGTAGCTAAGAGCAAGGTTAGCAAAAGATTTTTATTAAAAGTAAAAAAGATTCGTCCCTTAATAATCGATTGGCTTATTATACGTGTTCGTTGTATAATTCGTAACTATTCCTAGACTGGATATAGTCACTCTGCAAGTGTAGTTTTAAATCAATACCTCGTTTATAAAGATCGAACTCTAGGCGCTGCAGGCTAATAACCATTAGCGCCACACACGCAGCTAATAAGTCAATTAGTTTACGTTCACATAGTTCTTACATACCACTTGTGACTGTATAATATATAATTACATCTCGTCCAGAAAGACTCGAATGTACTAATTGGTTTCTTTTCAGACTCAGCGTAACATCGATTTGCAAATGTTTTATATATAAGTTGTAGTCATAATTACGATTACATAACAGACGATGAGTGTAGGTATCGAATGTATTAACAAATTTCGTGCCATTATTTTCTTCCTGATCGCTAAAACTATTTAATGATCCCTCAGCTACGATACATAAGCTTTTCTGTAAATGCCGATCCTATGGAAATATCAGAATATCTTGAGTGTTATTCCAGACAATGCCCTACAATTGTGCAAATTTTAAGCTTGATCTTTCAAGTAGTTTCTAACCGACTTCAAAAAATTGAGGGAGCTCTCAATTCGACATTATGCTTTTTTTATATTTGTTACCTCATAACCTCTGACTGGTTAAACCGATTTGATGATTCTTTTTTTATTAAGTACCATTTCAATTTAGTCTAGTTCTGATGACAAAACATACAAGTCTTAAAGTTGCATTAATAAGTCGGTTTTTTTAATGCTCTGCATTCTTTGATTATTACGTAAAAAGTAAAAAAAAATCGAAAAAACCCATGGAACCTAGGCTTAGAATAAACACATCGTGGTAGAAATAAAAGAATATATTGATAAGCATTCCTTTAATACCTAATTAACTACGTTCAGAAACATTAACACAAGATGCATAATAATTACATAGAGGTTTCATGTTTTCTGCACAATTATCATTAAAAGGTTTTTTAGGTTTTGAAATAGTATTGCAGCAATAAAAGCTATACACCTGCGCCCAAAGAAATACATTCATTTGTTGATATAAAACCACTGGAAATGATTAAATAGTTAACCGCGATTTACCGAGTCATTAAATTTTATATTGTTTTAAACGTAATTATTACGGGCGGTAGATCTGTTAATTCTTTTTATTGAGTTTTCGCTTTATACTTATAATGATTGGCTACGACATTTAATTGTTTATGTTCTGTGAAAGGTCTTCAGCTTTTATAGGATTACGAAAATCAAGTTTGCTTACTGACCAAAACAAAGAACCAAAGTTTGCGACGTCCGTAGCAATTATTTGTGATAAAGTACTTTTTCAGGTATCGTGTTTTCGAAATTTCAACTATATTTTTTGTTGTACAATTTTTTGTCATTGACGCACAGAATACTAATTACTTAGACTACAAAATTGTAAGTATTATCACTAGATTAGCTGTGCAGATTTGTGATTTAGTGTATTAACCAATTACTTTCGATTTTTTTAAAGGATCAAATGAGTGTCCGTTCTAATCTCTGCTTACCATAGACAGATGATTGATTGTGAATGTTGAGACATTGAATAGTGAGTTCTGGTGCCAGGAAATATACTTGCAGTCTTTCCATACTATTCGCCCTATTATTGTTAATACTATTTTCCTACGGAGCGCAAGACTATTTATCATGGAATTTACGTATCTCAATATGAAGTGGTACTTAAAATACAGTAATTTTACATCAAAATAGAAGCGACAAAAGTCATTTTGAGGATTTTTCGACATTTAATTAACAATTTACTTCGATACGAAATATTAAAAAGCTGTTGTTTTACATTGTTTGTTTCTTTCATTTTTAATTTAGCCACTTATTTCCCGCATACCTCACGCTACTTTCGTCACGATTTACCATTGATTATGGTTTGATTCGCCACGAATGGCCGTATCCAGTCATTTTATAACATTGTTGCGTTGCTCTTGAATAAAGTACTTTATTTTTTATTAAGTGTGTGGTCAATTTTCTTTTTTCTGGGTATTCTTGGTTACCAGATAAATGTAGATTTATTTTCATTAGCAATTATTTTTTAATGACTGTAACTTAGTAAAATTAGACGTATACTTTAAAGTCTATGAAAAAATATTACCTTAGTTTCATTAACCTAGATGTAACATCCACTTCTCATATAGATTTTAATATCCTTAGCACAGTGGTCAATTGTTTGGTTGCGGCGTGAAGGGTCATAGGCTCGAGGCCCAGCCGAGCAGTTTCGGAAACGAACTTTCCTAGGCTTGGTTTGGTTTATACTAGAATATCTCCTAGTTCAACCCTGTGGTCTCCCCATAATACAAGCTTATATAAATGCTTACCTTGGGACTGCATGGGCTTTCAGTTTTCGTAATTAATTAATTAATTTAGTACGAATAAAGTTTATGCCAATATACTAAGGAGTATATGGATTACTTTTTACTCAGACATCACCACCGCCCGCCCAAGGATATGGGAATCCGTGGATCTATTGCTGGGGATATTAGAAAGTCAGGTCTGTATACATTTCACAACTTATACAGTTGTAATAAGGTTTAAAGTCCAATGAAAATGTAAATATTTTATTACTCGTGACTGTACTGCCTGCCTGCCTGAACTGCCTGCTGAAAAGGCTTTCGTATGCCAGATTTGTTTGACGTTGGAAATGCACATATACGTAACACGGTATACGTAAGTAAATGAACACGCTTCATAAATGAATCATAATTCTCCAGAAACTGCGCAATATTTAAACAATAACTATAATAATAATCAACGAATGCAGAGCATTAAAATAACCGACTTCACGTCAAAACTTTGAGTTATAATGTCATCCATGTAAACATTCTCCGAAATCATAAATATTGTTTCATAAATTTGAAATTTTCAATGAAGTACTCAACCGATTTCGATGAAATTTAAATGGGTTCAACGATGAAGTATCTTCTATCATATGAACCAACACTTCTCAAAATCTATTCATAATTGTCCGAAATATCGTGTAACAAAGACTTAAAAAAAATTGAGAACCTCCTCCTTTTTTGTAAGTCGGTAGAAAATAAATTGAGAATAAAAATCAAAACAAGCAACTTAAAATAACAGAACAACTATCTAAAAAGCCGTTACATGCGTTAACGATATATCAGGAAAACAATATCAAGATTACCTTTAAATTATTAAAATGTAAAGCAAACACAAACACAGTTGCGCCAGCGCATGCCGATGGTATCGAAGCGACGACGCGTCCGTCACACGACCGGTCAAGGCGTCCCGCTCAAAAGATACAATTTATAGAAACGCGGAACGCAACCAACATTTATCTATTTTATTGCAATAAATTAAATACTGCATCCATTGCCGAGATGCGAAGATAAGGTATTGGCCCCACACAATGTAATCTTTTTACCTTATACAGTATGATGAGTTATTTGCATCTGACTTAGGTCATGTTCCGACGGTAGCCTGCTTAATTGTGGTCAGATGTTCCCTGAAACTTAATAGTGTGCTATCCTTGCTATTTCATTGTATTAACGTGAATAGCCCTTTCTTCTGGCATTTATGCGATTTTAAGAGCTATCAGCTTTTAATGGGCTATTAACTAAGTTAAGGGCTAAGCCACCTGCTTGGATGTTCGCGCAGTACTTGCTTTATATACTTGCGTAGATTAATCTTTAATTGATGACTATGTTCGCAGGTTTATTACTCGATTTGCATCTAATAGACGTCTTTGGCTTAAACTAGCTGCTTAGAAGTAGGCTGCAATTATATCGGTAATGTTGTCTAATTAGATCGCGGTTTTTACTGCGGCCGATAATCGCTCATCCCAGATGTTTGCGATCTCTTTACGTTTTTATTAGGATGCAAAAAACCTATTAAAAGTATATTTAATTTACAGTTTCAAATGAACGCGTTGATGTCTATTTTATGTGGCACTTGCAAAAATCGTTGATTTAGACATTATAACATTATTGCTATAGTGTAATTAAAATTATTTATAACGATCGAATAGTGTTGTTATAAATGAGTTATTTCCCATAAGTTTAATCGATTTTCTCATAATATCGTTCGTGGTATATCTGTATAAGAATGTTTGGAGTTGTTTGGCTCTACTGCGCGTGAGTCGAAGAGGGCGGCAGACTGTTATCTCAACGGATTAGTGGGTATCGGTGCCCTGTGAGCCTAATTGACAACTACTGATACGGCTTAATAAAATAATGGCGTTTTTATTTGGCTCACATACGTATTTGTCTGGCTGTAAGCGGGATCCTGCTTATAGTTAATTTAAATTATCTATTCTAATACTAACGGGGTTTGAAGTTGAGGAATTTGAAAATGTTACCTACTAAATTAATGCTTGATTATGTATAATAATATGTTTATTTATTTTTGATATGACTTTTATGGCGTTTTAAATTTTCTCGATTTTCTCAGTTACGAGGGTACCAAACCAGCGGGGCTAGCATGCTACCGTCGACACCGATAAATCGGGCCTTTTATCGATATTTTCTTAGAATATGGTATTTAGTGTATGTAATTTATTAAGATTATGACATATTTGGTTCTTTGGTCTTAACCATGGTATCAAATCGAGTAATTCTGACTATTATGGTGCGCATAGTAGCTTACATAATAGGATAAAATAACAAAATAATATTTATCTTGTTGATTCGACTATTTATCGATGGTTGCATGCTAGCCCTGCAGATGTACTCGTAAAAGGGTAACGAATGTGAATTAAGGGTACGAGCCCAGTTCAATATATCATTTATATTAATTTATTTATAAAAATATTAAATAACACAATTTCTAAATTAACGTTTTCATGCTTAGCTTAAACAATACTGGGTATAATGTTGGTTTATTAGCATGAATCTGTCGACATATTAATATTTCTATATTTACAGTCCCTTCCTTAGTCCTACATCTCATTCTCATTTAATTCCAGTTGAGATAGAGGTTTGACATGAATTTAAGCAGGTTGTTCAGTTGCAGTAGTATGCTTTCCATTGCGTTTCTTGACTAGTTTATTGTAAAGATGCACATAGTTATATAGTTTGACGACCGGCTGGTGTAGCGGTAACATAAATTGCCTACTACGCCAGAGGTCCTGGGTTCGAATCCCGGCGGCGGCGGATATATGTGTGATGAACACTTATATTAGTCGTCATGTCATGGATGTTTATATGTTTATTTAAGTTTATTTATATATTTCTTAAGTATATCAGTTATCTAGTATCCATAACACAAGTTCTTTAGGAAACTTAATTTGGGCTAGATAATGTTGTGTGAGTGTCAGAAATATTTATTTATTTATTTATATTATTTATACAGAAATCATCACAATGCATGCGGTTATGTCCTATACTGTATTATTTCTTGTGCTAGTGTAGCCCAAAGTCAGTTTGCAATTGAGCTTGCGTTTTGTACATTTATATAAAATTTATAGTGTAGGCGCGGTCTTGAAAAAAAGTTAAAAAAAAACCGTCCAGAAAAAAGATCGTTTAACTTAAGTAAGCAGTTGAAATCTTTAACAAAAACAAGCATTACCTTACTAGTATGAGACAAAAAGTCGAGGTTTTATTTTGGTCCATATTCGTCATACGTACGCGAACAAAAACTTCACCCGATGGGATTTAATGTGAATGAATAACGTTTAATATGGGGATAATCATAATAAATCAAACATTATCTTGCTGAAGTGATCGCTCGCTGATGAATTAATATCATTTTGTGTCTTGCTTTTAGATTTTACGATTTAAGAAACAAGTAACTCGTATTCAAACTGGAAACGTAATTATATTGATTTGAAAACATTTGTGTATTTTAAAGAATACATTATTTTTATTTGACAGCTCGATAAGATCATTGTAAATCATGAGACTTCTAAGACTAATATAAGTTAGATATATTTTGTATGTTTAATTGTTTGAAGTGAAATGAAAATACTTTTTTTATTCATCATAAACCCATTGAATGACCACTTAATGACGTCAAAATTTTTCATAAGTATTTTGAATACTTAAATATAATTGTTTTTCATAAGTATAAACGCATACATCTGATAGCAGTATGTAGAGAATACGCTGAATGTAGAAAAAGAAGAAAAAACGTAAACGTACATAACTTCATGTCTGTATCCCTTATGGGGTAGACTGAACACCAGAGGTCATAAGACCATCAGATGTCACGTTTGACTTTGGAGGTATTATAATGATGGATTGAGACTATGGCAGTGACAGGGGGTCAGCCTTTCGTCCACAAAAACGCCAATAAAAACTCGGCCAGTATGCCCGGGAAGAGAAGCAGCTGGTACATTCTATGTTTTTCTTCTGCTACTGTCCAGCATGGAAGCAACCAAGTAAGTCATACAAACTAACTGTCCCTGTCTGTAATACCATATTTTACATGGACGAGCATCGATGAAAATTTAATATATTTATATGCGTTAAATCCTTCAAAAAAAGGACTAAATAAAAGATAATTGATTGTGAAATTTTAGACAATATTAAAATTTGAAGTATATAATTTAAGCTAAATAAAAAAGTGATGTTGCGATTAAGTCCTCACTCATAATATCGATATGTCCATATCCAATATGATGCGTTTATATCCTAAATGACATAAAAATATCATTGAAAACAAGAATTTACTTCAACAAAGTCGCACAGTATAAATGTCTTTGAATAGTATATATTGTATACTATCGTTCGTATCCAAACGCGACTCTGACGTATGTTACGGTGCACAAACCAAATAGGGTACTTTTATAATTATTTATAAACCAAACTACTTTTTCCAATGGCCAGTGACAAATTTATATTTGTTGTCCGTACAAGACGTGATAGAATCATTGTGAGTTATTTTAAATGATTTTGACGATTTCTTGACGGACTCAAACTGTTATTGGCGAATTATTCGAGTTGAGATAGTTCGATATTCTATGTTAATCCGTGCTGGTTTCATATCGAGATTTTATGCATTTAGAATAACGTGATATCATTTTATTTTATTATTCTAGATTTGTCGGAAATACCAGTATAGACTTTTTTATGTTTTTAGTATGTGATTTCAATTTACCTTAATAAAATCTACATACATACATAACTTCACGCCTGTATCCCTAATGGGGTAGGCAGAACACCAGAGGCTATAAAAACCATCTGATGTCACTTTCGACAAATTAAGAGGTATTATTATGATGGAGATAGACTATAGCAGTGACAGGGGGTCAGCCTGTCGCCCGCAAAATCGCCAATAAAACCTCCGTCCCTTAACTGACTTTTACAGTTTGCCCGGGAAGAGAAGCAGCTGGCAAATTCTATGTTTTTCTTTCGCTCCCAGTCCAGCATGGAAGATAAAATCTAATGTTTTTATTTTATTTTAATAGTATAACCATAGTTATATATCGCATTGCTATGTGAGAAATAACACTTTACCTTTATTATGCTTTATTATATTCAAAACAATATCTGATAAATATAGATCTAGGGTCAGTTTTGAGTCATGTTCCTACTAATTAAGTTCGTAACTTTGAATATGTGTATGTTTATTTCTTGTTTATTCTGAAATGACCAGATGAATTAACATAGAATGTCTCCCCCAAAAGTGCAATATTTTATAAAATTTAAGATTTACGCAGACAACGCCTTACGTCACTGTTTGTGCTCTAAATCTAGGATTATAATAATTATATTACCGTATCCATGAAACCAAATGTGTGATCATTTATTATAAAATGAAAACAATAGCTTGAATAGTAAACAAACCTAAGGTTTTTATATGAAACTACTAGCTGTTCTACGCGGTTTTACCAGCGCCATTTCATATCCGGCGGGAATATCGAGGTAAAAAGGAGCCTATTCGCTATTCCAGACTGTAAACTATCACTATTCACTAAGAAATCCATCCATTAAGCCGTTTTGCCGTGATAGAGGAACAAACATCCAGACATGTATCCATCCATTCAAACCTCCACATTTATAATATAAAAAAATAGTTTCCTTTTATTCGATAGATGTCGCTGTACGTCGATTAAATCGCGCGAGAAGAGTTATAAATGACTTAGCTATATTTACTTTGTAGACTAAAATTACTAGTCCTCACTTTTATATTATTAGTAGGATATGAGAATAAGTCTGCTTAATGCTTTAACAAATAAAAGCAGTTCACTTACATTAGTTTTCAAATTAATTATGTGAGGAGTGTAACAAAGTTTAACTCATCTGATAAATAATTTATCGAATCCTCTACTCGTATTAATCGAATAAATAAATCGTTTCATTAATCGCAAAATCCTGACGACAAATTTAAAATTCGAAGCGGAAATCGAGTTTATCTCGATGATAGGACCTACGTCTTTAAGATAAAAGCCTACACTCGCAATCGAAGGTTCCAGATCAATAATCAATTATATTCGATTCTTTACATTTTCGAGTTCTTTTCGCTCTGATACGCCACAAATGTCGAACGGGTGACAGAATTTAAATTCTTCGCTTACACTTGTACGTTTATTTTTTGCGCTCAATTCGAATCAATAATGCATGATATGTAATTATTTTCGTTACCAGTTGTCAAGGAAAAAACGCGCACGGATTTACAGCACTCAATCTTTGCAAGTTAAGTGAAGAGGGTAACTTGGTGATTTATATTCTAAGTTAACGTTAATGTTACAAAGCTAGAACTTCAAATATTAACATGAATTAATTCAAGATACTTATTGTAATGTATAGTCGTAGTATTATTAGCAGTTTCATTGCTAGGTCTATGAAATGTTTTTACTCGAAGTTTTTCACATTTTTACATGACTTTCTGGTTACAGTAGTCACGATTGACTGAAACGTGAATATTAATAAATGCTTGTTTGTACCGATGTAAATATTACATTGCAATATTTTAACACTTTACTTACATCATACATTTCGGAGACCACTTGAGCTAGGGGATATCTAGACCCACGCTAGTTAAGAAAAGGTTCTAAGAAAATGCCAAGAAATGAACTCAAAACTTTTAAGCCTCAGCATATCACTGTAATATGTGACTCCTAATTGTTCTATAAATATCACAAAATAAATAGAGTTCAGTATCGAAAAACATTTTACAAATTAGTATTTCTGGGAATTAAACCATATGCATCTTTCCTAAATACTCAAATCGTAACCGATTACGCTATTCTAATTGACAATTTGCGTTCTTTACGTCTCATCTAATATCTGCTAGCCAGTTCTTATTTATTCTGTACCAAAACAGCATGTTGCTTATCTGATACTAACTAATCACTATAGTTCATGAACCTGCAACTCTAGGGGATCTGAACTATATCAGAAATGATTTTGGCGGCCTGAAAAGTTTGATATCCCCCAACCAGCACTGGGCCGTATTAGATCCTCGTCACTCAAAGGAGAGACTCACTGCCCTGCAGTGGGCTCATAACGATGACTTGTGATGATGATCAAGTATAGGAATGGTGTTTAAAATAAAATAAAATGTGTTTATTTCAGACAGAGTCCATAATGTGATAATAAAAAAGAAAACAGAATCTTAGTTAGGAAGTCGTCGTGGCGCCGTGGTTACTGTGTGTATCATACGATATCACAGGTAAAGCAACGTTCGGCGCAGTCGGTACTTGGATGGGTGACCGCCGACCATTCATTTCTCACGACGACTTCGGAGGGCACGTTAAGCAGTCGGTCTCGGGTGCTGTATACTTGTACACAGTAGTCGTTAGGGTTTGTCAGAAGCCATTTCGGCGTCCTGAAAATTCTGACATCCACCACCCAGCACTGGGCCAACTTGGTGGATTATGGCCTATAATACCTCCTCGTCACCCAGGGGAGAGACTCATAGCCCTGTAGTGGGCTCATTACAAAGAGTTGTGTTGATGATGATTGATAGGCTAGTTTTGAAATCTGCCCTCAATGTTTATGCTGCTAGGTAAGTGGACATGAGTTGGCACCCAGCGTCACAAGATTGGGCAGTCAGGCTTCTCGCTACTAATACTGAGGATGCTATTGGTACTCGCACTCACCCTGCTTAACAATGACACGATGCGCTTGCGGCTGATAGTATGAAAACCGTCAGTGCGCGCATCAACAAACAGACCCGACGCACTGCAGTAGCGTGGGAGCCCCAACAGCATCCTCAGACCATTATTATATTGTACTCGGAGAGCGCTGATAGACCTTTGCGTGTAACTGACCCACAACAAGTATATAGCGTTTGACGGACATAAGCAGAATGGTGATTCGTACGCAGATGGGCATTCGTCAGGTTTTACCGTATCACCAGCCAATATTGCTGAGGAATTATAATCTATGTTGACAAATACTAAACGTATATTGCTAAAACTACCGTGGTTTATAATAATGATCATAGCTGTTGTTCTATCTAAATTTTCTGCTGGCACACATTCGTTTGATGGTAGTATTAGTTTATATTTATATAATATATATATATATATATATATATATATATATTTTTTTTTTGATTGAATGAGCTCTCTATAAGTTTAATAGTAAAACTAGTTAATTCTATCAATGTCAAAACAGTTTAAAAATTCTTTGAACCAAAACTAGGACTTTTCGCATGACGGTACTAAAGAAGATACACTACTGAAGGGGAAAGCTATATCCAGCAGTACATTGCGATTCACTTTGAGATCAAACTTTTTTTGCAAAATGTTAATTTAGTTACTTAATATAAAAAATTCTTTGACATAAAAGAATTTAGTTTAAGTAGACGGGTAAAATATGTCACCGTTGAACTATATTATGGATCACTTTTAACCTAAATTCCAAAAGGCGCTCCCCAAGAAAATTTTTCATTTTGCTAACACAAATATTTAGACATGACGAAATTTCAAGCTTTAAAGGAATGTTGCATCGAACCAAGCCCCAAGTGGGTAACTTGGGTTAATTATTTTATATATTTGGCAAATAACTGATCAATCCTGATAATAAGTATTATTAGTGATAAAGAAAAAAAATCTATGCTTATGTAAGGATCAAATCGGAGTTACCTTATATATTACAGTATTTAAAAATATTGTTAAAAAGAAAATACTAGTTTACTAACATACATTATATGAAATACTTAACCATTCGATAGGATCGAATCGATACAACACACTTATAATAAAAAATCGATCGATTAAACGTGATCTCTGGTATATTTGTTATTTACGAGTAGGTACAATGTAGAACATGTTCGACCAATAAAAACGCAATTACTGAGTCCAATACCAGCCATTTTTAATTACTGTGCATTATTTATAACTTGTAACAAGTAGGTGTACCAGTATTGACCAATCATTTTTATTTTTATACGCTCATTACTTGGAATGGGGTGCACTTGGGTAGGTGCAAAAAGCAATTGTTCTGGACCTAATTACCCATAGCTGTCCATCGCAAGACAGGCGGACATCTCGCGTCGACTCTCGCGCACCCGCGACTGCAGCGCCACCTCGGTTCCACGAAATAAGGATTAAATTGGCAAACCTACATTCTCACCTTATAAGGCAACTCGGCGCCCGCACACAAAAACCAGACCTAAGTAAATACAAATTTCAATTATCATTTAACGTATTTCATCTTTAAAAATTTATGATCGAACGTGGATTTCGTGTATTCGTATAATTGTATGCGCATATTGATTGGTTTTTCCGATGGTAGCTGGTGGTCTGCTTTTTCCGCGTGTGCTGCGCGTCGTTGCATGTCCAATGCGTGCGCCCGCGCATTCCGCTGATTTACGACTGTGCACTTTGTGATTTTTAAACTTTTTCTTATCGATTCTCGCTTCCATCTCGATTACCTATAAATCTGGCGCCAAAATGAATGAACTCCGTGCAAGTTTTTCTGTGTTCAATCAGTGGAAATTTTCTTATTTATACAGATGGTAACTGATAATGTCCCATACAGAGAATTCATTGAGCTTTCTCTGTATAAACAACGGGATTTTGCTCATTTGTCCACTGTAAAAGAAATGTGGGCATTTACATTGTACAGTGTTTTATTAATAGGGGATCCCGTATAAACTATTCGCCTTTTAAATGTGGTATCAGGCATCTTTTATCTTATAAGAATTAAAAAAGGTAGTACTATAAAATAAAAATATTTAATTCAATAGGTACCGATTTTCTTATCTTACTTGTTTTAAATACATTTACGTTCAAACTAAAGATTACACACGAATAGCTTTAAAAACGCAACCTAATTACCATCAAATGATACTGTAATCTGCAATTTGGTCAAAATTCACAAATTAAAAACCAAAATAAGAAAAATCCTGATTTAAAGTATGTCATTTTATAACGTTATACCTACCTAAGTGGTCAAGTATTTTGGGCTATCTTAAAGTCTGTTATCAAAGGTTCAGGTATAGTTATGAGGTTCGTTGGAGCAGCAGCAATTCGGCAAGCTGTGAATTGTTTTGCTGCAATTAGTTGGCTGCGCAAGCGCGTTAGGGCCGTGTGTGGCGAATCGGTAATTACTAATGGCGGACGATGAACTGCGTGTGACGTCATCAAAATGCGATGCGATGAACACTTGCGGTCATCCAAAATTTTTGATTTTACTCAAGTGATTCTGTAAGTTGAGTTAAAAGTAAATCATGTTGCAAGGGCAGATTCGGCTAGAATGCTTCATAAAGCATTGTCAGAAAATCGAAACTTAAGTAGTGTTTACGTCCATGTAAGCTTTCAGAATACCAGCCATTACACCCCTTTATAATAATGTCACTGCAGGGTCATGAGGTTTACATGAGGCCATAAACTACCAAGCGTTCCAAGTGCTGCGCAGAAACTCAGACTTTCAGGATCCCGAAAATGATTTCTCAAAAACACTTACAAATGACGTAAACAAGTAAATAGTTAGCGAGATCGACTACTTAACGTGCTCTCTGAAGCACGGAAATCGTGAAAAGCTTATGATAGGTGGTCTCCCATTTTTTAACGACCGGGCTGAACGTTGCCTAAACTGCTATAGTTATCGAATAAGATCCGCACCACGACGACTTCACATATTAAAAGTTACAAACAAAAAACTCGGCCTTGAAAACTATTAGCCGAAAATATCAATAAAAAACGCCAATATAACAATTAATTCGAACCCAAAATTTCGTAACAGTGTTATAACTTTAAAATGAACTAAATATCATTTAAAATTCCGCAACATCACCGAACCACTTCTTGACTTAATTAACCCTTAAAAGCTACCTCATAATCCGACAGCGAACGAAACAAAAAAAGGGTACTTGATGTCACGTCCAGAACTGAGAACTGAACAAATCCAGGTTTTTATGGACATTTTTTCTGGTAACTCCGAGACCCTGTGGGAGCACGACTTGCTAACGCACCACGGAAGATGTTATCACTAACATTTAAGGATCGACTCTCTCGTCATCTGAATGCATTTCAACACGTACACAGTTTTGTTTGAACCACTTACAATCTGTTATTTTAGGACTCGTTACCTTTCGCTTATGTCTCTGTAGTATGTTGTCATTGCGGATCAAAGTCACTTAGTGTCAAAAAGATAAAACAATTTAATTTAGCGATGATGTTGTAACTTCCGAAAATCATGCGCATGTCGTGACGAGTTTCTCACGATAACTCATAAGATAAAAATGTGTAACGAGCGCGTGTTATTTTCGCATCGTGTCCATATGTCGGCACTTCGTCACCTGCCGACACGTCGTTGATATAAAACGCCAATAAATGTCACTTTTTTATGAGTTATTCGCGTCGAGGACTCGAGTCACGCGCGGGAGATGGGTATCGAGGCGGCGCGCCACCCTGCCAGGCAACACCACCATTTTCTCACGTGAAGCGTCACATCTCGTTGTTATCTCGCGCAGCATCTCGACTATTAACGCCCGAAGCGAAAACTTCCTCGACAATGGACTCATTAGCCTCACAAAAGTCATTGGACAGTGTTATCTACTATTGTAACACCGTCACGTATAACAACAGCGCTAACAACGCGTGGTTTATCCCGGGGTAGCGGAACCAATGCCGTGATCTATCCAGAATGCGAGCCGTACACGGAATTCTTTCAGAGATCACCGGCAAAAAGTCGACAGCTCCGGATCATTACTTTTATTCTCCAATCGTTGATCGCTATTATCCTATTTAAAAGCCTCTCGATTTGTTTCTTAGACCTTTTTTCTTCGGTTAGCGATTCAATTCGGGACTTTAACAATGGATGAGTTAAGAAAGATGTTTAAGCGTTTCGTTACGCTGCTTTTTTCACAATCTCTCAATAAAAACGGAATCGTGTCTACGAGGGACCGGAAGGCGCTGTTACGGAACATTAGCCATACACTAATAAAACTATCCTTATTTCGACGTCCTCAATATATTTTCTTGTAAAATCATTATTAAGCTAAAAAGGCTCTCAGCCCTTTTAAAACTTTACATCAGATTCATATTAAAATTTTTAAAGCACGTTAAAAATCTCTGATAGAGAATTTAAATCCGTTATTAAAATGCTTGCGTCCATAAAAGGGCGTGGAGAAAATCAAGTAAGTCAGATGGTCTTATGTAAAGGCAATTCCAGTTAAGATATTAATTGGTAGAAGTGCGCGGGGCGAAGGCACCATGCGGCCGGACCCACACGTAGCGTGAAATCACGGGACGCGGGGCGGGGGCACACCTGGCCATAACATAGGAACATCTTATTATTTGTTGTCTCCCATCTTCCATGCTCGTAAATTTCCGCGTCAACGTGTGCGATGATTGAAGAAAAAATAAGGGCGACAAAGCCTTTTCACACGTACGCGGACATAAAGACGAATGAACATCGGTCTGCAATGCGCTCGAATCAACCGTTCGGCTTGCCTTAATGCCCGTGAATAATTTTTCTTCGTAATAAATTCGGATTGTTATAGCCGATCGGACCTGGCTGGAAAGTTCAGCGTTTTATTACAAGTTTAGTTGATATCGCAATTCGATTGCTACATTAATACAGATGTGGATTGCTACCACCTACATGCATATTTAAAATTACAATATTATTAGCAGTTGTGAGTAAATAAATATGTTTGTTTAGTATTGGCACTGACTTTAATTAGCGAGATAATTTAGTCTCTTTTATTTTTTTGCGCTTTTGAGTTGAGTCGAGTAAAAGCAATGTTTTCCAATTTAAAAATATTGAATCGTTATAATCTTTGATTAAGAATAAAGTGCGCATTTTGATGGCAGTATGAAAAACAACAATTAACATCAAAAAAGGTTATTTTTTTGAGAAACTTTATTGATGAGTTGATGACTAATACACGGAGCTTTTAGTATATTAAAATTTTATTAACACAGATGTAAATAACCTAAAACTAAAAACTGAAAAGAAAATTAATACAATTGGCGTAAATAATTAAAATTTATGCATCCTTTTATCTATTAGAGCATAGATGCGCACGAGACTCTTTCGTCTCCGGCAATAGGTATATGCCGGCTAACTATTGGGCCCGTGTTCCGACCACCCGCGTCCAACATGCCTCTAACACACGTTGCAATTTGTTGTGTATTGATTTGTTCAATAAGACTCAAATTATATACAGCAAATAGCAAAGCGAGTGATGAAGCGCGTGGCGTGCGATGGGCGGGCGCCTGTGAAGTGAACGCGCTCTTATGCTAACACTGGTGTGCATAGGTTATAGATTTAGTAGACACAGCCAAAATAAAGAGTTCACTTAAACTGCATAAATATTTATTATTTTTATTATAATTTGAAAAAAAACACTAACCTCTTTTCATAATCGAACTAGAGTGCGGATTAGAGCTCTTTGCGAGTAAACTCGAGCAGTTCCACCTGTGCCATCTGAACTGATGTTGGCATTCGCTGATGGCCAGTTGAAGACCCTCGAAGGCTATGGAGGCTGCGTCCGGAGCTTCGTGGCAGACGGATCTTTGGTCTTTGGTCAGGCCGCCGACGAGGCGACACGCGAGCGCTGAGTTCAGCTTGAAGTGTTGAGGTAGCATGTTCTCACGTGAACTGGGAATTGAGAAGAAAATGTTTTAATGTCTAATTCCATATAGCGTTGGATGAGAAAAACCTAGTCTTGAATAAGTGTGAAGTATGAGGTTACTTATCCGAGTGCCCCAGTTTTAGGGTGGACCTTTAAGGTCCATCGAGCAAGCAACCACCCTACATATATAAAGTTGGCTACACAAAGCTTTAGCGATTATGACTTACGGCAATATTCGATGATAAATCAGTCCCTTACTTAAACCATGTGAAATTGTAGTCAAAGGCAGAGACACAAATAAACAATATTAGATCGAGATAGTTATATATAGTAGCTTGTAGGTTTAGAGAAATTCCCGGGCGATCGATATTAGTTAAATACTTAAGTATACAGCAGGCAACTTTACCTAGCAAGTCTAATAAACATAAACAAGGCTTGAAATATGCGTTAATACAGATTATAAGTAATATTATGTAAGTGGCTCTTTCCGGGTGGTTTAACTTAACTTTCATATTGATAATATCATCATTCCACTCAAAGACAAATTAATAACTATTAATAATGACAAGACACAAACTGATGTCACCAATGATATCATGAACAGAAAAAATAAAATATGTCCCTTATTGTATATGTGTTACATTGAAATCCATTATAAATCACATAATTTACCGCTCATCTCACTAATTTATGTCAATAACGCATACGATTTCTAGTTATTTATCCACTAATTGGGTATCTTCTTTATAATTTAATGTCATTAAATTAATTTATTCGATGGACACGATAATATCTTAAGAGTTCGGAATAGTTTGTGGACTCAACAATTTGTTCAGCAGCTTCTGGGCTAATACAAATATTTAGTTGGTATGTCTTGCTAAGGGTTTAATTAACAATTTTGTGGGTTTGGTAAACTCTAGTAATTTAATATTGTTGGTATTCTTGTTTGTGTATCAGAAATAGTTTAATACGATGTTTTAAATTAATTGACGCCCACACGCATGGTAGTCTGTTTGATTGTATTTTAATACTTTTTGTCTAAGTTTTTTGACAGTTTTTAAGTTAAATGTTAAATTTATTAGGTACGTATTTTGAGACAAACAAGACTTTAGAAACGATTGAATTAATATTGAATAATTCGTTGTTATCGAGTGGAGATTCTATCAACTTGGGCTAACTCCAGCTGAGTTTAGTTATGTTATATCACCTGTTCCATAGGCCGATTTTTAAAGGCCAAAAAATAATAATTGTTCTTTAAAAATATCAAACCGAAAGTTAACCACAAACCAGAGAGAACATGACAAAAGTCATTTAACAAAATGTGATTATTCGAGATGCGTGTTTCTCTGACTTTTTTCCCATTCACACTTATTATCAAATAGTGTTCGGTCACGTAGAGTCATTGAGATGTTGTCGACAGATGTACGCGGACGTCTCCAGATAAACGGTTTGGTTTATTGTAGGTAAACGAAAATAATGTTGACTTTAAATGTTACATGAAATCGGTGTGACTAACAAATTGAATACGAGACACTGTTATTAAATTGTAATAGTAAACAAATTCACCTTTGACTTTTTTGAATTCTATCATAGTATTAAAATTTACTATGTGTAAGGTGGGCTTGACCTACAAGTTACAGTGCTATGAATTATCCATATGAAAAAGAATCTATATTCCTCGCAACCACACATTGATTTTTCTTAGACATAAATCAATGTAAAAATTGCTGAATTAATTTGTGTCATTTCATTGAATTGTTTTTTTTTTATACAAATATTTCTGACACTCACGAAACATTATCTAGCCCAAATTAAGTTTCTTAAAGAACTTGTGTTATGGATACTAGATAACTGATATACTTAAGAAATAGATATATATTGAATAAATACATATTTATTATTAGAATAAACTTAAATAAACATACACAAATATCCGCCGCCGGGATTCGAACCCAGTACCTCTGGCATAGAAGACAATGTATGTTACCGCTACACCAGCCGGTTGTCGATTTATTTATTTAAACGTCAGTTTATATAATACAGGAACAGTAATAGAAAAAATAAGAGTTACATTAGACATTGGTGGTCTTATCGCTGAGGAGTGATTTCAACCAGACAACCATGTTTGTGGAAGCGACAAAAAAAACTTAAACTGCAAATCACAAAAATATAAAAATTTTACGAATAAACAAAAACAAAACAAAAATTACAATTTTGTTAATTATTGCATTATAAATAGACGTAATGTATGCATACAAACATAATAGGTACATACATACTAATATTGTAAATAGAATGCATAGATAATAACTAACATATTGCATAGATATTACAATAGGTAGGTACTTTATGGTTGTATTTGACTCAAGTATTGGTTTTTTAATTTAATTTTAAAAGAATGTAGAGATTAAGCAGATTTTACGGCAATGGGAAGCTGATTCCAAAGTGACACAGCTCGAGCCGCAAAGTATTGGTGGAAACAATGCGTTAAATGTAAAGGGGTGGAGAGCATTAGGTTGTCAGTAGAGCGCGGTGTCTCTCGTGATTCTCGTGTCGGAACTTGAAGTGATGACTAAGATAGCTCGGAAAAAAGGATTAAACAGCAACCGATACAATAAAGAAAGAATATAAGTATCCCGGCGAAAGTGAATCGGAAGTCACTTGAGTTTAACACGGAATTCAGAGATATGATCATATTTACGTAAACCAAATATGAAACGTATACATAGATTTTGAAGCCGTTCAAGTTTATTTGAAAGTTCTTCTGTAAGGTCAAGATAGCTAGCATCGGCGTAATCGAGAATGGAGAGTAACAGAGTGTGTGCTGATGAAGTTAAGGTAGGTAAAAAGATTGCGCAAACGTTTAAGGGAGTTTATTGACAGCAAACATCTTTCTACTCTCTGTGTCAACTTGTGGTTTCCAGGACACGGTCTTGTCAAATATCATTCCCAAACTGACAGTGTCGCTATAAATAATTTTTACACCAGTAAATCTAATAGAAGGAATAGCTTCGTAATTCATCTTGTTAATTATGCCAGTGCTACCAATTGTGATGGCTTGTCATTTTGCTGGGTTGACTTTGAGCCCATGAGACGTACTCCATTGAGATATTCGTGCAAGATTGTCATTGATTTGCTGTATTGCAACAATCATTCCATCGAGAGAACTGTGAGTAAATATCTGCAAATCGTCTGCGTACATGTGGTACGAAGAAGTTAAATTCTGTGATATTGAGTTTATAAAAATTTAAAAGAGGAGAGGAGACAACACGCCACTTTGCGGGACACCGGTTTCGATTCGGACCCAAGATGAAGTCCGAGTTGATACGTTGCCGGCGGCGTCCACGCAGGTAAGTATGAAACCACTCAATTCCTGATGGAGATATGTTAAGAGAGCGCAAGATTACCAGTAAAATATCAAAGTCGACGTTATCAAATGCATTACTAAAGTCTAGTAAGGTTAATAACGTAACTTGTTTGAGTCCTCTAGCCTTGCGAATGTCTTCTGATATTCTTACCAGAGCCGTAACAGTGCTGTGACCAGGTCGAAAACCAGATTGAAAGGAATTAAGAATATTATTTTTATTTACAAATGAAATTTTACTAGTGAAATTGCGTCACGCGTGCCTTACGTGAGCGTTGGCCCTTACTGAGACTTGAACTTTACCTATGTATTGATCAATTGACAGTTCTCTATGGTTTACGAAAGCTATCATAATTCAGGTCTTAGAGAAGCAATACATATGCCAAACATCATATTTTTTTACGATAAAAACATGCCTACCAGTACTCGCTTATTTAGGACACTGTGATATCATTAAAATACATAGATCAAACTCTTTGTAATGACCCTACTACAGGGCTAAAGTCGTTGCCCTTAGTGATGAAGAAAGTCAGGCCATAATCCACCAAGCTGGCCCAGATATTTTTGGTGGATGTCATAATTTTCAGGGTCCGAAATTGCTTCTAGCAAACCCTAACGACTTCTGTATAGAGGTATGCAGCAACCGGGACCGACTGCGTAGCATGATAGTCGCCATGAGAATATATGGTCGGCGTTCAGCCATCCTTGTACTGACTCGAGCGAGCGTTGCTTAACCTGCGATATCAATTGATACACACAGAAGCCACGACGTTTAAAATAAATAAGACTAATACGTAAAGTAAAAAAAATACGTAGGAGCGTCAGAAAAACATAGAATGTGCCAGCTGCTTCTCTTCCCGGGCATACTGTAAAAGTCGATTAGAGGACAGAGGTTTTATTGGCGTTTTTGTCGACCATAGGCTATCCCTCTGTAACTGCAATACTCTACCTTCGTCATTATAATACCTCCATATTATCTAATGTGACACGGTAACGGTGTTCTGCCTACACTGTTAAAAAGATTTTACATGCAAAAAATACATAAACCTGTAGAATGTACCGAAAACAGCTGTAAATTTCAGTAAATTCTGGAAAAGGAAATAATTTTATGTAATTATACCTAAAACGTGTATAATAACAGAACAATTTGTATTTTTACACATGGGCTGAGATTATTACAAAAGCAATACATAAAAACTGTGTAAATATACTTTAAAAAGGTATAAAATTGCCGAAATATACGTGAATTTCCATAAATTATAGAAAAAATACACAATTATGTGATGTAAAATTACATCTCTCATGTAAAACTACATTTAAAGCTTGGGCAACTCTCGTTGCCCAAACATTTATGTAATTTTCACTAAAAAATTTAACAGTGTACCCTATAAGGGATACAGGCGTAAAGTTATGTACCTATGTAGTTAAAATCCACTCATCGACGAAGACAATATATGCCCTTTAAGTTAAAATAGGTTCCATTTAGCCCAACGTTTGTCTTAACAGATAAGAATGGCAATGTTTAGGTACTTATTTTATTTTAGACCTTAAATATTTATATTTAGTAAACAAAAGGCTTTGTCACGGATGTAGTAGTGTGCATGTATGGTAACTTTACAATGTGTACGTTTTAATGGTAAGTGTTCCGTAGGTGTTATGTTTAATGATTGAACTGGTTAATTCATTAAATCGTATTATTACAGATATTAGAAGTGAAAATATTTAATTATCTGCTTTTTTGATTGATTTTTATTTATCATCAAATTTTTGTTTGTTTCTTTTTTGGCCTTAAAGGGAATAGTTAATATTGCGTATAACTATTAAAATCATATCCTTGTGTTTAGGTTTCTGTACTCTTGTAAAGTAAGTGTACTTTTTTAACCCGATGCGATGGTCCGTCTTTCACCTTATACCTACCGAACGTCAGCTGAGATTGCCTCCAAAAAAAGGCTTTGTTTTAAATGAAAAACAACACAGGTAGGAACAAATTTGTTGCATTTAATGGTGTATTAGAGTTTTCTGCTTTTCCTTCTTAATTAAAGCGACAAACACCATTGTCATAATTACTAGGAATATTAACTGTGATATCCTTACGCTCGAAATAAATTTATTGCCTTCCCTTTTTTTTTCTTTCAAAATAATGAAACTGCTTCAACTTACTCTTTTAAGTCAGGATAAAAACTATACTATAATTAACAGAAAAACGATTACTATGACAACTTTTTATAAGTTTTATAACTACAACCCCAAAACAACTTAAAAGACATCCGTTTATTAAAACAAGCCTGTGAAATTGTAATTAAGCAAAATAAAAATGAAAAAAATAAGCTAAATTGCTTTTAATTCGCCCGTTCAGTCAAGATTACATCAAAAAACCTCCATTGCCGATATAAAATCCGGAACAGTATCCTTACTTCATAAAAGTGAATGTGAAATGCCAATGTTTGTGAATGAGCAGTTCACTTTAATCCGTAGTTAATTACACTTTTTGTGACAAATTAAAAGCGAAACCCAAGTACAATTTAAACCAAAGTTAAACACCGTTTTCCTTCTTTACATAACTGTACAAGTTATCGTTTCCGCTTCTCACGCTGAGTGTACTCTACAATTAAAGGAGCGTTATGTTGTTTGGGATTAAAATTAAAAATATTTCTAAAAGTACTGTAAGTTACAAGTTGACAGATATGCACTTTTTTATTAATTAAACAGTGCTCAAAGCCTTTTAAACATAAATAACTGTCGAATTCGTTTATACCTTAAATTCAAACTCTACAAAAGATACAAAAATGATACTGGAAATAATATTGTCAATATTCCATTAGTGAAAATGAGCTACCAGCTAGTTAAAGCAATTATGTTATTCAAGAGACACTTTACGTACTTTTGGTTCTACCTGTCTAGGTAATCTATATCTTTTTTTAATAATTTTTTTCTTATTATATCCTTTTTTCATCGCGCTTACTTTTTAAGGTAAACAAAAGGTAACGAATCGCTTACCTATTGCTTACCATTATAAAGTCTATTTAATTATTTCTATTTAATTTAATACTTTCATAATAATACAAAAAACTTTGCTGTCATCCTTTTCTCTAAATCAGTTTCAATAAGCTTGTATTGAATACTACACTTTGAAAGTGTGGAGTATACTATTAAACACATAGACCTAAAAAAATTCTAAAACCTGGAACTACGGCGCCGAGTTTGGGAAACATCAATCTTCTCATTAAATATATTATCTTAAAAACTCCTTTCAAGATTATCACTAAATAAAAAAATCCTTTTAACTAGATCTACGTCTGCCAATATTGAAAAGGTCACGAGATTATTTAGGACAGAAATATTACCTACTTAGTTAAGTAAAGTTCAGCGCAGCCAGCGTTTGAATTTTTTTAAGGACAGAAAGTAAATAAATCTGCTAGTACTCAGTAAAATGTCCTTTATAACTCCTCCGTATTTTACAGCGGTTCGATCATCTCAAGTAATCAGAGGATAAATTAGCAAAGGATGCGCCTAACAGCTTTTTCCAACAAGTCGTTAAACCTACTTGAGTGATCCAATTAAATCCCAACGCAAAACTTAATATAATTGCCTTAAAAATTCCTCCTCACGAGATAAAAACAATAATTTCGAGGTTTAAGACCTTGTGGGGCAAAAAATAATAAATCTGATGTCGGACTCAGCCTCAGCTTGATGAAATGCTGCGATACCCATTCAGAAAGGTTATTTCAATACAAATTGCAGCTACTTGCCTTGCTTCTCCCTGCATACCGGTAATTCTGCAAATATTTTTCTCCTCTCTAACACACATACCTTAAAGACAGCATAAACAAAACTGTACCTTTCAAAAAATAATCTTATTATCATAAGGTACGATCCATTAATCTATGCAAACAGATGGCGCATACGACTTCTTGACACGATAATGTTGCGCTCTGATTGAAATTCCGTGTACCAACAATGTGTATCTGCACTTAATACCTATTTGTTCATTTTATAATCTACGATGAGAAAGCTTCAGATATACCATCGTGAATTGTTGAACGGTATTATCTTTAAAAATGTTATCCGTACTGCACGCAATTAGTTCAGCAGATAAAAACTAAGGTAGCATACAGATTTGCTGGAAAAAAATAGTAACTACAAAGATAAACCTTATTTTGCGAGTAGATAAAAGAGCTTTCGTTGCATTTTTTTTGTTATTTCTCGATTTCTCGAGCGTGTACGCCACCTTATCGTGGCTTGAATTGTGTACAAATTAGCTTATCTCAATACTGTGGGTGTACCGTCCATTAGAAGTTGTATCTCAACAAATCAATTAAATTTATTGTTTTTAAATAGCATTAATCTATCCGACCTTTGCGAGACAGCTAAAACAATGATAATTATGATCATTAAATACATTTTACGTCCTGTAATAATGTACAGTAAGGGTATTTAAGACTGGATATTTCGTTGACAGCTATGTCTATGGTAGAAAATTATAAATGCTTGTGTTTGTTGCTGCGAGGCTGACTGCTGGTTTTTGTTGCGAAACATTACGAGAATGTGCAAGGTCTTCCCTATTATAAATCTTTGTAAAGGTCGAGATATATGCTGGGCGGATAAACAAAGCGTCTTTTATCTTTACAATTAAAAAGGTATTTGTAATAAGCTGTAATCATCGATAAAGAGATAAGTATGCGGTTTTTTATGTCGTTGCTTGTATGTAGATGGTCGCTTTAAATATTTTCCCAAAATGGAGAAGAGCGCTAATAAAATAAAAGCCTTACTGTAATTAATCAAGCAAGTATGCAAAAAGTGTATTTTGAGCAGTCGATTAACATTTAGTAGAGAATTTTGGTATATGTTTACTTACAAGCTTAAAATAGACTGTTATTACTTCTTTTTACTCTTTAATCAACATCATTAAATACATGTAAAAGTGAGAAAATCGTTCTAATAAGCATACTATATTTTGTAAGGCATTGCTTCTTATTTGATCAACTTTCAATTTGACAAATAGTTCTGGTTCAATATCAAACATGTATATTGAAGAAAAAAATGAAACCTAATAGTCACGAATTTCACGCTAACATAAATACTTCATAATAATTTACGTAAGTAAACGAATAACTGAATAAATTAAAATAAAAAAATAAATAGATATAAACCAACATTCCTTGATCATTGAGCTCACCATATACCAATTAAATTGGTATGCTAAGACTAAACGAACCGACTATCAAAACTTGTAGATGTACAGGTTTTAATAGTCGGTTTGTTTATTCTTATAAAAAATTTAAAAAGTCGAGAAACAAAGCTAAATTTAACGTTTTTTTTTTCTCATTCACCTAAGGAAGGAGTGAGGACGCTGTCTTTAAATAGGAAATTTCATCTCCACTTAAATATGAAAGTTTTAAATATTTCATAATTAACGAATTTATTTCGTTAGAATAATATAAATAATTTCTTTTTCGTGGTTTATAACACATTTATTTCAAATTATTTGTTAGACCCACAACAATATTGACTTCACTTTACCTACATATTTTATTTTCTATTCAAAGTTAATAAAATTCAATTACAATAAATTTTATTTTTGAACATAATCTCTTTTAATTGATTCCGTTTTTGATCAATTGTTTAACAGCTCCTTATTTTGTTAGGTTATTCACTAACAATGCAAATTTTTTAACCGTTTCGGTATTATTTCTCTTTGCGCTTGTTGTTATAGTGTGTCTATATGTTAATGACGAGGACACATCTTGAAGACTTCGCAATTATATTCGAATACACTAGTAAAAAAGTTATGATAAATATTGAAACAGTGGCTTCCAGATGATATTCAAAATATTTATTTATTCACCCTTTATTTACAAAAATAATTGAAATGAAAATAAAATTATCCCAACGTTTTACTGCAATTGAACCATATTTATAATCTATTCAACCCAATATTTTATGAACCAAATTAAATTTATAAAATAAAAACGCAACCAAATACGTATAGAAAAGAAAATGGTTAATTGTTTTCCATACACTATTTAAATTATAAGTTAATCCAGGTGAAACTTAACGTTTTTGCTAAATTGCCTACCTAAAAAGCTTCCATTTGTTCATACAAAATACAAAAATGTATTGAAAAAAAAAAATTTTTTTTTTTAAATGTAGGTTATTATTCTTTTGGGAACTTTGTTTATATTTGAGACCTACCTAATTCTATATTGTATCTCTACTCTTGTTTGTCTTAAAATAATTATACTTTTATAACATAGCCTTTTCTTTTTGTTTGACTCTCAAAAAATATGTAGAGTTATTTTGAATTACTATAATTTGTTATTATTTAAATATTAAATCATGTATCATTATGAACTTTGTTTAACGTTTATAAAGAAATTGTATGTTATCAGTATATAAAAAAAAAAACTGTAAAATTAACGAAACTGATATTGTTGATACAATTTATTTATTAAGTAGAGCTAATAAAAGATCAAACACCCAAACAAAATACTATATTCAAGCCGATTCTAGTTCGCATAATTCTCTGTCACGCCTTCGCATATCAATCAAGTGGTAAATAGCTTAAGACTAAGCACTCGTCGCGATAAAGACATTTATTACCTAAGGCATATTGCCGCTTATTGCACAATCCTCTCGCCAGATGGGTGGCCTACCTAATGACTGTCACCTTTTAAATTTGCATTCGTTTACATACATTACATCATTTATCATTATTCATTATGCCGTGTCGGTTACCTACTTAGCCGTCTCGCGCGACGCGCTTTGACATACCGTCAAGAGACATCAGCCTCAACGCCCTAACTGTTAGAGGCTTATTACTGCATGCATTCTCAATGAGATGGATCACATCTGCCGTACAAACAGGCTACTTACCACACCATGTTGAAAAGAAACAGCAAGACTATAGCCACCGGAAATATTCTTCGCATCCTGCTTCTAACTTCGAAGAATCTCTTCCTCATGTCGGTAATACGATTTCCATTATTCTTCGATTCATCGTCTTAAATTAACACTCGAGTTCGTCTCAGTCAAATTTGCCGATACGCATTCACTAAATCCAAAAACTCGCTCGTAAAACCTTCGCGAAAATATGTCCCCGGAATTGTTGCGTGCAATATCAAACGTCAATTAAATACGGCGATAACCCGTTCAAATTTCGAACAAAAAACTCGTTAACAATAACGATAATTAAGCGGCGAGACGCGCGAATCCGTCAGCGTTCGGTGAAGTCTTTTTGAAATTCGATTCGGCCGCTTTCGTTGTTTGTTACACCACTTTTTTGGTATTTTCACCGAATTAAAACTTGTTTGTTTATGTTTTTAGTGGGTGAGCCGTCGGCGCGGTGCCGTCGGGTTGTCTATATTGTGTTTGGAGTGGCATGGCGGTGCGTTCGATCGCGTAGGACGCAAGGCGTGCTGCTCGCACCGCCCAGACGCCGGCAAACAGCCAAAGGGGCGTGCGTGCGCCTCTACGCCCCTCCTACCCGCTCATTATCCTTGTTTACGCGCTATGTACAGTATTTGGACACAGTTGCACTGATTAGGACCAGCGGCAGTCTGCTCACAAAGAGCTCTCGATTGACAGTGACACTGCAGCCGCCGACCCTGCCTATTTAAAATGCCGCCCCATACGATTTACTCCCGGACCATGGAATTTTTTCGTTTTCTTTTAGTATCGTTTTTTCTATAGGGCGTTGCGAAAGACGAGCTATTCATTAAACCACATTATTTATCAAGTACCTTTTTTAAAGTTTTTCTAAGCTTAATTCAAAAATTCATTTCAAATTTATCTAAACACAACCCGTATCATGAACAGAATGAGTGACATCAAGTTGACAAAATGACCCAAGACCGTTGACAAATGGTAAAATAATCGAGGGTTGCACAATAACAATAATCCCGCGTGAAGGGGTTGAAATGACCCCTAAATTAAGGGTGGTTTAAGCGCGTGCGGAACTAGTACGGGATTTAATAAAGATGTTTTCGAACAAGACTAACCATAGACTGAACACACAAATATAGGGCAACTACATTAGCATTAAAAAAAAGATATTTTACAAATTGTAAGCGTTATCATATTGCTTTGGTCGTGCTCAACATTCGATTAGTTTGCACTTTTCAAGACATTGTTCCCTTATAAAAAATGGATCACTAAGCGCAACGTGTACATTTGCCAGGGATATTTTGTTATTAAAGTAACATTTCTACTACTAACATTTCAAAATATTTAAACGTTGACCCTTAAGTTATGGGTAATTGCTAAGTAATTACTTATCAATCAAATTTTTTTTTCACTTTAGCATGTGCTTAAATTTCTTCTAATAATTTTTTGACTTATATTGCAAATTGCGAACCAAATTTACATATTTTTAGAACAATCGTTGAGATACCTAATGAAATACTATTAAATACACAATGTTTCAAAGAAAAATCGATGATAACCATGCTTTCAGGTAGTTAATGCACGCTCATGGAGCAATGCAAATTTCTGTACAGTCGCTTTGATGTTGGTGACACGCGCCAGCCATTCATTGTATAAAGAAAATGACGTCAAATGATATAACGATCTTGTCAGGAAAACACATCTAGATATCTCTTATTTTATGAAATCTACTGTCTGAATGTATGATCATTGTACTGAGAATAATAAAGCTATTATCATCGTACATTCATAGGAGTACCTAGCCCACTAGGTACTTAATTTTTTTGTCATGTAAATGTGCGTGCGGATGGCTTTGTGTACAGCTATGCTTTAAAATATACTGATATGCGAGTCAATATTGGGTTTTGCTCTCGAAATCACGACTTATAAAAGGTTTAGATTATTGTTAGCTTTTCTTAAACACTTCTTCTTAGACTGTCCATCATCACTGGGTTGTGTCTAGCTCATCCCTGCGGCTATCATCAGCTTTTAGTAGCTTAATGGTGATTTCGTCGTGTATGTGGAGTAGAGAAAGGAGCAATTCCATTTTAAATGTATACTTATTTAACATACCCATGACTTTTAGCTAACCCATGGCTGATGTAAAACGCTTAACTATAGTTAATTCGAGAATCTTTTCCGCATAAACTACTGCAGAGGCTACTTATACACTGCTATAACCATATGTAGAGCTTTTACATAAAGCGTATCTTTATAATAGATTTAATAGTGAGAGTTTTAATTGATTCAGTGTTCGATGTGTAGACCAAAAATTCTAATCATATAGTCACTTAGCCAGATAAAAAATCTGGGCCATTCTTCGGTTGATAGGTTATGTACGTGCAGAAAAGTTCTTTCTGACTTATATTTCAGGTGATATACCTACCTGTAAGTGATTATAAAGTTGAAAATGGAGCAAATGGAAAGAAGGAAATGTTATAAAATATTGCTAGAACACATCTTACTCAGCAGGCTTTATACAAAATGTGCTACCGAGGGGAATACTAGGTACATGTGTCCAGCCACTACATGGGATAACTCGGATTACTGTTCTTTTAAGACGCTCTGGAGAAGTAAGGCTATTCTGAGACCACAAGATAAAGTAAATACTGCTGCAGTCAAGTTATTTTAAAAGTTAAAGAAGTACCTACTACCATTAAAATCTTGAGAGCTTAATTCCCACTCAAATTATTTTAACAATCTCTTTCATTAACAAATAGAATCCCTTTCAATATGTACTTCAATACACTAGTAAAACTTTAATAAAAGCACAGGTTTCATGTCTAAGTAGATTATACAGTAAATTGCAGCAATACGGTGACCCCTAGTTCATCATTTTAGAAGCTTATTCCATAGTAATAATAGCGTAAGTGGTACTTTAAAATACGAGGTGGTAGAGTCGACTGTCGGCAAATGAATAGTTATGGCCTGTCATTAGGACGTAAACACTTGTGTTTAAATAAATATCTCACGGAGACGTCGGCCATTTGCTTTCCAATGTTATGTGTTGCTAGCTTCTGCTGATAAAAATAGGCAAATTGTGTTCAAAGTATTCTTGAATATTGTTTTTTTTAGGTAACTTATTTTGGTTTCTATTGCTTAGTTCGCAAGGTTAAGTCTTATTTTGTTGGTACCATTATGCACATAATATCATAACTACAATCACGTTGCTTTAGGTGTGGCTACTTAAAACTTTGAGAAACGTGTAAACGATAGAATATCTTAAAATAGTGTGGATTTGCATAAACATAAAAAGTAATTCATAAACTATATTAAATAAAATCCGTTTCCTTCATATAAAGCCATTTTCCCGCATTTGCCGCAAATTACAAACTTATGGCAACATCGTGCAATGGTATAGATTACATTTCATTGCAATCATGTAAGTATATACAGTAAATTTGCTTCCAGCTACTGTCACGCATCATTTTCTGTTATTATCAATTACTTCACTAACCAACGTTTTGAATTCACAACATTATAAAGGTAATATTTGCGGTGTGTATTTGTGTTGCCAGCTTTATAAATAAACTGCCAGTGAAATTAAGGTAGTGTCTCAATTTGTGATAAGCGTTTAATATTTAATGTGTTATTTTTATAAGATTATTTTAAAATTTATTTGTCATATTAAAAGAATATGACAAGGCTGGCTCGAACTCGTAATTTGAAACTGTCAAATCTAAAAAACGTCCAAGTGGATCAAAGTTTCGGAACAAAAAGCATTCTATGGCTGTCCTTAGGTATAGATTTTTCGAAAGTTCTCTTTGATAGAGAATTGACAGCGTATCAATACTGGAGTAACTTTAATCAACAATTAAGATAGCACTCATAATATGGACCTAAGTGTAAATTTAGGATATGGCTATTCAATCTGCGAATTTCGTTCAAGAGTGACTACTTCATGTTTTAACAAAATCCAACTTACAGTAGCTTTGTTATTTTTAAACAATATAAGAATTTCTCTCATTGGTTATTTCTCAATTTAAAAACGTCTTGAGATTTGAAAAATCTAAATGTTAAAAAAACAATAGGTACTTATCAAAAAATCTAATTTAAAGTTCCCAGTCATACAAATCAACAAATAATATTTTCAACTTTTATATGAAGCAATTTATTTCACTTGGCCAATGATAAAACTTAAACTCTACAAACTATACTTTATGTAAAATACAAAGATTTTTGTTTTTCTTTTGTTTTTTTTTTAATCATGACATACCTACATAACTTCATGCCTTGACAAGTTTGAAGGTATTAAAACGATGGATAGAGACTATTGTCAGTCTATGGCCCTCAAAAAACTAGAAAAACCACTGTCCCTTAACTGAGTTTTACAGTATGCCCGGGAAGAGAAGCAGCTGGCACATTCTATGTTTTTCTTTCGCTCCCAGTCCAACATGGAAGAAATCCTAACATTGCAATGAATTAATAAAAAAATACTTTGGACTGAAGGGGTGAGTATAAGCATTTTTAGCGTGATTTTAACTACGTGGTAATAGATTTTGGATCATACATACATCTATGATAAGAAGGAACCATCATATTTGTTAAATAAGTTTTAAAAGTGACATTTAATATTGACAATGCTCAGACATTGTAAATTATGACATTTAAAAATTTAATAACTTAGATATGTTTGTTACTAACACTTACTTATATATTTTTTCTAAATTTGACATGCTGCTACTGTAATAATTTAATGAATTCTTCTGACATTTAAATGTGATGATATATTCTTTTTATATAATTGACTACTGTATGCTTTACTAACTCTAGTTATTTAAGTTAAAATTGTTACTAACATATTTTGGATTACCTACTGTTATCTGAAATAAATGATTATTATTATAATCCAATAACAAAAGTGAAATATTAATATATATTCATGGTAATATAAATAACAAATATCAAAAGCACACTCAATTACTTAAAAACCAAACGAAATTTTGTAAAATAAAGAAACCAAACACAAATTTTACTAGCTTTAACATCGGAGTCAACCTTCCAAGTTAATATTTCTTACCCATCATATATCCATAAAGCATCAGGAACATTATAACACATGTATCATCAACACTATATTCTCATAAACCTACGCTAATTATTGTAAAGATTGTTGTGCCCACACAGATACAATTAGAAAACTTTAGGGTCCAATGTAGAAGGTTTATAAATCTGTAAAGGGTCGAGGTAATATAAAGTTGCGTTTACATTTGTGCTCACATTTTATCAATTATTTAGTATTTTTTGATGAACAATGTTTTTTTTTAATACTGCTGTTTTACTTAATATCAAACCCATGAATCCTTGAAATTATGTCAGTTAATAAAGGTCCAAATATATTTTGCATCTGGTACGTAGATAGAATATTAAGGCGCCGACTGTTTATAAAACCCTGCCAGACTGCATAATATCTAAAGGGATATTGAGTGATTTGAGTAGATATTATGTGAAGGCTATTTGCTAGTCTTTAAAGTAATACCTCCTTACAAAATGACAACGCTGATGAGGCGACACATTTATTTTCAAAAGCTTTTGGTTACTTTATAAGAAGTGTTCCACTTTATTGAAAAACTTCCAGATTTTGTCCCTTTTCAAGTCTGATTTTCTAATCAAAACCCTAACTTTAAAACAGTGCACATGTTTTTGTGTTTTTTTTCCTTTATAGCCATTGTAAAACAAAAGTTCCAAAAATATTAATTACAAGCACAAAAGTTTTCGTATGAGCACAGCCTAAATAAAATTAATTATACTATTAAATAGAAGTTCCGTCAAATAAACGCGCGTGTGTATGAGACCTGCGCGCGCACATCCCGGGATCTCGTTAGCAAGCACATGAGACATTTCACATGAACTAATTGCAACCATTTAGCCTTTTTCGATAACTTTTGTATGAAAATTTAAGCTTAAAGCTCAAGTTAATGGAGGTATAGTTTAATGATGTATTATGAATATGATGTGATTATTGGTCAAGGTATTTAGATCCTTAAATGCGATAGGTTAGATATGTTGAGTCTTAAGTTAGTTATGCATCACTTGTGTAACGTTGGGTGATGTCTTTTGGCAGGTTGCCACTTACAATCAATTCGGTTGCATGTTTGTCAAGTCTTTTTATACGTCTGATTACATATTCATAGAACACGCTTTTATCTCTCTGTCACATGAAACGAAAAACAAATAGATAATCTATTCAGTCTGAAATGATAAATAACATGGAGCAAGCAGTTTTCACAGAACGAGATTTGAATAACATTTATCAGCTAACTTAATTACGACTATTAACGTTGAAGGCAGGTGTGTGTAGATGTATCAATTTCTGTACTAATGGGATTGGATATTATGATTTGAAAATGTTTATTTAAATTAAGAGAGAAAAGTTAATTAATATTCCCACGTTTACGTTACAGAATAATTTTTAAAGTGTAATTTATGAACAGGGTAACTGGTGACAAATTTTTGATATTGAAAGACAGCACTCTGTACTCGATTCTGATCATAATTATTGATAAAAGTAGGTACTTAATTTTCAACCAGAATTCCCTACACTTTTCCCGACGCGCCGCCTCATTCAACACCCACACAGTACTGTTCCAGCCACACGCACACCACCACCCGCTAAGTATCTATTGTATTACGCTTATGTAACCATGCGTCGCGTAATGAATTCTTTAAGTTTCGGTTAAGTTTACTCAGTATATATTCAATATTTATTTTATTTTTCTCTTCGTATATGATCTTAAACTATGACGTCCTCGAATTTTGAATGTGACCCACCAGTCACCCTGTATATCGGTTTCGAAGAAAGTGTTACATGAATTAAATACTATAGGTACATAGATTGAACCAGTTGTCCTTCATAGTAGATTTTACAGTCACTAACTCATTCATGGGTTAATTATCATCATCATCATCACAACTCCGTGTAATGAGCCCACTGCAGGTCTATGAGTCTCTCCTCTGGGTGACGAGGAGATTTAGGCCGTAATCCACCAAGCTGGCCCGGTGCTGGTTGGTGGATGTCAGATATTTCAGGGCGCCGAAATGGCTTCTGACAAGCCCTAACGACTACTGTATACAAGTGTACAGCACCCGGGACCGACTGCTTAACGTGCCCGCCGAAGCAGAAAAGTCGTCGTGAGAAATGAATGGTCGGCGGTCACCCATCCTAATACCGGCCACACCGAGCGCACTTAACCTGCGATATCGTTTGATATGTACAGTAACCACGGCGCCACGACGACATGGTTTAATACACTATAATAAAGTTCTCGAAAATTTAGGATTTCGAAATTTACCATTTCAGTTGCAGCACATTTAGCAACGACACATTTATTACAATGATTGCCATCAACTATTACCTATCTTGAGCTACTGTATTCTTGGTATGTTTCTCTCAGGTCAAACACGGAAATCAGAAAAATTATTAACGCCCATTTGGCTATTAATAGAATTTCTAATTTGCGCTTATCTGTTACATTTATACGATAAAAATAAATGGCATATGTAAATGCTGGAACGACAAGAAACTTAACAAATCGCCGCCGTACGTAATTCTTGTTACTTTCAAGAGAAGAATTAATAGGCAGATAAAATACAGATAGAATATATCCTCGGATTAATCATTCCCATAGGTACTTTTAGTTTTTTTTTTCAAATCATACGTCTTATGTAATCTGTTTAATATTTCATTTAATAATCAACGAATGCAGAGCATTAAAAAAACCGACTTCACGTCAAAACTTTGACTAAAGTATAAGGTCTTCAGTGTACATATTCTTAGTATTCATACATATTTTAAATAATTGAATATATTTTTTTGGCTTTTGTCGTTTTTTTCAAAAAGTTGTGAACCGAATGCCATAAAAATTATATGGGACCATTTCGGAATAATCCCCTTTCGAACAAAAAAATAATTTTGCAAATCCAAAATATTTGACAGTGTTATGAACGAACATACATAAAAAAAAAAATATAAATATCCGAATTGAGAACCTCCTCCTTTTTTTTGAAGTCGGTTAAAAAGTTTGTACTTGCAGTACAGTGTACGAAAGACTGGACGATTTGGAACTTTGGTGATACATACATACATTTTTGTATATTTACTACTAGCTGCTGCCCGCGACGTCGTCTGTGTGAACGCTATGCAGCACCAAACGCACCTACGATTATAACACTGCTAGCGTGATAATATGTAGCCTATATGTTGACCCGACTTCTTAACTATCTTCATGCCAAATTTGAAGTAAATCCATGCAGTACTTTTTGAGTTTATCCCGGAAAGACAAAAAGACAAACAGACAAAAATTCTAAAAACTATATTTTTTGTTTCTGTTTCGATTGTAGATCATACCCCAAGTATTCTTTTAAAAAAATATTCAATGTACAGTTTTGACTTTCCTACCATTTTATTATATGTATAGATTAGCTAATTAATGGTATAAATATGTAGGTACCTAATAAGTCGAATGTTTGAAAGTTCTATTATTACATTTATTTTAAATAAACTGTGATTTTTAACGGTTGTCAGTATATCTGTTTTTATTTACATTATACCTATGTTTTCGATTTTCTTACATGGAAAGTACATAAGTGATGAAAAAACAATAACTATTTGAGAACGAAGTTACTTGGTTAGTTGTTTACCTATAAGTTATGTTTGATTTATGATTTCTTATTCATTCTTTCGATACTCTCTTAAGTAATGTGTGTTATAGTTTTCTAGCAATTTCAAGTACTTGAGAAAATTATTTATTTAATTAAATGCTGTTTGATGTGGTGTCATACGAGCAGCGCCACTTTTGTATGTAACTCCATTTAAAAAACGAATAAGACTTAAAAATATTCGTATTTAGAAGGTACTTTTCTTCAATTCAGAAAATCCTCTAAGAATAAAACCTTTTTTATGTATATATAGATAAAGCAGGTATATTGTAAACAGAAATAACATCCCCAACATCCTGGCAGCCTCGTCGTAAATCTCGAGGCTTCGGTGCAGGAATGTTTCCATACAATTAGCTCAAATATTCCACGTGTCATCGAGCAGTGATTTATTAAGACTCCTGCGCAGGATTGCTGCAGTCATTTTAGTAGCTTTATAGAAAACTGTTTCTTTTTTGCTATATCTTTAGTGGTTGTACGAGGAAAGAAGCGTACATGGTAAATCAGTATTTAGTTGTGTGTGTCTCATAGTTGCGTTCGCAAACTTTGTAGTATCTACCCAGTGTATTAATAGTATTTATTCTTACTCGGATACAAAGGTAACGTTGATTATTTTTATATTATAAGTATGGATCATTTCTTTACCATGTCATGAAATAATCATGATGAAGATGTTTCATTTCCATCCACGAGTCACTTGAAAACACCAGGTATAATAGAGGTCAGGAAGCACAGACTCAGGCAGTTTAACTAATATCTTAGATAATCAATTAGAATTCATATTTGATGCAACTGTTGTGACATATTTTAAAATCTTTAGTTCTTTCGATACAATGGTGAATAATTCGAATTTATCTGATTCGTGAAACGTTTTAATATGAGCGTGCTGATAGGTAGTTTACAATCTTTGACATAGATTAACTCAAATTAGACTGTGTGTTAATAATATAAAATATATTTTCATAGAATAACCTATTTGAATTAACCTACATGGTAGGATAAACCTTTTCAATTATTAACAATGAAATCAGCATAACATAGATGTCAGCATACTGTTACAATCCTAGAAACGATTATGATCAAATTCATAAAGTCTGTAAAGCGTAATTTGTCAGTCGTATCGATTAGATCGATTTACCGATTTTATAATCGATAAATTTATCAAGTTAATCGATCTAATTTCATCGAGAGACTCGGTGAGCGATGGAGGTCGCGGTGGGAACGCCACCGCTGCGCTGTCATGCCATAGAATAAACAAGGCAGATGCGTCACTAACTTAAAAATAAGGTACAATTAAATTTTCATTACAAAATAGGTACAATACAGGTATTCGTTTCGCAAAACGCAGTTTCATTTAAAAAATAAATGTTTTAGGTTTCACACTCTTTGGTTTCAAATTAAAGATATTTGATTTATGTGTATAGTAGGAATATAAAATCAAAATTGTGCTTGTCCGTATGGAATCTTAGAATCCTATCATTACAATATATAAAAAAAAGTCAAATAATGGAGAAGCTTAACTTAAAGCGTGTCTTTAATGTTTTAATCTACTTCACGTAGAGGCTGCCCCCAAATTGCATTGCTTTGGCGTAGAAAATATTCAGCTACATAGGCACAATGCCTTTCTAAACCGTTAATCATCATCAATAAAATTGCCGTTGAAATAAATATGTAGGTAATTTTAAATAATGCTAACAAAGTAGGCACACCAAAAAGACAAGCTTCATTATACTCTATGACAAAATTATTGTGCTTCGACCACACCAAGCGATATAGTGCAGACATACGGATATTTGGATTGTAGTTTAATTACCTCCCATTGCGGCTGTGATTCCCATCTATTGTGCGCAAGGGCAATGATCTGCCTATGAAAAGGTATGTAGGTACAACATCATTAGGTAGTAACTTATGTCGAGCCCAGAAATATAGATGCCATTCTGTTATTTCCTGAGATATTGTTTGGTGTTTGTGAGTGAATCATTGAGTGAGTTTATTATTTGGTTTTATAGTTTTTTTTTTCGAAACATTAGAAATATTTACTTAAATTATTTAACAGAATATGCAAAGTATCTTTTTTAAGAATACAAATGAAGAAACGCGAGGAAAGCTGTGTCTTGTTAGACACTGTTAAACCATCGACGAAGAGATATACACAATGTCGGAATTAGCTTCTATGATTTCCTTATTCTGGACAAGCAGTCTCACAAAGTAATAGAATCATTTCATCATCATCATCATCATTCAGCCAGGAGACGTCTACTGCTAGACATAGGCCTCATCCAAGGTTCTCCACACAAATCGGTTCCGCACTTCCCTCATCCAGCGTTTACCGGCAACTTTGACCAGATCGTCGGTCCACCTTTCGGGGGGCCTACCCACGCCGCGTCTCCCAGTACGTAGTCGCCACTCGAGAACCATACTGCCCCATCGGCCATCTGTTCTGCGAGCTATGTGCCCTGCCCATTGCCACTTCAGCTTTTCAACTCTTCTGGCTATTTCCGTGACTTTGGTTCACCTGCGAATCTTCTCATTTCTGCGGTGCGAGTACAGAACTTTGTCGACTCGTATGTTTACGAATGTTCGTATAGTATGGAGTCGGTTGCAAGTTTTTAGTAACATTGTAATTTTTTATTTAACAGGTATTTAAAAGTTCAGCATGTTTACAAACATTCACAATTAAACAAGGCACACATTTATTTATGCTGGCCGTGCGGCAATGGATATTTTTCAATTATTGCTTACAAACTGTCTCCACATTATACAAACATTCTTAAACATATACGAGTAGGTGTTGCAATCTGGATACTTTATATAATTCGAATTTTAGTATCAAAATCAGGTTTTTCGAATATTTCTGAATTTTTCGTTTGAAGTACTTACTTGTTATCAACACAATTGATGCTTCATTAGGCATATTATGTTGCGACTATTTCATTACAGATTTCACTTATAAAAAGTGATTTTAATTTAATGTAATTGACAATGTGATGTGAGTAAAAAAACTGAACTTTAAACTCTGGCTCAGTTAAGTTCAGTTCTTATTTAATAAGGCCTTATTTTAAATGATTATATTAGTATAATACATATTATGAACCTTCTAATTTGAATGATTATTAATATGTACTTACTATTTTTCATATTTATTTAATCCTCGTCTCTTATATTCTTAATTAAGCTGAAGTCATAAGCTCTATTCGCGGTTCTTTTTCAAACATTGCTTTTGAGAATAAGCTACGATGAAATTCATAGGTCGGAACAGTTTTAACTGATACACTTCGGAAATGCTCGTTTTATCTAGTCACCACTAGTTTTGACTGATATTCTATTTTGAGAATTAGTTATTATAGCAATTAGTCCAAACTAGTTTTAACTATGTAAAACTCGTTTTTCCTAAAATCGGGTTTTAACTTATCGTATTTCTTGGTTTTGCGTTTGATTCAATTTCACCGTAATTGTGAAGTTTCAGAAAGAACTAGATACTTAAACGTTTATTTAATTTTATTTCGATCCCTAATTCTTTAAAGAATTCACAATGATACGCAAATAATTACCTTTCGACGAAAAATCGCATCTCTTTGTCTCAGCATCATCACTGAGAACAGATCCCGTATCTCACGATAGCCCGATAACCATCTCTTTGACTTGCACAAAATTGACTACACAGATATACTTTATTAAGAAGGTGATAAAGGTTGTTTTTGAATGACAAAGTGTGGTGATGATGATGGCACAGGCAGCATATTAAAGTGTCAAACGCTCCTCCTACTTGCATTTGGGTATAGTGATCCTTTTGTCAGTTATAGTATTGAAAATGTTTTGTGTACGTTGTATTTTAGGTAGGTACAATATAGCGTTAAAAAACTTTTGTTTATAGGTACCGAACCTAATTGAAACTTTAAAAAAAAAAATTCAATGTAGGTATTTATTTAATTTACAATGTTTAATGGTATGTCAGGAAAACATCTCTTCTGAACCAACAGGCCATATTAGTTACATTGTTATGTACCTACAAATTTTCTCGCATTTTTAGAATATGCCCCCTTTTTCGGCAGTAAAATATGTTCGATTGATTTGATTTTACAGGCAAAAAGAATGAAAAACTATTACTTACGATACTGCAGAACCTCTGCAATATCACCGACTCGCACTTAACTGTTATTTTTAATAATCATGTCAATCCACTCGTGAGAAATATCTGTGAAATACCATCGCCGCAAAACTATTAATTTTGTCGATATTATTATATTATATTATTGGGTAATTGTTAGTGTCGGTTTGAGCTTGTATAATTAATTTTATTTATTTTTATTTAATTTCTGGGAGTTTGCTGAGTCATTGTGGAATTAAAGTGTAGCTTTTATTATTTTGATTCGTTGTCAGTGAGCGCCTTTTCTAAAGAAATTCTCGACAAAAAGCGTGTTATTATGAGCCTTTAACCGATGTTGATACAGAGGTAATAATGAATTATGGCATGACGTTGTTGTTTAAAGTGTGATAAAATTGTGGGTAAATAAATAAAATAAATTAAAAGTTTATGATTAGGTAAAGCTCTTTGTTTTTTTTTTCTATTATTTAAATTTAGAGCTGAAAAACTGACTAGTTTCCTTTTTATGATTTCGAAAGATACAGTTCACATAGGCTTAAAATCGGCGTTTGAAATATAAAAAAAAACTGTTGGAAAAATTTCAATACATACATACATAACTTCACATAACCCTTAGGTATGGACTATGGAGTAGCCAGAACACCAGAGGCTTTTGAGGTAGGCAGAAACTATCTGATGTCAATATAAAATTAAAATTAAATATGGAATATAAAAATAAAGAATCATCAGTAAACGTTACTTACGTAATATTTTTTAAATATAACAATAATAAAATTTTAAGATTATTACGTATTTGAGTGAATGAAAAAGGAACAATTAGAGCAAATTCAAATATGGTCTCTTACAGAATGCTGCCATACGTATTGATACGGGCTTATGATGAAATGGGCTCGTCGCAAAACATTGCAGGGAAACATCATCGCAAAGCGGACTCTGAAGAGATACTACCACTATGCATGGATCGCTGGGCTAAGGAGACACTTATCCAGCGCCATTAGGGCTATTCTGGGTCGACACTATGGCGGTGTACGGAAATGTTTTTGTTGTAATGGTTGGTCTTCCATGGCATATGGTAAAAGCGGTTATGAAGACTAAGGCGCTTATCGTCCAAACACAACTTTCTGACGTATCACATCCCTTCTCCGCGTACTTGCGGAAGTGTATTTTAACTAATTTCATGCTTGAATTGTTGTGTACAGCCTCACGCTGCAAACTGTATGGCAGCGACAGCGGCGCGGGCAGCAACACGGTAGAAAGTATTGAGTTTGTATGAAACCGCGACAAATCGCTCGAGCGCCCGCTGGCATTGAGAACGGCCCCGATGCCCAGTGTCGCTGCCCGCGTCGCTGTCGTTCTCGTTATCGCTGTCGTCCAGTTTGCAGCCTCACACTCATAATAGTTTCATATTAGGTCTCGGCACCTGGAACCTCTCAACGAGAATAAAAGATATAGAAAATACTTCATCTTTTCAAACTGAGTTTTAATGAATAAGCTTTGGTTTCCTTATACGAAGAAACGAGTGAATAAATATTTTACATGATTGATTAACTTACATCTTAGAATTAAGTCTAGATGATTAACAAATTAATCGTCATTCTATTATTGCAGAACGGTAATTGACGCATATTTTTTCTTTGAACTAAAAGCTTCCCATTGCGGTCGTGACTTTCAATTCAATTGCTTGCTTATAAACAATTGTACCGTGATTCATGTGGACACGGAACTGAAGTACTGTGAGTAAGCTATTCTGTTTAAATCTAAGGATGAATCAGATTAATTGAGATGAAAATCATGGTTAGTGATAAATCGTCTTTCAATTAATAGTATTTAGGGATTTCTAAACTAGGTTTTCCAAGAATAAAAAAAAATTCTCTTGGCGCTAGATGTTGAAAACCTACTTATCGTTCACAGTTTGTTTTTGGTATTCATTATTTCACTTATAGTCTTAGTTTGCACAAAAAAATGTTCGTAAAATCAAATAATAAATAATAAATCTTCATTGCAACTTCATTTACATATAGCTACAAAAGAGAAATGGTAGTTATAGTTGAGGAGCGTCGCGTCGGAACAAAAACCGATAAATCACATTTTGTATATTTTTTTTTATGATGCAATTTGGTTTTTCTCGTACATATCTTGCTCTCTGGATAATGTGAACTGATCGAAAAGCGATAAATCCGCTCCAAATCTGTCCGTGAAATACTTGGATCTGGACATAAACGGATAATTACAGCAATTTTACTATACAAACATGGCAATGAGAACATATACCGATGAATCCCTAACAATTTTCATTGTTGAGTCCTTTGACATACATACATAACTTCACGCCTATATCCCTAATGGCGTAGACAGAACACCAGAGGCTATACAACCATCTGATGTCACTTAAGACAAATTTGGAGGTATTATTATGATGGAGAGAAGCCATTGCAGTGACAGGGGGTCAGCCTATCGCCCGCAAAAAAAAAACGCCAATAAAACCTCCGTCCCTTAACTGACTTTTACAGTATGCCCGGGAAGAGAAGCAGCTGGTACATTCTATGTTTTTCTTTCGCTCCCAGTCCAGCATGGAAGGACTCCTTTGATTTTGTCAAAAATCGATAAATCTAATTTCGAGTTTCTTACGACAAAATCATAGACAATTTGCAGGTTAGGTACATTAGAATTATAGTGTAAAGCAGCCTTATTTTTAATTGGTTGGTTATTCTCGTTGGTTTACTCAAAAACCGATATATCCATTTTCTAATTATTAATAACTCGACAAGTACCAAGATCAGGAATGTAGAATTTTATTCTGACTCAGTTAGACATTTTTGTATAATTCATAAATGTAAATAGTTCTGAAGCCACTCGTAAGTGGCGCCACTTTACTATGATAACAAAATATGAACTTGCTTAAAAAAATGACTCTAACCTCAATCTCGATTCATTATTACCAAAAATAGATTGTGTGCAAAAGCTGTAAAATATAGAGGGTCATAGAACGAGCAATGCCTCATTGGTTATATGTTTGTTTGACACTCTATTTACAATCCATAAATAATTGCACCATATTTCTGATGATGCTACGAGGATGACTCACATTTGAACTTTAAGTTTCATTAAGTAAAAAAAATATCTTTCACAAATTCGTGATTCAAGAAAAAGTGAGCGTTGTATGATTCAGCGCAGACATTCCGGTGTTTTCCCACATTTATTACTCACAGGTTTGAAGTTTTTGATCCAGGGAACTTCCCATGACTATAGTAAGTAATTGACTTTTCGGCGCTGCAGCGAGTGCGTCACCGCGCCCTGCACCGCCCTCCCCACACCCTGCTCCCCTAGCATCGCGTGCCCCGCGCCCCGCGGACCCTGCGGACCCCGCGGTGGCGCCGCGCCGTGTCACCGCTGCAGCTCCCCACGCAGAGAACCCACGTCAGGGGTTTTGCTTCTCCACAAGGATACGCCGAAGTAGCGGCAGTGCAGCCTGCCAAGCCCAGAAACACAGCACCGAAGACCAAATCTTTGAAGGTCCAGGAAGACAGAGAGGGTTTCATCAAGGTGGAACGGAAGAAGAAAAAACCCTCCTGCCAGAACAAATGCACCGTACCGAATGAAGATAACCTTCTGCTGCGCGCCGAGATGCCAACCACGCAGCTGTACGTGTCTCACGTGCATCATGCCTTCATGGATAAGGATGTAGAGGAGTATCTGCACGCGAAGACAGGACAGGAAGACATAAGGGTCGAGCGGTAGGAGTCCAGCCACAGAGTGAGTTTCAACTCCTTTGTGGTGAGAATGCCAACCGAACATCTGTCGACCTACATGAAGGAAGAGTTCTGGCCACAGGGTGTCGTATTCCGTCGTTTCCGAGGACGGATACTTGCCACAAAGATGCTTGACGCGTCCCCCATCGCAGCCCATACGTGGGAATTAGTGAAGTGTAGTTTTAAGTATATTGTATGTATATTAAGTTAAGGTACTTATATATTTTCTATGGGCCTTGGATTTAGTATTTAACTTAAGTTAAGTTGCCTGAAATAAATGATTTTATTATTATCTTAATATATAAAACTCTTCCGTTACTGGGTTCCGTAGAGGGCTGAAATTTGGAACATACAATCCTTAGAGGTCGTGGGGAGCACTAAGGACGGAATTCCCGAAATTCCCAAGGGAAGGGGAAATATATGATGTTTTAATTTGTACGAAAAAATCTTATTCCTTGAGTGCATGGATGTGATACTTGGTATGAAGGTTCTTCAATAAGTGTCTGTTATGGCCGAAATTCCCACGGGGTCGGGAAAAATAAGACTTTTATGTTTATGCGCGTACGAAGTTGCAGGAAAAAGCTCGTTTCATATAAAATTGTTATAATAAAGAACTGCAGTGGCCGTGCCACGAATTTTAATATCTGAACTATATTTCATAAGTTGCTAGCTCAGATATTGTACTATAATGTACTATGACTTGCGTAATTCGGAGATCATTACGGAAGCAGAAGGTGCTAGCTTCATATAATTGACTACCACTTTGACGATGGGGTAAACCTGTCTGCCTCAGACGCCAGTGGTTGCGAGTTCGATTCCCGCACGGAACAAGAACGAATATATTCCGTGTCTGGGTATTTATCTAGTTATGTATTTATATTCTAGGTTCCCCCCTAGTTCGCTACATGGTATCCCATATCACAAGCTATGCTTACTTTGGGGCTATGTAGTTGGTGTGATTGTCTTGGGATTAAAAAAAAATGTTGTCATTGGGGTGTATGGGGTGTATGTCATGGGGAAGCCTTTTCTGAGCCCTGAAAATTCTGATTCCACTAACTAGCACAAGTCCAGCCTGGTGGTTTACAGCCACTCAAAGTCTTCCCGAATATAAGGACCCTGGAGTTCACAGTGCATAAAAGAAGAAAATATGAAGAATTAGGTAAACAACGCATTTTTTAACATTGCAAAATTAACTGAACATGCAATACTAAGGATGTTCATGACATTCGATTAGACATACATACATACATAACTTTACGCCTGTATCCCGTATGGGGAAGGCAGAACACCAGAGGTAATAAAACCATCTGATGTCACGTTTGACAAATTTGGAGGCATTATAATAGTGGAGAGAGACTATTGCAGTGACAGAGGGTCACATATATGCTCTTAAGCTTATAAACCATTTAGACTATATTGTACCACATTGTATCTACTAAGAATTTCTCTTTTTATAACTTCCTTAACATAAAAACTGGCTAATTAAACAAGAAATAATGCACACACTATTTCTTACAGCCATATTCTCATATACTCTACTGAAAAAATAATTCATATCGATATCATTTAAAAAAAAAACAAAACACACAAACATATTATTCCATACAATTGATTGCGGCATTACGCCGCACGGAGTTATTGCTTATATGTGTTTTAAAAAAAAAACGATTATATTTCCCTCAGAACGACTCAATTCAGTGTAGGTGGGGTAATAGCCGTCCATTAGACGGGATGGTAGGACCTTGCGGACCTCTGAAATTCCGATGAAATTAAGTAAGGTAATCAGATAAAGATCTGAGGTCATTATTGTTCGATTGAGCTCCGAATGCATGGATACGGCATGTTTTTTTGGGTTCGATTTTGTGGTAATTTATTTTAACATGACTTAAGCGGAAATTCACTGTTATATCTCCATAGAGAATTGTCAAAAAATTTATACCTGAATAGAGTTCAAGTCTGCGTAAGTTTTCAAAACCTCAGGGTAGTGAGTTCATATTCTCATGGTATCAAAGAAAAGTTAATTGGTAAAATATAAACAACTCTTCTTAATAGTTTTCAAATCTATTTCATACCACAAAATCAAGCTATTGTACTAGACTGTATCTTTCATTTATGAAAACTTCTTTATTAATTAAATTTTCCAGACTAATAGATCAACTATGTGGATCTAAAGTAAGATTCAATTAGTCATAATTATGGAGACCAGACAGCGGAACAAAAGCTTTACTTATTATACATCCACACCCAACCATTATCAAATTTCATTTTTTAAGAGAAGAATAAAAGTTTATTAACTAAAAAAAAAGTATTACTAGCTTATTTGAAGTCTACAGGCTCTGTCTATACTAGACAGAGCCTGTATTTTAGGAGTCAGAAAAGGGAGCAGTTTCCTACTCGACCCCCGTCTTATTAAAAATAAAATTTAAAAGAAATAATTTCAAATACCACATCAGTGTTTAGATACACATCATTGACCGCCGAAGTGGTTTGGAGGCGAGAAAATCGCAGCGCGGCCTGCCTGATTATAGGGTACCTCAATGTATTTTGCACCCAAAATTAATTTATTTAACGAAATATTCATTCTAACAAAACAATCTTTGTGAATAGCCCGCATCTTGCTGTAAATACTTGACGCATGTTTGTGTTGTTCAAGGTATTCTATTAAACCGGCAATTTAAGAAAATAACTCAATGTTTATGGTTATTGAAACTTATTTTGTGAAAAAATAAAATACTTATTTCTAGAGAATATTTGCTGTACTGTACTTTTAGATTTTATTTTATTTATTAGAATAACTTTCTTTATAAAGTAGTGTCGTTGAAGAACAGGAGGAGCTAGAGTGTGTGTGACTTATTTATTGGCCGTCAGTTTCTTCTTGCTCGTCAGCTCAGTGAATTTATTCTTGTCCTGTGCTAAGAGAAAAAGTTCTGGAACGCTTTTTATATTGGTCAATTCCATAATTCAAATATTTCTGGACAATGTCATTTTCCTTTTCACGTCGTTTGCCTTCTGTTTTGCCAATTAATGTAAGTTGGAGGGAAAAGGTCATGTTTCCCGTGTTGCAAGACATGTCCAAAATATTATATTGTATTATTGTAATTTATCGATCTGGTTAAGCGTGTTGCAAAAAGTCTCTTAGCCTGAACCCTTCAGGATATCCTGACTCTGGCTATAATGTTTGCTTTTAATATTTCACGGAGAGCTAGTTTCATTCTGAATCCGGGTGTGAAATACCTAACCATCACTTATTATCACGTGATATTAAAGACGGATTTAGACATTCATAAAAAAAGAGTTTCAACACTTATATAATAACTAGATATGGTTTAAAATATATTTTTTGTTGTTTATTAAGTTCAGGACCTCTAGAACAGAAGACAGGAAGACCTGAATGATGAACATGACGTTGGAAAAATGATACCATTTATCGCTCGCTCGATCACATCCATATTAATATTATTAATATGAAAATGTACGTCAGAGTAGATAAATAAAATTTAAATAAAAAAATAGAAATCCCCAGACAATCACCCTAACTACATAGCCCTAAAGTAAGCATAGCTTATGGGATACCATGTAGCGAAAATAGGGGGGAACCTAGAATATAAATACTTAAATAGATAAACACCCAGACACGAAACATTTTTTTTCTTGCTCCGTGCATGAATGGAACCCGCAACCACTGGCGTCTGAGGCAGACAGGTTTACCCCATCGCCAAAGTGGTCGTCATTGATAGATGAATATATACATTCATACATACATAACTTCACGCCTGTATCGCTAATGGGGTAGGCAGGACACCAGAGGCTATAAAAACCATCTGATGTCACATTTGACAAATTTGGAGGTATTCTTATGATGGAGAGAGACTATAGCAGTGACATGGATCATTCTTGCACTTCACTGCAACTTAAATGGCTGTGACTTATAACCGTCTAAACTAAACTTTGATAGCTCGTAAATTCATATTTAAGTCTCTACGACGTGCTTAGGAACAAAATTGCGTTGCACCAAACTTAGGGTTAATAATTCTCCTAAAACTTTGCACACCTGGAATAAAACAACACATAGAGTACCTTTAATCTTTAAATTATAAAATTATGCAGAGATTTACGCGGGTGACGCCACGTTTAACATCTAGTACCTATCAACCTACGAGTAGATCATTTATTAATTTAATCACTTGACACCTCGTTTACGCGCCATTACACCTCCTAACCTCAAACTATCTCCTTACAGAATCACATTAATGTCAAACTAAGTTCGGAACCTCTGCTTTGTGTAAAGTGCATTGATAATAATCTCGACCATTCTACTTCGAATGAAAGAGACGGAGATATAGTTTTATACGTGTGTGAGTGAGTTGGGAGATGTCGAATAGAAACATCAAAATTTAACAACGTTTTTATTGCGTATACGCTGATCCGTGTTTACATGTCGGCGTCCGGTTTTCTGGAGATCTTTGGATGTAGGTGGTACGTGGAATATTTATGTAGGCAGTTTGGGTTAGTATTTTATTCAATATCTTTCATTATTAAAACGCGGGTGAAGTTAAAATTTTTGTTTTCTTTAATATGGTTTCGTGAACGGGTTGCAAAGAGCAAAGTTTTGATGTACAATTTCTGAAAAAAAAGACAAGGAGTATTTCCTAGGAAATAGTCGACATTATTTATAAAAGTCTAAAATCCTAAGCGACGTGCGTTTGCAAAAGACCACCTTTGAGTTGATTTTCAGATAGAATATTCTCACCATAGAATATTTTTTGTGCAATTTTCAGAACTACTTCTGAGGAAAGTGTAGGCTGTTATGTGGATATTTCGCTCTTACCTTAACCTCCTAAGGCCCCGCGTACATTATAATGTACATATTTGAAGTAGTGCTTCAGACCCAGCTTAATATGGTGTAAGAAGAACTAAGCGCCCATTGTACATTATAGTGTACAATATGTTTATATGTGCTTCAGGCCCAAGCAATTTTTCTCTTTTTTTTTTTAGAAAAACACTTCCCAGTTTTTTTTTAATATTTTTTAGATGATTTATGATCAAAATAGAGACCGGGCGGCAAATTTGAGTGCTATAGATTATGTTCATTTAAATGTACAATGGGCGTTTATTTAATGAAATATCTTGGGAAAGGCAGCAAATTAAAATTAATATTTTTATAGATTTTCCTTATATTTAAATCACTTTCACCAGTCTTAGATAATCTTAGCCTTCTTCAGTATCGATAGTACAATCATTATTCTCCCAGTACATTCGCAATTGCGGATAGTTTATTGTAGACATCAATAAGGTAATACCTAAATAAACATAGGCTTCTTCTTTCGTTAGATTTAGAGAACGTCCTGTTCTTTCAACAGCCGTTTGGTTCGATTTTTCAACCATAATTTCAATCAAGTCATCTTTTATATATTGTTTAAAATAGTCAAAATTATCATATGCGCCACTGTCTACTGGCATATATGCTGGTTCCATGATATTGGGAAAACGCGGATTATATTCTTTTACAGTCCAATTACTAGCTCGCACTAATCCACCTGAAGATGGGCCATATTCTCTTTCTTCTTGTCTTATGCTTTGTCCTGTACTCCTTCCTCTTCCCGTATTTAATCCTCTCCGTCTGCCTTGTTCTTTGAGAGCCTCTTCCACGCCCACGACCACGTCTGGAATTAACTATAACGGGTTCACCTTCGCTTCCAGAGCTGTCGCTATGATTTTCACTATTAATGGTCGGCGACCTCCGCGCTGGAACATACTCTGGATCCCCAACGTCTTCATCCGAAGAAACAAAGTCTTCAATCTCAGATTCATTAAGACAATCTTCGATCTCTCCGTCTATAAGACCTTCCACAAAAAAAATATTACTCGTACTCAGAAACTCCCAACGTACATTAAAATGTACATATTTATATTAAGGAAAATTACCAAACAACTACTCGTGTTAACTTAAAAAGAATAACAGATTGCATTAAATGACTAAAAACTCTTTAAATCAAGCTAGAATTTAATAAGAATCTCCTCAAGATTAACGTGAAAATAATTGGTTAAACTTACGTCTTCTGCTCGTGTTCGCCATATTCAACCTTTGTGCAAATTTTTGACACATATTCTATGGTCTATGTCCCGCTGACATTGGTTTAAATAATCGACCAATCAGTATGGAGCATATCTGAATATGGCGGTAGGCGAAAATTCATCAACAATTTGAATTATTCAATAAAATATAATTTGTTCACTGTAATGTACATTGGGCGTTTACGTTATCTCGGCACAATATTCACTGGGTCTGAAGCATTATTTATATTTTGTACATTATAATGAACAATGGGCTATTAGTTGACAAGATGTTTTTTAAAGCTGGGCCTTAGGAGGTTAAACTCGTGCAATTAACAATTAGTTTGGTACTAAAATTCGCTTATCATCATAGTATTTTGCAGTTCCTTATCTTATCACAGAGTTTTAATGACGTCATAAGAAGGAAATAAAAATGATTACTAGGCTTTATATACACTAATTTCAACTCGGCTCTCAAGCACTGCTGGTGTAGTGGTATCATGCAAGATTCCCATTCTTGCGACCCGGGTTCGATTCCCGGGCAGTGCAGTTTTTTTTTAGTTTTTTAAACATTATTTTCAATGATCTTCAGGAGTGTTCTTTAATTGTTGCTGATTTTGGTGATTTTTCCATAATAGCACACACCACCTAAAATGTTTTTTGGTAGTTTTCGTTCTATTTATCTCTTTCGCTTTACTTTGTGCCAAAAAAAATATAATCATGCATTTTTTATTACACAAAATTCTTGACATTTTGTATGCGACAGTGCGGTAGGCTGACCAAGAATGTTAAAGGACCAAACATCTGAAATTCCCACGGTTGCCATGGGAATTGAACAAATTAGCAAAAATTCGGCAAGAAATCGCAATAAGCGTCCTTTTACAGTGAATCATATTATTGTTTTTGTGTTCTTAAAATAGATTCTCGAAATAAATATTAATGTAATTAGTGAATTAAAATACCACAATCAACTTTTTGTCATTTTTAGAAGATAATTAATATCTAAATAAAGTTATTTACAAAGACTAGGTAAAATTTTACCTGGTAAGAAGCATTGTACTCATTTATCACCAGAAAACTTTGAAGTAAATTACTATTAAAATAATATTAAAACTAAACTTAAATTCATAGAAATCTACTACAACATTTCAGTATCAGGGCAGAGTCAAAACCTGTTCGAAGATATTGTTAGTACAATAAGTAACTACTAGATGGCGCTAGTTCAAATCTACGGAGTTAAGTAAATGAATGATTGAGTTGGAAATAGGAAACATTGTCTTATTTTTACTAACACAGACATGATTTTTGGAGCAAGTTATTAGGGTAAAGGATAAATTACTGTCTAGAGTAAATAAAGTACCAAAATATTTTCTAGTTGAGTAGTGAAATGTAAAGTAAACTAAACATTAAATAAAATTGCTTATGTGAATTGAAATCCGTGTAGACCATCAACAAATATATTGCAAATACAATTAAAACAATCTTTATCTAAAAAGTCTAAGTGAAACAAGAAGAAAATAAATATTTAAGTACTTTTTAAAGAAAATATGAAAACCGAGGTCAATATTATGTTAAGTTCAACTTCGAAAAAACTTTGATGACGTATTTTTAAATCGACGACATATTCTTAAGTAAGTTTACTACTGGCGAGATTATTCCGCTCTCTGATTGTCGGAAAAGTTTGGTCAACGTCCACCGTAAAACGTGAAATAAATCAATATTTTAAATAAAACTCAGCGAACAAATAAGCATTACCATGAAACCGCTCATTAGGCAAACAGTCAACACTATTGTTTTAATACAACTAATTAACTAACTCATTTCCTCGCGAACTGTGGCTAATAAAATGTTTTACATTATGTTACTATAAAATTATTGTTAAACGTTCGTTACTGCGTTTTAAGTATCGCTTTGTTATATTGCTTTGGATTACTGTGGATATGATTTGAATACGATTTTGAATTTACATTATAATGAGAATATTAACATTACATTACGTGTATGACAGTATTTTATCGGTTACCTTTTGGTGAGTGTGCGAGTGCTCTTCTTGACCAAATTGAACCCACTAATTTTTGGACTACCAGACGCAGACAGCACTTCCATCCCTATATAGTGGATTTACCAAGAAGTCGAACAAAACGCTTCGATAGTTCCTTTTTGGTACGGATTGTCAAGGTGTGTAGTGAATAGGTTTCTCGTGGATGGACGTGTACCGCCATAGTCTTCATGCGCACTTTCCATCAGGTGACATGGAAGGCAAACGTCCTATCCTTACAATATAAAAAGAAAAATTCAAAATCGATTTCATCGATTTCCTTCTGAGATTTGTTAATCCAGACAAATCTCGGCTCAAGTCAAGAAAAATTGAATTCGGAATCGTTTTAGCGCGTAAGCCGAGTTCAACTCGAATTAATCGCGTTTTATTTCACAGTGAAATTGGGGCTAAGTTTATCTTCTAACGATTTTGGTAAGGGGGAGAAAGATAGAAATTTTTTCCCCAACAATAAGGAAAATTGTAGAAATTTGGTGTCTTCATTGCTAGTTTTTTAAAGAAACAAAAATCTTACAATAACTTTGTTCATTTATGTATTCATTAGGATATTACACCTATCAACATACCTAAAATGTGTATATTAATAAAAATATTTTACTATTTCGATTCTATTTTATTTGGTGTTCACTCGGATATTTGAAGATAATCAAAATAATTCTAATTAAATCTCCAGTTTCATATTTCTTTGTAGACTTCATTGTCACGAGTGTAAAGTAAAAGTCTTTTTTGAAAACTATTCTACATACTATTTCCCAGTATGTAAATATTTTTAACAAAATGTTTGTATTAGTAATTGATCCAGAAGTCACACTATTCTTTCGCAGGTCGCTCGAACAATGACTCGTAAACATTTATCCAAGTTGTAAATGAGCATTTTTCAAAGGGCACTAATTATTTCTGCTGCTTACTCAAGCAAATCGAAAACCAATCGGTTCACGCAGATATTACCAGCATAATTAAAAGTTTAATTTGGATCATCGGATGAATGCAATATAAGGTCAGCTTCACACCACCTCTTTCGTCTCTGAAGTATCAACTTTTTGGAAAATATAAAGAAGAAATATAATATCCAATCTGAAAAAAAAGGAAGTCTAGATCGCTGTTGGGTTTATCATTTGAAGGTCACTTATCTTTAAGGTCTCTAGAGGCTGCTAAAACGTCAGATGCAACGAGAAGAAAAGTTAAAGTGACAAGTGAAAATTAAAAATAAACATTTTTTTTTCGTTAAGCCTGGTACCACGCCGAGCTACTAAACTATGAAAAGCTGGAGTATGTTTTTCCAGACAGTGAAGGTCCGAAGGCACGTCAATAATTTTCGCAGAACATCATTGTCGGAACAATGGATTATACCTGAATAGTTTTAGCACTGAACGCTTTCAGAGCTTACTTGTCTTGACCAATAGTATATTAGGCAATTATCAATATCAGGAAAATTGCAAGAACTAAAAAACTGCGTGTCAGTTTGTTTACGGAAGGTAGAGACCAGAAATGTAAACTAGGTAAGCAAACACTCTTTTTCTAAAGTCGAACATCATCGCTCCAAAAATGATTTGTTTCAGCAACATTTTATGAAAAAACAAATTTATTCCAAAGCCCGTAAGCTTCGTCTTCGATTTAAAAATCACTTATCGTCGAATAAGGTTGAGATAGACGTTCACAAGGGTTGAGTGAGTCTAACATTAAAAAACAGCATATTTATTTGTTAACCTCTTTCACAATAAACCTACGCAACGCACCGCAATGTAATAATAACGAGGCCTGTAAGAATTTACTTTGCTAATACAGCAAAACTGCCAGTGAAAACTAGTAACTAGGTGATAAAATGGAGATTTGATCTCTAGCTGATCCAACCTTTGTAGTGTAGCTCAACAAACCTGCATACAGGATGATCTAAGTTTAACCACTATTGAAGGAAGAATGTTGCTGTAACATTAAGGTGATTAAACGAGGAACAAATAAGTTCTTTAAAAAAGCAAATAATACCAATAGACTCAATAATTTCAATTTTACTGCGTAACACAAAATTCCGAAGGAGCTCAGTTAGTCTTCAAAAACTAACACAAAAGTCAATACAGTTATTATGACTGGTGTAAGTAAGCTATACATTTTTAGACAATTGCATAATTGCGGCTCCGCGTAAAATACCGTGGAAATTACGTTCTACAACAGTTTCAACCGACTTCCAAAAAAGGAGGAGGTTATCAATTCGTCAGTATGTTTTTTTTTGTTTTGAAAAAATATGTATGATTTTGGTGAATGTTTACGTTGATGACATAACGCAGCCAAAGTTTTGACATGAAGTCGGTTTTGAAGACAAGGCAAGGCAAAATGAAGACTTATAAAAATCAGCTTAATGAACTAAGAAATTTATTAATCAAATTGCCAATTTAATTTATCATAAATTAAGAGCTTTGTGTGACTTTACCACGTAACTTTTGATTCTTTAAGAGCTTTTGGATAGATTAACCTTTCCTCAAAAGTTGGACTATCAAATGTCAAATATGACTTCTCAAATACGACTGGAAGTTTGAAAGGTTAGCGTATTCAAACATACAAACAAAATAACATTATTAAATTGCTATAGATATTTATAGATATTGAGATATTTATAGATATTATATTTTTATAGAATTGCTATAGATTACAGCCTTTTGGAAGTCGTCGTGGCGCTCTGGTTACTGTGTGTATCAAACGATATCACAGGTTAAGCAACGTTCGGCGCGGTCGGTACTTGGATGGGTGACCGCCGCGCCGACCATTAATTTCTCACGGCGACTTCCGAGCTTCGGAGGGCACGTTAAGCAGTCGGTCCCGGTTGCTGTATACTTGTATACAGTAGGGTTTGCCAGAAGCCATTTCGGCGCCCTGAAAATTCTGACATCCACTGGGTCAGCACTGGGCCAGCTTGATGGATTATGGCCTTCACCCAGGGGAGATACTAGCCCTGCCGTGGGCTCATTACAAAGAGTCATGATGATGATGATAGATATTTCAAAAATAGAAGAAAAATTTAACAGTCAACTGTTTAAGGTCAAACCAATAGACAATTTTGTACCTATTATAGTACATACGTACCCATCTTTTATAAGTCTCGTCATTACAAGTCACAATTCATTAGGCTATGATCACGATTTCAATGGGTCTGTCCAGTGTGGCGATACTTATCGACATTTCTATCAAAGATCACTGTCGATAGTCTATTTTGTCGAGTCACTTGATTGGGGTGGCATCACTTCTCATTGTATTACATCCACTAGATACTATATTAACCGTATAATGAATGGAATTCAATTTCTAAAACACGCTCCACTCCGTAAGGACAGGTTATTAAACGATATTGCTGGCATTTAAGACGTTTCGTCTAAATTATCGATCGCTTGTAACTCGAGAGCTAATCAAAATGTTTTAATCGATGACGTGATAATATCAGTGTTGGGCTTTTATAATATAAATGTATCCATCGGTGGTTGATATTTATTTAATTCATTCGAGACGTCCAGATTAAATCTTTATGAATTTATTTATACAATCAGCCTGTTCTCTAGATGTATGATTGGGAATATGAACGATTTAAAATAATTACTAAAAATTGCTAAATTGTAGACACACATTTATACTCTTAATAGATTGCTCCTATTTTAGATAAAATCGATAAACTGGTCTAAAAGTCATTTGTTTATTAAAATTGATGTTTAAATCGACGCAGAGTCATTGACCATTGATAATTTATTAGTGTTTTAACATAAAAACTTCGATTTGTGTTCTCACAAATGGGTTTGATAATAGGTAATAGGAGTGCTCTTGATCTGTGAACGCTTCATTGAGTAAAAATGTCAGGTGCTTGAGAATAGACATTGGAATCGTTTTAAGCTGAGTACGCACTCGAATGCTGTTTGCTGGGTGGTGTTTTTCCTAAGCATTCTACAGTGAAGTGGGCTATAGTTTGCGTGACCGGGGCGGCGCGACTGTCTGTAAGTTTGTGTGACTAAGCCGCACAGAAGGCTTAGGTATATATTTTCTCGTTTGGTTTGCTATTACTAGGTATCTTGCATATAAATCTACACCCCGAATCTAACTTTTTATTATAGAAAATGTAAATCCGAATAATGTTATGTTTCGATATCACATTAATTAATGAAACATATTGAATGTGAGTTTAATATGACATTGAAAGCTCACAGTGGCTAGTCATCGACGCTCAATAATAATAGAAAAATCATAAATAAAATTAAAAATAAACTTGACATAATATAGGAACATAATTGCCTAATATAACCAGTTATGAAATGCTTGAATTTGTTTTAATTAAATCATTAATTTTAATCTGTTAGTTGCTTTATCATGGAACAGTATTGCAAAATCTGTAATAGAACTGTAATTCCAAAGCAATGCTTTCGCAGCAATGTCAAAAGTATGATTTTAGCTGTGATTTTCGAAACGAGTCACAGGAAACATAAGTATAAGTATTTTAAAATCTCCGAAAGATTTTCTCGTGCTAATTGAATTTCATAGCCAGGTGCGAATCTTCAAGAATGAAAATTAAACAAAAAAACATTTTGTGCCTAGTCTTGAGAAAAATTGATTTTTAACGGAACAAGTTCAACGTAATGAAAATAATTTGGCTTAGCTTTGTGGGATTCCTAAACATTTTCTTTGTAATTCGTTCTTTGATCTTTCTGCGGGTAGTTGCGAAACTTTCGGAAATATTCTTTTGAGAGTCTGAAGTGTAAACATTCGGATCTCGCTATTGTTTAAGTTTAGAGTTTTATTTGTTTTAATGTTTGCATTTTGGAACTAGACAAATCCAGTGATGACGTATGGCACTGAGACGTGGTCGCTAACTATGGGCCTTATCAACAAGCTTAAAGTCGTTCAGCAGGCAATGGAAAGGGCTATGCCCCGAGTTTCCCAGAGGAATGAGGAGATTCGCAGGCGAACCAAAGTCACCGACATAGCCAGAAAGATTGCTGAAGTGGCAATGGGCAGGGCACATATTATGACCTGGTCAAAGTCGCTGGTAAACGCTGGATGACGACGGTACGGGACCGAGCGACGTGAAAAACTTTGGGGAGGTCTATGTCCAGCAGTGGACGTCTCCTGGCTGCATGGTGATTAACTAAACAAAATTATTTATATTTTTTTTAACTAGACAAAATGTTTTAGGAAGTTTGCACTCTGTTTATACTTCAATGTTATGTTACATGGCCGTTTTAAAATAGCAAAATTTCGAACGAAAGTAGCAACTTCTTGATATCCTCTAAAATAGACAAGATGTTTACGAATGTCATACCGTGATGAGGTTCACAAACACCTAGAGTACAGATACTCGCGATTGTTTGTTTAACACAATTATCGTTTCGCACGTGTATTCTAATAATAGCTGTGCTCCGTACGTCCGTCACTTCGATCAAACTGTATCTGTTTAGTTTATATCCCAAAAGCTAGATATTTAAAGCCAATCTTTAGTTTTTCAACTAAATCAAACCAGAACTTTTAAAATAAAAACACGCAAAAAATATTCGAAGATGATTGCGAAACGAACGCAAATTAATGCTTCGAGATAAACATGTCGATGCAGGTATGGCATATAATATGACCGTCTACCTACCTAATTATTCCGTGAAACTGGATTAATACGTGGCACCCGGCTGTTAATTGAGCAAAAGTGATAATTTATCAAATCGCCCACACGCGTCGTTAAAACAACAAATTCTCATATCCCCACTTGAGCGTTTCTAATCACGCGGAGGCTAATCCGTTAATTCTTAGCCAAAATAGCGCGAAAATCGTTTTGCGTTGCGCGTGCGTCTCGGGGTGTGCGCTCAGGTGAGCGTCAGTCCGTGCCGCGATCTCTCGCCGACAGGGGGATACACGCGCACGTCGCGAAATTTCGGAGCTATTACGAAAAAATATCGAAATCGATTAATCTATGCGCGCATGATTCTGTGGCGACTCGATCGAGTTGTTTTGTAGAGATGGCGCGTTTGGTTCGGGAGTAGTCGCGAGTGGACAATGGTGAGGGGTCGACAGTGATGTGGGGGAGATGCGACCTGTTGTCATCGCCTCTTGCCTGCTGCTGCTCGCGCCCATCACTGACTCGTGGTGGTGAGTGGAAACCTCACTACGGCCTTTTATATAATAAGTTTATTAACTAATGTGAAATACTCTCGTTATTAAAAATGTTCTGTGTAGAGCAGCTGATTCGAAAAACTAAAGGATTTCTAAATTCTTTTATTTTTTTAAACTTATAGTATCAAAAGTATAACATTCCTTATTTTAATTGCTCCTTATTTTAAACTTAACATAAGTTTGACTAAATTAAACATTTTTTAAACCTTAATAGCAACTTTTAATTGAGTATTGAAACATAAACATATTGACTGCTGTAGTGTCCCATTTTACCTAGAAATTAGATACAAAATAGCAACGTAATATAAGGTAAACGCAATGTAAGGGCAACTAGCCATGACTTGACACAAAAACAATTAAAATTATTAAACACAGTTTGATGAGACGTTAACATTTCTTCCTAATCCTGTAATCTCTGCCTAAGTACTAACGCTTAACCAAATTATTAATGCTACAAGATAAATCGAGACACAAAGAATTTCACTACCTAATCAATTAGTTTAACACATTTGACATACATTTTATATTAATCACCGGATTGACTGCCAAATGGCTTTCTCTTGCAACCGCCCGTGGTCAGCAGTAGTTCTAAACTATGGTAAAATATATAGGTGTAAGACTAAAGATTAATAGTATTAATAGGAGTTGTTTTAACCAACGTCTAACAAGGTAACGACAAGTTAAGTCACGTTTAATATGATTAAGTAACTCGTAACTTAGACATACTTTAAGATTTTTCATTAAACACCAAGTAAGTTCGCAAACTGGCTCTAGATCTAATTTATGGTAGGTGGAATCTAAACCCATAGATATAATTATTTATACAAGAGAATTATAATGCGTCGCCAACATAATAAAAGGAAATCTTCGGAAAAACTCATTGCTACATTACCTACCTACCTTTAAAAAATCTCTAGGTCTGTAACCATTACAGAATCGCTGTTACCTATCTTGGTAAATCTTTGATATAACCTACATGACCTACGACTACCACTTTGGCGATGGGGTAAACCTATCTGCCTCAGACGCCAGTAATTGCGGGTTTGATTCCCGTACAGAACAAGAAAAAAATGTTTCGTGTCTGGGTGTTTATCTATTTATGTATTTATATTATAGGTTCCCTCCTAGTTCGCTACATGGTATCCTATAACACAAGCTATGCTTACATTGGGGCCATGTAGTTGGTGTGATTGTCTGGGGATTTTATGATTTGACCAGCATAAGCAAAAAACAGACATGCCGAAATCGAAAATTAATTTAGTGAATACCTACTCTATGCTGTAAATGGTAAATTTGGAAAACATTTGGATGTAAAAAGTAAAAAAAAAGCATTAATGTCATAGCATTGCAGTTATAATTAAAAAATACTATAAAATATATAGTTATAGTTATATAAGTTTAGTTTAAACGTACTAGGGGCATAGAATAAGCTATGCCCCTAGTACGTTTAAACTTTAGAAATAACTGTAGTATTATTTTTATAACATTTTCTTATAATACAAAGCTCTTTATTGCGCACCACATATTAAATATATGTATAAATAAAACAAATATAACCTAAGATCGAATAAAAGTAGATACAAGTCGGCCTTATCACTAAGAGCGATCTCTTCTAGACAACATTATTGACAAGAATAACTGTAACAAGAGTAACTCAGAAAAATATACAATAATAAAGATGATAGCAGACAGTACGTATGAAAAGATTATTTATATTTATGGAATTAAATTTTAATAGTCTTATCAGACATTATATTCCCTGTAAAAACACGGTGTTACAATTAAAAAGGTTTCCTCAACCTGGACGAAGTCGTTGATAGACAAATATAGAATAAATATAAAAGAGATATTCAATACTGCTATCTAGCAATTTTATTTCATTCATACATATCATACATACAGACCAAAGGAAGCGATGTTTGAACATTGGTTGTATTGTGCGAGGATCGGTACAGTCACGTGTAATAAGATGTATACACTTCGCAATTTATTCCGTTGTCATAAGATTCAAATTCCAATGAAAATGTATACATCTTATTATATTTGACTGTACCTGCTAAATTCCTTGCTGAACTTCTTACTGGCTCTTCAACTGGAAGCTGTCTCTGAAAAAACCTATATAAAAGCAGATGTGTACCTCGTACCTTATGCTCCCAAGAAGGTCATTGAATAAATGAATTAGTCTTGGTCGTAGCTTCCACCAAGCCAGTAAAATATTGAGTTCTTATGGCCGAAAAATTATAAGAAGCATCCAAAAGAAAAAGCTCTACAGATGCTTGTCTTACATCATATTCACATGTCATTTATATTTTACCATTTCTTCCATGCTGGACTGGGAACGAAAGAAAAACATACAATGTACCAGCTGCCTCTCTTCCCGGGCACACTGTAAAAGTCAGTTAAGGGACAGGTTTTATTTGCGGGCGATTGGCTGACCCCCTGTCACTGCAATAGTCGCTCTCCATCATTATAATACCTCCAAATTTGACAAACGTGACATCAGATGGTTTTATAGCCTCTGGTGTTCTGCCTACTCCATAAGAGATCATCATCATCAGTCTATAGATGTCCACTGGACATAGGCCTCCCCAAAGGGGGGAAAAGCCGTAATCGCAACGCCTGGTAGGCGCGTTGGCGATCGCAGTAAGGTGTTGTAACTACGCAGAAGGACACTGCTGCCCGTCCTCTGGATTGTTGTCTTATGACACCACCGGAAAGAGATAGGGTTGCGCTATTCTTAAGCCGACATACACCAATAAGGCCACACCATAGGGACACAGGCGTGAAATTATGTTTGTATGTTTGTTTTCTTTTTAATTCAAAATGTAACTATGTACAATATTACCTAAAGTAAAAGATGTTATGTAAGTCATAACTATTGTTTACTAGGCAGCTCCCATTGTCTGACATTGACATTGACACATTGTTTGACACATGTGTCTGACTAGTTTCGGGCTCTTATGGAGTCCTTCTTCAGGTGTGTATATATGGAAGCACAGTGAATACTGAAGATTACAATACTTTTTTATGTTATGACAGTCGGGTATACTCTAGTTGGTATTATATTTTTGCTGTAGCAAGCCGGTGACAGTTTCAGTAACGAATTGTTTCTCTCCTGAAAATTGCCGCTATTTATAAATTATGACTTAGTATTTAAGCTGTACCTGTATCTATACTAATATTATAAAGAGGAAATCTTTGTATTTTTGTATGTTTGTATTGAATAGGCTCAAAAAGTACTGGACCGATTTCAAAATTTCTTTTACTATTACTTAGAGAGATTCTTCCGAATCCGTATAGGCTACTTTTATCCCGAAAATCCCGCGGGAATCGAAATTGCGCGGGTAAAACCGCGCGCAACAGCTAGTTCATAATATATTAATAACAGACGAAAATTAAATAAGGCCTACCCAACTTGTTCTAGCCTACAAATAAAATCTAATTGAACCTGTAATTAAACTCTAAAATCTCTGTGCTACAGATATAACGTCAATGTCATCGCAAACGCAATTGTCACCGGCATCACGCTACAGCGGTAATATAGAATAGTCTGATAGGTTGTATATTTGATATTTACTCTAAAAGCAATTGAAATAAATTTGTACACAAGAAGCAAGTTCCTAAGTCTCACGACTACATACGCGATTTGTGGCCTGTTGGTAAAATAGCCGGCTAACATCCGACAGATGGGTTGGGTTCCCATTGCATAACAAAATGTTCGCAAGATGTATTTGCAGATACATATTATGGCCATCCAAGGGCCTGGTGTTCTTCTTTACGCATAAAAATATTGTAGGAAGGTACTTTTGCAAAATATATTTCACTTAGTTGGGTGCTCAAGGGAGAATATTATTCTTAAATTAGTTGGATAGTCATTTTGCAAGTAGGTAGTCAGTAAAAAATATACAGGGTTAATTTTAATTAACGCATCACCTCTTGCTGGCAGCCTCTCCAAATCAAACCCAACAATATTTTGGGCTACGACTTTACCAAAAAAAAAATTACTTACCTAATTTTATTGGATAATTATGATCAGAATCGAGTACAGAGTGCTCTCCTTCAGTATCTAAAATTTGTCACCAGTCACCGTGTATATTTCTCAAAGTTAAATTAGGTTAATTTATTCAGTTTTAAACTACAAAACTACAGATTCAATGACCGCAAGGTTTTCTCGAGATTGCTTGTTTACTATACAGGGTGAATAATTTGAGATACTAAAGGAGAGCACTTTGAACTCGATTCTGATCATAATAATGTAGTAAAAGTAGGTATTTAATTTTTCACTAGAAATCCCTATGAATAAATAAAGAGACCTTACTACACTTTTCCCGACGCGCTGCCTCAGTCAACACGCACACAGCAGTGTTCCCACAACACGCACACCACCACCCTCTAAGTATGTATTGTATTACGCTAACTTCTAATTCTAACTTTCGGTCAAGTTTACTCTGTAAATAATTGATATTTATTTTTTATTTTATTTTTCTCTTCATTTACGATCTCAAACTATCACGTCCTTGAATTTCGAAAATGATCCACCAGTCACCCTGTATATAATAAAAATCTTGTAAATAAAACTAATCTAATTAATAATAGCTAAATAAAGTAATTTTAACTGTGTAAAAGTTGAAAAGTAATACCTAGTAGTTTGTGAAAGTAGTAGCCATAGGCTTTTGATTTGAGTCGGAATAACTTAACCAGTTGTTTGTCCAGCCTAGCGTCCCGAGACACGTAATGATGCGTACAGATTGCTGTAATGAAACTTGAAATGTAACATTCTGCGCACGTTGCGTATTTGGATGTGTAGTGCGCAGAATGTTACATTACTAGTTCCATTACAACAATCTGTACGCACCATAAGATAGCTTAAAAAACAACAAGTAATTATTGTTGACATTGAAAAGTAACTTACCTAAAACTTCTCACAAACTTATTCAAATATTGAATGAATTAAAACCTCGAATGAAATATCGGGTCAAAAATCAATTAATTTTATAATTACCTAATTGATATTTATTATGTTATTAAATCGTAGGCGATTTCGTGTAGTCAACCACTCCTACACTGTCTGAGGACATTGATTTTTATGTTTTAATGAATGTTCGATAATTAATTTCATTCTTTATGTAAGAGCTTTTGGTAATAAATTGTTATGCAGCAGTAGTCTGCGTAATCGTTGAGAGCGACATACGTGGAAAGGTAAATAATTAAGTTATGGTGATGTTGTAATACCTTTTCTTGTACATAAAAGTATATTAAGAATAATATATAAAAGGTTGCATTAAATCGAGGATTAATGCAAAAAGAGAAAAAGGATTAGATTGACACTTTAAATAATATCCCCTTTATTCATAGCTTGAACAAATTTTCAACCATTTTCCACTTACATTACGCAATCAAACTCAAATTATGATATTAGCCAAATAAGTCATAATTTAAAAAAATAAAAAGCTTTTTGAAAAGTTTAATAATTATTTTTTATAATACTAACCTAACCAAAAGTTAATCAATTTTTGAAATTCCTTTCCAAATCACTTAAGCAAACGAGCTTACATAGAATAACCATAATAAAAATGCGTTAAATATCCGTCGTTAAATCCACTCCCGCGCATCAATTTTCGCTGATCTTTAGCGATCTTCTAATTTACTGGCAACACTTGATTAATTGCAAATTAAAATCCTCTCCAAGGAGGTTCGGTTTTCGATATGACTTTATTGAATTTCATGCTTCGTGATTTATAATATTTCGGATCGAGGATATATTGCGATCATCGATGGTTTGCGATTATCTGTAAGACAATTTTGAGTTAAAAACCTTTATTATAGGAGCTTAAGATTTTTTTTCTGAATTATTCGCCAGTTAATTACTCGATTAAATGATGTGCTTTTAAAGTGAAGGTTTCAATTATCGTTTAAGAATTATGATGTTGTACGTAAGTGTGAGGAATTTAAAAGACGATTTTCAGTACCTGCGGAATATTTTACAGTTTTTCGAATACATCATCAGTTTCATCTTTATGTGTACAGACAAGGAATATTTAGAATATTCAACAATTAATCTTCGATTATTAAGCGTTTTATTTCATAAAGAAAAAAAATTTTGATATAATATTTTGTTAAATTCTTTTGAAAGCTTATTTTTGATCTTCTATACTAATATTGAATAAAGAAAATGTATATATTTTGAGCATAGTAGAAAGTTTCGTTCATGCAAGTTCATTTTTGACTTATTAATTAAATCTTCATAATTTAGCAGTTAAGACGGATATAATAAATTAATAACATAATGTTTCACTTCACACTGCAGAGACACATTAACCTCCACCCGTTCTCAGACTGAATGTACAAACAAAAATACAGGCATAAAATATCTAAGTACTTTTTTTCGTACATATTTTCAAAGGCATTTGACAAGGGAATCACTGATTCAAGTTAAACTATGTAGTCGACTCTAAAACTTGCGATGCGGCTCATTAAACGAGCTTTGGTTTAAGAACGGCACAACTCTGCCTTGACACAATGGCCCAGATCGAAGGAGTAATTACTGTGTGAGATGTTTACCGTAATAGCTCTATATCACCTATTCTACCCATCCATCAAAATGTTAGCTTTTAGGTTCTATTCATAGTCTTGTTGATTTGAAAATCGAACTGGCTCAGGATTGGTTGTTTATTAGACTATCTCTTTGCTTCAATATCTAGTTGCTGAAGGGTTATTGCACGGGGGTCAAACAGCTACTGTTTTGCTATGGATAGTATTATTTTATTTAAAATTCGGTCGCTACTAATTAGGCAGCAAACTGGACGACAGCGAGAGCGATAGCGGCGCGGGCAGCTACGCGGGGAATCTGGGCCGTTCTCGACGCCAGCGGGCGCTGTCGCTCTCGCTATCGCTGACGTCCAGTTTGCAGCTTCAAAGTATACATGAATCACAATTTACTCAAATGCGAGAGAAGCGATCCATGCCGTACGTGGAGATGGATCCACGCACTTGATCGGGTATGTGATCACGCTATGATAGTTATCTCTGACAGCCTCCTTGGAGCATTGGTGTCGTGCATCGTAAATGGTCCGAAGTTCAAGTCTCAGCCAGAATAGATAAAATAAATATCATTTTTGAAACTGTCTCTGGTCTGTCTTTTTTTTTTTTTTTTTTATAAAATATGGATGGGACGTTTGTCTTCCATGACACCTGATGTTAAGTGAACATGTAGACTAAGGTGGTACACGTCCATCCACGAGAAACCTATTCACTCGACGCTTAAAAGTACTAGGACTATACTGGTCAGGGAAAATAGACGCAGGCAGTTCATTCCAAACCTTGGCGACCCGTATCAAAAAGGAACTGTCAAAGCGCTTAGTTCGACTTTTCGGAATATCAACCACATACGGATGGAAGTTCTGTCTGCGTCTAGTAGTCCGATGGTAAAAGGGTGAGGGTTCAATTTGCTCAAACAGAGCACTCGCGCACTCACCAAAATGTATCCTGTAGTACACGGTTAAACAGGCAACCTTACGACGATGCTCTAGGGTCTGTAGTTTTTTGGTCGTAAGGTCGACGTTGTTAATTAATTTACGGGCTCTTCGGTCAACGGAGTCCAGCGCTTCTAGTTGATATTTGGCTGAACCATCCCAAAGATGACTGCAGTACTCCATGCATGATCGCACTTGAGCTGTATATAAGTTAAGAAGCTGTGCAGGGCTGAAGTACCGCCGTACCTTCGAGATGATTCCCAACTTTTTCGAAGCTACTTGAGCCATGGACACAATTTGTTGACCGAAGTTTAAACTAGATGTTATAGTTACGCCTAAAAGCCCTAGATGGTCAGTGATGGGGACAGATACATTTTGGAAAGTGGGCGTTAATGTGAAGGTGCTCTTTTTTGCGGAGAATAGACACGCCTGAGTTTTGGACGCGTTGAATTTGACCAAATTCGACTCACCCCAATCGGATACTTTCCGTAAGGTCAAATCAACGCGCTCAATCATTGACTTTCTTAAACTTTGGATTTCACGGGGGCTCGCTCGCGCATTGGATACGTATCTCTCTACAACAGTGCTGTCATCAGCATAACTAATAATGCCCGGTGTCAAAAGGTCATTAATGTGCAGCAAGAATAATGTTGCAGAGAGAACAGATCCCTGAGGTACCCCGGCATTAATTGCCATTTGGTCGGAGGAGAAGCCATCTAAGACTACTCGAATTGACCGTTCCCTCAGAAAATCAGATATCCAGTCGCAGAGCCCAATCGGTATGCCATAAGCTGGAAGCTTACTTAAGAGACCATCATGCCAGACCCTGTCAAAGGCCTTGGAAATGTCTAAGGATACAGCTATTGCTTCACCATGACCCTCCAAGGCCTCGCTCCATAGGTGAGTGGCATACACGAGAAGATCGCCGGTCGAGCGCCCGTTGCGGAAACCATATTGGCTATCGCTTAGGAGCTCGTTGGCCTCGAGGTATGCCAGGAGTCGATTGTTCAATACACGTTCCATGACTTTGCAAAGTATGGAAGTGATTGAAATTGGTCGGTAGTTGACAGGATCGGCACGGCTTCCCTTCTTTGGTACTGGTTGTACGTTAGCAAGCTTCCAGGACTTGGGAACCTTACCGGATTCCAATGAAAGTCGATAAAGACGCGTCAAAACGGGAGACAACTCAGCTGCGCAGCGTTTTAAGACCACTGCAGGAATACCGTCTGGACCACTAGCTTTGTTCTCGTCTAGGTGCAGCAAGCATTTAAGAACCTCCTTTTGGCGAATGTGAACGGTACCCATTGTAGGTCCGAACTGAGGTAATTGGGGTGGGATTTTTCCTTGGCAATCTAGACGAGAATTTTCTGCGAAGATACTAGCAAATAAATCTGCTTTCTCCTTAGAAGTATGGGCCAGAGAACCATCGGGTTTCCTCAGTGGTGGCAGCGACGGGCGACAAAAGTTCGTTTCGACCGACTTGGCAAGGGACCAGAAAGCTTTACTTCCCGAAGGGTATGCTGCTATTCTGTCTCCGATACGGCCTATGTGGGCAAAACGAGCTCTTTTGATTACCTTTTTGCAGGACTTGGCGGCAGCATTGTACCTCTTCTTGTGTTCATGCGAATCCACGGCTTTGCTTCTGCGAGCATTTGCCCAGGCTTTGTATGCTTCCCGCTTTCGCTTTTCAGCGGCTAGGCAAGCAGTATTAAACCATGGGCGAGCTTTGGTTTCAAGGGATAGATCAGCGTGGGGAATGAAGTACTCCATTGCTTGAACTATCACACTTGAGACAGCATCAGCGCAGCACGATGGATCGGTTGATGTAAAACAAGTTTGCCGCCATGGATAAGATGCGAAGAAATGTCGCATTTCGTCCCAATCTGCTGACTTGTAACGCCATACTCGCCTGGAGCCTTTTGGGCGGGTGTCAGGTGGCGAGTACAGCGATACAGATTTCACCATACAGTGATCGGATGTCCCTAAAGGTGCAGTGACGGACACCGAGTATCTGTCAGGATCGGTTGTCAGCAGAAGGTCCAAGCAATACGCAGTGTGGCCAGCAACGTCGGGGATGCGCGTAGGCTCGTTAACAAGCTGTGAGAGACCATAAGTCAGCGAAAACTTAAAGGCCTCTCTGCCAGCATGGTCAGTGTCCTGATACGGGTATAACCACTGCCCATGGTGAGCATTAAAATCCCCCAGAAACACCAACTGCGCCGTGGGAAAACGTTGCTGAATCTTATCTGCTGTATTGCCAAGGTATTCCATAAGCCTCGTTGTCTCCTGATCTCCGCTATGTGAACGATAGATACAGGCGTAAACCACTTGGTCTAGGCCAGTATCTATGTGAACCCACATGACTGAAAGGTCCGGCACTTCCAAGTAACGGAGACGCTGATAACAGATCGCGTCACTGGCATACATGCACACCCCGGCGTGCGGGCGGAAAAGAGACTCCAGGATATAGCCTGGGTAACCAAGGTATGCCGAGTCTGACGGATCGCAGATCTGCGTCTCCGTTAGAAAGAGTAGGTGTGGTCTCTCCGTCTCAAGATGGTGGTGGACATCATTCAGATTGGAGTGCACTCCTCGGATGTTACAGAAGTGCACTTTAAGGGAAAGGAAGTGCAACCGCTGTTGAACCGTACTCTTTTTAGGACCTTTCATTGTGAATTGGTAGTGGAGTGAATAGGGAGGAGAATAGAAGTTGAGTGAAGCGCTGCAAATGGAACCAAGCAACTCGTAGGAAACAACGCACCATTGGGGAACTCGCCTGGAGACTGCGGGGACGCCCGAACCCCCCCGAGGTCGCCATCGGGTCCTCTCTAACCGGTCGCCAACCGGCACGATGGAGCCTCCCGGGATTTTTCGCGAGGTGGCGGGGCAGCCTTTCGCATGTGGCTGGCATGCTACTTGGGCCCCCTACTACCTGCGGTCGGCCAGCGGTGCACCGTGCTTCGGATCCCGCTACCCTCCAAAACGAGTTACCCGGTGAGTCATTATCCTACGAGTTGAAAACTGTTCTCCGATGCAGCACGATTACTCAGACCTATCCTCCTCAATGGCTACACTAGACATCATGCCGGAACGCAACTAGGTTACTTGGCGGCATGGTTTTGTCTAGTGGGTGGTGACAAGCCACGGCCGAAGCCTACCACCAGATTTTACTGCTCGTTTAGCACCACCCAGGGACCACGTACAAGGCATCGAGGGCTAAACCTTGCGGACGCGAGCAGTTTTCAGTCCCCAAAAGGGATACGTATCCTATGTCTAGATCATAGGATACGTATCCCTTAGTTCCGTTTGACTATAATCTTTGAAACACTTGTGTCTTTTTTTATTGGCGTCATTTCTTTATTTATTGTTATTAATTTGCAAAATTCGTTTCAAATCTCTGTAAGTCAGCTGTTAAGATGCTCATAAGATTCTTGTCATACCTAGAGTGTGACTTCATTTTCATCGAATTCCTACGACGAAATCATACGCCAAATTATAAATGAAACCACTGTCCTCTATTTTACTTAATGCCCAAAACTTTAAAACTACACCCACGTTATAATCTTAAAAGTTTATAAGCCTTTTACAAAATAGATAATTAACACGGCAATATATGTCTGTAGGTCCGTGTGGAGTAGTCACAATATTTGGTAGGATTCCGGTTTTTTTAACATCAATAAAACCTGATAGATAACTCTCCATACTGATATCGACGTTTTACTATTTATATCTAATTGGGAATTTATGTCCAGTTCTGTAAATGAAAGCAATCTTTCTTGAATTTTTAACGTTTATATTTATTAATGAAATGGGAATAGTAACTTGTTTTATACGATTCGAATTGCTTCGATCACAAAAGTGAGTTTTGATAATGACTTCGTGAAGTTGTCGTACATTTTATGATGATGCTAAAGAAAAAGGAACATTTAAGCAACACTGCATTCAACAACAGCTTTGTACAAAAGAATGTGCGAAAAAAATCATAAGTGAAATGTATTTCAAGACTTAAGAAAACTAACGTCATATTAAAGAGTATCAACAGGGTGTCTCGCATTAATGGATAACTCGGCATTTAAGGGTAGAGGGCAGTATGCCGGTTCAGAAAAAAAAAAATTATGTTTCGTAAAAGTCCTTCCGTTTCCGAGATATTCGATATTTTCCAGATTTTAAAAATATTCCACCCTTCGCCATTATTTTTGGCGTCAAGACTACAAATGAAGAAAATTTTTATATCTGTGTTTGGGTTGTACTCCTGAATAAATATGCTATCGAATTTAAACTATTATTTTTATAATAGTTTGCACAGATTCTTTTAAAAAAAGTTCATATTTTTTTTATTTCATTCCTGACATTTACTCTGCCGTGGTTTGAAAAAAATGTATATTAATTTGAATGCCAAATCAAAAAATAAAGTAGCTTATTTTCTTCAAATTTCGAAGTGGTATAATACATGGTAAAGTCCAAAAATTACTCGTAACTGTCCAGTATTAGTAAGACTAGGCACCATTAAACCAAGCTTTATATTGTAGCCTTTCCCTTTTCTGAGAGGTTGCAATGAAACAAAGGGAATCAAATTAACGGTTTAATTTTGTGGTTAGTTAGTATGTAATGTTAATGTAACCGTTAAGGAAATGAACACTGTAATTCCTACTTAATTTACTGTCAGGCTATCACAGTATCTAACCCTGCACTCAGCTAGCTCGAGCAGTTAGGGATGGGTTGCTTGAGGCACTGCAGTGAGTTTATAAGAATATTTAGAAAGTTAAATGGGCGCCACTGGTAATGACGGATACCAGACCGTTATGATTTAATTTACTGGGTAAGTCAATCGGAAAACTACTTCACCAACTCCAGTCCTGCATCAATAGTAGGTATAAGCTCTCAGCAGTCGGACCTTCCCTTGGTTCCAAAGCAGGGTAAGCAAGCAATGGGTAGCACACCTGCCGGGCTCGGGGGGAAACTGTCAGCCGACCAAAAAACTCCTGGAAATAAAACCAGTTTAGTAAGCTACAATATTCTACAAACGCAGTACGAACCAGTTCAGGCAAATGAAAGGGTTTAGATCAAAATAACAGAAAATCTCACCTGTCGGAGCTATAATATCAAACAAACATCACCAATAAGGAGCTTCAAAATAATATTCCTTTATTCGACCACGTGCAAACAACGCCATTCAAGGCGGCGTGGCGAAAAAAAATCAAGACACGCAATCCAGACAACAATCTGTAAAATAAATATTCACTATCATCGTAACGCCTAAGGAATCCGACAAATTCAACCCAAAGCTCACGGCGCTTACCAAAATCTTCAAAAATTAAATTATACAATTCGGCGCAGGCACCGCCGCGGAGGTTGGCAAAAGATCCCCTGACGCGACCGTGAAACCGGCTGTCAAAAAGACATTCCTGTGACGTTGACAGTCGACATTTCGGGTGCGTTCCAAAAATAAGCGGTTACAGTGCCCCCGTTCCTCCAAGAATTTTACTTGGACTACAAGGAAAATTCGAGCTGGCCCTCCAGCTCAACTAACCAACCACAAATAAAAACAAAAATCAACGGACCCACGTCCACAGTCCCGAGACCAAGATCCGCCATAAAACCAAGTCAAGCATAAATAATACATTAACGGAAGTTCTCCTCACCCTTACAACTATTGGGCCATTGAAATTAAATGAAAATACCAAATAAATTTCAGTTTTATAACTGCGAAAACAGGAAGTCAGAAAACCAACACCAACAATACGAAATAGTAAAAGCAAATGTTTAAAAAAAACTACGCTACTCCCCATCACTTTCTGTCTTTTCCCTCAGGGACCCACAATCCTACAATTTCCAACGGCCAGGCCAGATGTTTTCCTATTCTACACTTACCTTGTGGGGCCGGGCAATATAAATTTACAAGACATCAACTCCCTTTTAAACTCCTGACATGCCATGCTCCTAATGGCTTACTATCGGCAACACGAATTAAATCATACACCAGGGGACTGATCACACGTACGACCCTACACTTTTCAAATTTGGGAGCTAACTTGGCCATAAAGAACTTATTAGCATCACTTAAAGGAAAAGTTCTCTTCCACACAATCTCACCAACCTTAAAAGAAACCGCACGGCGCGACTTGTTGTAGTAAAGAGCATTCTTAGCATGCGCTTTAGCAATAGCGTTCTTCACTTTAACATAAACATCACCCAAACACCCCAGCTTAGACGCAAAATCTAAACGCGAAGCGCACTCAAAAGTGGGTACGGCAGCGTCAGCTTCACCAAACGTAGACCCACAAATCACAGCCTCCCTTCCATGAACCAAGAAAAACGGAGTAAACCGAGTGGTTTCGTTCACTGCGGAGTTTAGAGCAAACTGTATTCTTGACAAAGATAAATCCCAGGAACGATGGTCATCCTTAACTAAAACAGATATCGCCGTCACGATCGTCCGATTATAACGTTCGACAGTGTTAACTTGGGGACAGTATTTAGGAGTGAAATGTACTTGCGGAACCTTATACTTGTTAAAAAGGGCACGCATCTCGCTACCAGTAAATTGTGTACCGTTATCCATAATCACCGTTCGAGGGACACCATGAACCAGAAACACACCCTCCTCAACTCGCGCGGCTATTGTCTTGCCTACGGCACGACGTAAAGGAAAAATAAAACAATACTTGGAAAAACAACAAACCACAGTCAAAATATAAGTATAACCAGCACGCGACCGAGGAAAAGGGCCTACCAAATCCATGCTTAGCATCTCAAACGGACGAGAACATAGTTTTGGACTACCCATAAGACCAGGCTTGGCATCAGGAGGATGCTTATAAGCCGAACAAACATTACATTCCTTAACAAAACGAGCCACCTCAAAATACATACCTGGCCAAAAATAACGCAAGGCTATCCTTTTATAGGTTTTAAATACTCCAAAATGAGGGGCCGTGCCACTACCATGGTTGCACGTTAAAATAGCAGTTCTGCCAGAAACTGGAACTACTTCCTTCCAATCAAAAGCGCCATCCAGACTAAATTTATTTTTAGTATAACGAAACAACTTATTATTATGAATGGAAAAATTAGGACAAGAGGTCGGATATCGCCTACATTTATCAAGAAGTTTATCATACCAAGGATCATCCGAGGCGATGTCAAGTTCGACTACAGGAACAGTCCTAGACAACGCGTCAGGGATTACATTGTCTTTTCCTTTACAAACTTCTACCGAAGAAATATTATCAACGAAATTTAACTTTCCAAAAAGATTTGGAGCCAAATTAAAATCCTTCCAAAAGTTAACTCCAAAAATCATGGGGGTAGACACATCCGGAATAACATAGAACTTAATAGTAATTAAACGATCGCCAAGTGTGACGGGCAACAATAAATATCCCTCCACACGAGCACGAGATCCATTAGCGGTAACAATATTATTAATATTATCCGGCCGATGCAAAAGAAAACCTAAACCTACAAAATGGTTCCCCATAGTACCACCAAGAACAGAAATACTTGAACCCGAATCTAAGAGGCCATAATAATCCTCATTAGAAATCCGAACCGTTAAATGAGGCCTTATATCCGCATCAGCAGGTTTAAAAATATGAACACTAGCAACACTAGTACGATAGGAACAAAAAAATAAAGACAACTGTTTTAAATAAGCTTGCCAATCGTCACGATCATAATGGTTGCGATTGGCAGAGCCATTTAGTTTTTTGAAACGTTTAAATCAACCTTACCAACACAACGTGGGCAAGATATACTCTTGGAACCTTGCAAACCACACTTGAAACAGACTATCTGTTTGGAAGGGCAATCCTTAAGAATATGACCTGCAACACGACAACGAACACAAAAATCACTCGATATGGCGGAAGTCATAGCTGCAACACGAGGCTCAGTTTTTCTTCCCACATACGCAAGGTCAGGCGCTAACGTATGGGCGTTGGGCCTAGGTGGTTCGTGAAAACAGGTCGACCTAGCCTCACATACATCTAACAACTTACACTTGGCCTTAAGTTCACTAATACTGTTTATGTCAGACAGGGCAAGCGCGTTCACAAATCGAGGTCGTAAATTATAGCGGATAATATGCAGTTTTTCGTCTTCAGAAATAGGTATATATAATCTATTAAAGTAATTAAGCATATAGGAAATATAAATAGAGGTAGGCTCCTCGGCACCTTGTGTTCGACGTTTAATCTCATCTAAGAGACGGCTATCAAAATCTACAGGTGTAAACTCGGCTAAGAGGGCCTGTTTTAATGATGACCAATCCGACAATGAAGAAACAGCACCACGGTACCAGGTCAAGGCTTGATCTGTAAATAACTCTGCTGCAGAATCAAACAATAGCTGGTCAGAGATTCTACGGGACCGGCACAGCTCATCTAAACGTTGTAAATAGGCACGAGCACAGCTCCTTCCATCATAAGAATGGTTCAGCTTTGCCACCTCTTTACTATGAGCACAAACAGCAATTGGTGCCGCTTGAACAAAGGCACCATCTGAAGAAGATTCATCAAAAGACTTTTTAAAAGAAGAAAAAAGTGAATCAATTTGTTTCAAATAATTATCTAGCCTAACTTGAATAGAATCCTTCAGTTCGGTTAGTTCACCTTCAGTATTAATCCTACTCATACGATGAAAAAGATGGTGAGAAATGGCCCTAATCCGATTAAACTGTTTAAATGGGGGGGAGCTTTTCGATAAGAATGATCCAACTTCAGCTAACTTAGACTCCACAATGGATAACTCCGACCTAGGATCATAGGGGCTATCAACAATTTCATCGGCAGGGACCGTTCGAGAAAGTTCCCTGACTTGAGCACGAAGCACCTCTACAGTAGTGGCTGGTTTACCGTCACGGATATCATTTTCATAAGTTAACTCATCTTTTCGTAAAAGATTGTATGTTATTGGTCTCTCCATTCCTAATAATTCGAGCTAGCTTTAACAAATATTGAGACAATCAATAAATATTAAAATGAAAAGATTTTCATTCAATTAAACTAGTAAGTAAACACAGTTATACTATATGTCTCTGCAGGGAAAATTTCATTAAGATCTAAACTGTAAAAATCAGTATCTACAAAACAAGGTGTAAATACAACAAAATATCTTACAGCTCAGTAAAATAAATTGTTACTATTACTGTCCATCATATCAAAATAACCATTTGTCAACAACTAAAACTAGTATTATGTTGACAATATTAACAACAAACCAACATTAATTGATCAACCTAACTTAAACAAGTGTAAATAAAAACTTTAAATAGATAAGTTTAAGAAGTTAACACAACATAAAAAAACTCTTGTCAGCCAAGATTAACCCCATAAAATGTTATGTGTAGTTGTAAACCAGTAAAAGGTATAACTAAACAGTATTTTCTTATGTTAAATTGCAGTATAGTACAGTATATCTAAAATTGTAAACAAAGTAAGTTGTAAGACATTAAAGTATTGAGTTGGTATTTAGACAATAAAAATGTAGTATGTAAGTTCTTATAATAAAATCTTAACAGTTCAAATTTATATTAAATGCACAAATTACACTAAAAACAAACCTATTGTCATAAACAAAGTTAAATGAATTTAAAATAGTTAATAGTTTTTTCAAAGATTTATAATTAACTGCTTGTTGTAGCTTATGACACAACAATTACCTCAAGCAAAGCCCCACGTTGGGCGCCACTGTAGCCTTTCCCTTTTCTGAGAGGTTGCAATGAAACAAAGGGAATCAAATTAACGGTTTAATTTTGTGGTTAGTTAGTATGTAATGTTAATGTAACCGTTAAGGAAATGAACACTGTAATTCCTACTTAATTTACTGTCAGGCTATCACAGTATCTAACCCTGCACTCAGCTAGCTCGAGCAGTTAGGGATGGGTTGCTTGAGGCACTGCAGTGAGTTTATAAGAATATTTAGAAAGTTAAATGGGCGCCACTGGTAATGACGGATACCAGACCGTTATGATTTAATTTACTGGGTAAGTCAATCGGAAAACTACTTCACCAACTCCAGTCCTGCATCAATAGTAGGTATAAGCTCTCAGCAGTCGGACCTTCCCTTGGTTCCAAAGCAGGGTAAGCAAGCAATGGGTAGCACACCTGCCGGGCTCGGGGGGAAACTGTCAGCCGACCAAAAAACTCCTGGAAATAAAACCAGTTTAGTAAGCTACAATATTCTACAAACGCAGTACGAACCAGTTCAGGCAAATGAAAGGGTTTAGATCAAAATAACAGAAAATCTCACCTGTCGGAGCTATAATATCAAACAAACATCACCAATAAGGAGCTTCAAAATAATATTCCTTTATTCGACCACGTGCAAACAACGCCATTCAAGGCGGCGTGGCGAAAAAAAATCAAGACACGCAATCCAGACAACAATCTGTAAAATAAATATTCACTATCATCGTAACGCCTAAGGAATCCGACAAATTCAACCCAAAGCTCACGGCGCTTACCAAAATCTTCAAAAATTAAATTATACAATTCGGCGCAGGCACCGCCGCGGAGGTTGGCAAAAGATCCCCTGACGCGACCGTGAAACCGGCTGTCAAAAAGACATTCCTGTGACGTTGACAGTCGACATTTCGGGTGCGTTCCAAAAATAAGCGGTTACAATATCTTATGTAAATTATTTACAAATTTCAGTTTCAACGAAAATAAAACAATTGAATGATAATAGCTTAGCTAGCTTATTTCATCCAGATTCCGGCATAAGTAATATGTTACATGGTTTGGTCCACCTTTGGATTTAAAATTGTTACCTTTGCAACTGATAAAAGCGCCAGGCATAGGTAAAAAAATGATTTTAAGTAGGGTATATAAAGCAATGTAAGCTCAAATCTCTTTATTTAAGGGAGCTCATTTCACTCTTTTTAGTGCAGTGGTAGGTACCTATTTAAAAAAACTTAAGACAATAAACTATGGTAATGGTAAGCAAATGCATTCAATATGTTTGGTTTAAAATGACGCAGAATATATCCATCTTTAACATCGCATCTCATGTTATTTGGCTCCCATAATATGTACAAGAATTGCATTCAGTTCGCCGTTAAAGAGCGCAGAGAGAAAAGTTTAAGAATAAAGAGTAGGTATCCACTTGGATTTTTAAAATATATAGTGTTTTAGTCAGTATTTTTCTGAATGCTCCTTTTTAACACAAGGCGATTAATAGTAAATATATTATGTAACAAGTGAGCTAAGTTGCTAACTACAGTCGAGGCTGAGATTTGATAATGAGCTTAATAATGACTTAATAATGCATTATAATGGCTTAATAATGAGCCGAGACTGTAATTAGCAACGCTCACGAGTTACATACGACGTTTTTCAACACACTTGTGAGTAAAAGACAGACATACGTGGTCATAAAATTTATTTGAAGCAGCTGTTAGCTGCTGCGCGTCAGTAGCCCTGTCCCATTACACGTACACACGCTATTGTTGCTTGGAGGCGCTGTGCGTGCCGCTGCTGCTGCAGGCGCGCCGCCTGGCCGCGCGCCCCCTGGACGCGCGCGTTCGTATATTTAATGTATAACCCGGATCAATAAAATATGCTCTGTTTACTCGCATGTAATTTGCACTAAGGTACAATTCAACTTTGTAGGATTCATTATATTATGCACTAGAGTATAATACCTTTATTATGCACGCGTGACTTATAGCCCAGTTTATAGTTCTAAATTCAATAGAATAAGGCTTTACGAGCAAGTGTGTTGAAAAATATATTGAAAATGTAGTAGCCCACGAGAAACACTAATTGTGAATGCATTAAATTTGTTTTCACACAGTAACGCTATTATTTTTATTAGAAAAGAAATAGAAAAAGATTTATGCTTCAATATTTATGCATGCTTACCTATAAAATTCTCAGCTTAATTTTATAGACTCCAAAGCAATTAAGTAATAAAATTGTATTTAATATTCTTCTTATCTGTTAAATATCTCGTCTTTGTGGGACAGATTGAAATGTTGGTGTGTATTAACATTTTATTGATTTCGATATTTTGGAGGGACATAAATAAAGTAAATCAATTAACTTGGGCTTTATCTGGGTTGGAGTAATTACTGGCGATATACTTTCTACGTATTTCAGATAGGAATTGGAATGAATGTGAGATTCTGATTTTAAAGTTTTACCGTTACTGTATTCATATTAATATTCTTTGTGTTTGTTTTTTTTTAATTAAGAAGGAGAGTATTTCGGAGACGTACTTTTTATTTTTGGTATTTACGTATAAATGTTTTAGGCTCTATATAGAGTTACCTTCTCTTTACTCCTATATGCAAGTAACTTTTGGACACGAAAATGGTTCAAAATGTCAAACCAACACACCGGGGTACATAACAAATCGTACAGTCACGTCTAATAATATGTACACACTTAGCAACTTATTCAGTTGTAACAAGGTTCAAAGTCCAATGAAAATTTAAACATCTTATTAATCGTATGTTTAAAGATCGGTGGTGATGATTTTACCCGCAATAATCTTGCAATAAATAAATAATCTTGAAGTCGTCGCGGCGCCGTGGTTACTGTGTGTATCATACGATATCACAGGTTAAGCAACGTTCGGCGGGGTCGGTACTTGGATGGGTGACCGACGACTTCCGTGCTTCGGAGGGCACGTTAAGCAGTCGGTCCCGGGTGCTGTATAATTGTATACAATAGTCGTTAGGGTTTGTCAGAAGCCATCTTGGCGCCCTGAAAATTCTGGCATCCACCACCCAGCACTGGGCTAGCTTGGTGGATTTTTTTTTTTTTTTTTTTTTATAAAATATGGATGGGACGTTTGTCTTCCATGACACCTGATGTTAAGTGAACATGAAGACTAAGGTGGTACACGTCCATCCACGAGAAACCTATTCACTCGACGCTTAAAAGTACTAGGACTATACTGGTCAGGGAAAATAGACGCAGGCAGTTCATTCCAAACCTTGGCGACCCGTATCAAAAAGGAACTGTCAAAGCGCTTAGTTCGACTTTTCGGAATATCAACCACATACGGATGGAAGTTCTGTCTGCGTCTAGTAGTCCGATGGTAAAAGGGTGAGGGTTCAATTTGCTCAAACAGAGCACTCGCGCACTCACCAAAATGTATCCTGTAGTACACGGTTAAACAAGCAACCTTACGACGATGCTCTAGGGTCTGTAGTTTTTTGGTCGTAAGGTCGACGTTGTTAATTAATTTACGGGCTCTTCGGTCAACGGAGTCCAGCGCTTCTAGTTGATATTTGGCTGAACCATCCCAAAGATGACTGCAGTACTCCATGCATGATCGCACTTGAGCTGTATATAAGTTAAGAAGCTGTGCAGGGCTGAAGTACCGCCGTACCTTCGAGATGATTCCCAACTTTTTCGAAGCTACTTGAGCCATGGACACAATTTGTTGACCGAAGTTTAAACTGGATGTTATAGTTACGCCTAAAAGCCCTAGATGGTCAGTGATGGGGACAGATACATTTTGGAAAGTGGGCGTTAATGTGAAGGTGCTCTTTTTTGCGGAGAATAGACACGCCTGAGTTTTGGACGCGTTGAATTTGACCAAATTCGACTCACCCCAATCGGATACTTTCCGTAAGGTCAAATCAACGCGCTCAATCATTGACTTTCTTAAACTCTGGATTTCACGGGGGCTCGCTCGCGCATTGGATACGTATCTCTCTACAACGGTGCTGTCATCAGCATAACTAATAATACCCGGTGTTAAAAGGTCATTAATGTGCAGCAAGAATAATGTTGCAGAGAGAACAGATCCCTGAGGTACCCCGGCATTAATTGCCATTTGGTCGGAGGAGAAGCCATCTAAGACTACTCGAATTGACCGTTCCCTCAGAAAATCTGGATATCTGAGTCGCAAAGCCCAATCGGTATGCCATAAGCTGGAAGCTTACTTAAGAGACCATCATGCCAGACCCTGTCAAAGGCCTTGGAAATGTCTAAGGATACAGCTATTGCTTCACCATGACCCTCCAAGGCCTCGCTCCATAAGTGAGTGGCATACACGAGAAGATCGCCGGTCGAGCGCCCGTTGCGGAAACCATATTGGCTATCGCTTAGGAGCTCGTTGGTCTCGAGGTATGCCAGGAGTCGATTGTTCAATACACGTTCCATGACTTTGCAAAGTATGGAAGTGATTGAAATTGGTCGATAGTTGACAGGATCGGCACGGCTTCCCTTTTTTGGTACTGGTTGTACGTTAGCAAGCTTCCAGGACTTGGGAACCTTACCGGATTCCAATGAAAGTCGATAAAGACGCGTCAAAACGGGAGACAACTCAGCTGCGCAGCGTTTTAAGACCACTGCAGGAATACCGTCTGGACCACTAGCTTTGTTCACGTCTAGGTGCAGCAAGCATTTAAGAACCTCCTTTTGGCGAATGTGAACGGTACCCATTGTAGGTCCGAACTGAGGTAATTGGGGTGGGATTTTTCCTTGGCAATCTAGACGAGAATTTTCTGCGAAGATACTAGCAAATAAATCTGCTTTCTCCTTAGCAGTGTGGGCCAGAGAACCATCGGGTTTCCTCAGTGGTGGCAGCGACGGGCGACAAAAGTTCGTTTCGACCGACTTGGCAAGGGACCAGAAAGCTTTACTTCCCGAAGGGTATGCTGCTATTCTGTCTCCGATACGGCCTATGTGGGTAAAACGAGCTCTTTTGATTACCTTTTTGCAGGACTTGGCGGCAGCGTTGTATGTTTTCTTAAGTTCATGCGAATCCAGGGCTTTGCTTCTGCGAGCATTTGCCCAGGCTTTGTATGCTTCCCGCTTTCGCTTTTCAGCGGCAAGGCAAGCAGTATTAAACCATGGGCGAGCTTTGGTTTCAAGGGATAGATCAGCGTGGGGAATGAAGTACTCCATTGCTTGAACTATCACACTTGAGACAGCATCAGCGCAGCACGATGGATCGGTTGATGTAAAACAAGTTTGCCGCCATGGATAAGATGCGAAGAAATGTCGCATTTCATCCCAATCTGCTGACTTGTAACGCCATACTCCCCTGGAGCCTTTTGGGCGGGTGTCAGGTGGCGAGTACAGCGATACAGATTTCACCATACAGTGATCGGATGTCCCTAAAGGTGCAGTGACGGACACCGAGTATCTGTCAGGATCGGTTGTCAGCAGAAGGTCCAAGCAATACGCAGTGTGGCCAGCAACGTCAGGGATGCGCGTAGGCTCGTTAACAAGCTGTGAGAGACCATAAGTCAGCGAAAACTTAAAGGCCTCTCTGCCAGCATGGTCAGTGTCCTGATACGGGTATAACCACTGCCCGTGGTGAGCATTAAAATCCCCCAGAAACACCAACTGCGCCGTGGGAAAACGTTGCTGAATCTTATCTGCTGTATTGCCAAGGTATTCCATAAGCCTCGTTGTCTCCCGATCTCCGCTATGTGAACGATAGATACAGGCGTAAACCACTTGGTCTAGGCCAGTATCTATGTGAACCCACATGACTGAAAGGTCCGGCACTTCCAAGTAACGGAGACGCTGATAACAGATCGCGTCACTGGCATACATGCACACCCCGGCGTGCGGGCGGAAAAGAGACTCCAGGATATAGCCTGGGTAACCAAGGTATGCCGATTCTGACGGATCGCAGATCTGCGTCTCCGTTAGAAAGAGTAGGTGTGGTCTCTCCGTCTCAAGATGGTGGTGGACATCATTCAGATTGGAGTGCACTCCTCGGATGTTACAGAAGTGCACTTTAAGGGAGAGGAAGTGCAACCGCTGTTGAACCGTACTCTTTTTAGGACCTTTCATTGTGAATTGGTAGTGGAGTGAATAGGGAGGAGAATAGAAGTTGAGTGAAGCGCTGCAAATGGAACCAAGCAACTCGTAGGAAACAACGCACCATTGGGGAACTCGCCTGGAGACTGCGGGGACGCCCGAACCCCCCCGAGGTCGCCATCGGGTCCTCTCTAACCGGTCGCCAACCGGCACGATGGAGCCTCCCGGGATTTTTCGCGAGGTGGCGGGGCAGCCTTTCGCATGTGGCTGGCATGCTACTTGGGCCCCCTACTACCTGCGGTCGGCCAGCGGTGCACCGTGCTTCGGATCCCGCTACCCTCCAAAACGAGTTACCCGGTGAGTCATTATCCTACGAGTTGAAAACTGTTCTCCGATGCAGCACGATTACTCAGACCTATCCTCCTCAATGGCTACACTAGACATCATGCCGGAACGCGACTAAGTCACTTGGCGGCATGGTTTTGTCTAGTGGGTGGTGACAAGCCACGGCCGAAGCCTACCACCAGATTTTACTGCTCGTTTAGCACCACCCAGGGACCACGTACAAGGCATCGAGGGCTAAACCTTGCGGACGCGAGCAGTTTTCAGTCCCCAATTATGGCCTATACCTCCTCTTCACCCAGGGGAAAGACTCATGCCCTGCAGTGGGCTCATTACAAAGAGTTGTGATGATGATGATGATGATGAATCTTGCAATTTAAGTGTTTTTCTGCTGAAATGATGAAAGCTAGCCAATGAGTGCTGGGTCCATCTGATAGTGAGGGGCATCTGTGTAAGTAATGATGCCCAATAGAATAGGTTATGTCTTGCTAGCCTAAGGCTAAATCAGCTAAAACCTCTCTTTCCCAGACTAAATAAATAAAGACCCCGAACAATCACAACAACTATATGGCCCCAAGGAAAGCAAAGCTTGTGATATAGGATACCATGCAGCGAACTAGGGGGGAACCTATATTATAAATATATAACTATATAGATAAACACTCAGACACGGAACATTTTTTTTCTGTATCGAACTAGCAAACTAGAATCGAACTAGCAACCTATCTGCATCAGACGCCAGTGAGGTTGACAAAGTGGTCGTCTAAAATATTTCTTTTAGCCGTAACAAAAGAAGACCTAGTATTTTGTAGCGGTTCCAATAGGTAGAACTCTACAACTCATTTATGTAGATGATTCTTTAAAAATAGTTACCAGTTAAATTAAATTTTCATAAGTTTTATCTCAGTTTGGAGTAATTCGTAACTAAGCGATCGTCATTGATTGAGAAGTGGGCGTTTTTAACCTCTTACTTCTCATCAATGGCATTAATATTTTAACAACACATTTATTTTCTGATAAACTTTCCAAATATATTGATGTACCGGTCTTGTTAATTTATTAGGTTTTGAGAGTGATTGACTCTTGCTATGTGGTTATTTAGTAAGTTTATTTATTGCTGTGTTATCAAATTTTAGCTGTATGTATGTAGGTTGTAATGATTGGGACATTAAACCCTGAGGCGGTGACGTCAAAATATTTAAAATAAGCTTGTTTATTGACAAACTGTGCCTTCTGGGGTATTACTACTTATTTTTTGAATAAGTTTAAAAGTAAATTAAGTTAATATTGTTACATACATGCATTGCTATAAATTTGGTCTAGTAATTTGTTTTCGTTAATTAAAGTTAATATATCATATAAGAATTGTAAGTAATTTCACCTCCATAATCTTCTACAGCATAAAACCTCGTACATACAGTAAAAATCTGCAAACGTAATTAGTACTACCACAATTACAAAAAAAAAAACTAATGTGACTATAAAATCGATCGGACATTCCAACATTCATCAGTTATCGCTCAGATCAGCTTTTCAAAAATAGAATTGATTCTAAAACGATATAAAGCATGTCGTCCAGTATAAGTTGTGCGATAGAACTAGTTCACTTAGCACCAGCCAGTGCGATGGCCAAGCGACGCGGGGCGACCGCCCGCGCATGTTTGCTTCTACTTTAGCGACGTGATGCTAACAGAGTGTCGTTGAGACATAGAGTAACGAATACTGTAGAATTGAAGCTGTTATTGAAAAGGATATCATAAATTAGTTGTAGTTATTGCTTATGAAAATGTAATTCAATTTGAAAAGAAAAGCCTCATCTATAGAAAATCAACCCATCGACGTATTGGCCTAATACTTGCCAAATTGGATTGATTTTACATGGCTTTCCATACCTATGATAATAATAGTGTATGCGATATTTTTGACATATAAAAACACAGCTGTGTTCAAGTCCCGCGAATATCTAATTCATTTGAGAACATGAGAAACTTTACAACCATAATAGGAACTTAAGGAGTAATTACAGTGAGAAACTTCAGCTCAGTTAGCCCAGCTGCCTTGACCAACGTTTGATCAGATTTGAGCGTGAAGAAGCGACGAACATTATTTCAGCCATCCTCACAAACAAGTTCATAGCATAAGTGGGATGGTTGCTTAGAACGCAACTCTTATGTCAGGCTGAAAAATATTTGAAAAAAAATCGAACCTTACGAACATTCGTTTTTTTAACATTAGGGGGAGTTCGCTGTTTCATACCAGGGGGGTTTCATATCAGTGGTATAAATGGCCAAATAGCGTTTTTGCATGGGTCGTTTCATATCATGGTATGAATCGCCCATATCATTTTCATGATTCGGCGATTCATACCAGTGGTATGAATAAATACTTACTCGTCGTTGAGACGCATAACATCTCGATTCATACCATGGTATGAATCGACCCATTCAAAAACGTTATTCGGCGATTCATACCACTGGTATGAAACAGCAAATCCCCCTTAGTTTAAGTTCTGTGATGTTTTAGTCTTTGACAGTTACATATGCAATGGACAATGTCCGTCATTGTACGTAGGGCTAAGCCAATTATCGCATACTCCCATTATGGACATAAACTGCATCGTTGCTTAACTCTCTTTATCAACATTTTACTCGCGTTTCCAGTGATTTTCAGACTTGTTTTAATGTTTAGATGTAAAAAGTTGACGGATGTTTAAGGAACCTTAAAACTCAATTAACATGAATTTGTTTATACTTTTAAATATAAACAAAACGTCACCGATGTATTTTCTAAGGTCTGAATAAGAATCAAACAAAATCTTATTTAAGCTCCATTTAATTTCTAATATCATACAATCGTTTAGCTGTTATTTACAAAATATGGACACACTAATTTTTTTTCACAACTACGATTCACATTCTTACTACAGACTTTTCAAATTCGAAACTATTTTAAAGTGTAAATGAGCTGACAATGCGCTTGTGAACATGTCAGGCCTTCCTATTTTGAAAAATGACAAACAAAGTTACATGCCACAGCTGCGATAAGCGTCCATGATGCGCCCGCTAAAACCTTACGGCAACATTACTTATACCCAAATAAACTTTAAAAGTGTTTGTCCACTATACTGTGACAGTGCAACCTAGGATGGATGGCGTTAGCTGACAAATGTATTCCATATTTAAAACTTCTATCCGTGTAGACTTTAATACGCAAGTAACAGAGGTCATTTTAAATTTTCAGTTATGTTTCAGTTCGTGTTTGCGTAATCGTAATGATGTTTACAGTTACCTCGTCACAGGGTCGCTAATCGCGTCGAAGTCGCGAGTTAGCGCCTCGCCCGGTGTCCACAAATAGCGTCATTCATAGTCTACCTACTTCTTGAATGAAGCTGGTTTTCCTGTCCATTAGGTGACGAGAGAAATTCGAAGTAAAGGACGTTAGGGTGGTCAATGGGTGGTTTATATTGTGCTAAGATCTAATCATATTCACGGTACGTTCGTTTACAATGAACGTCATTGAAATATTTGTTTAATTATTTTTATCTGAATTAAAAGACGATGTCTTTGCGAACGCTTTAGGATCCGTTTAAAAACAACTTATCTTGAATTTATTGGTATTAATTTTTTAAATGATATTGAGGTAGAGGTCTTATAAGAGTTGTTCGTAGAAGCTTAGTCCATGTAGCGAATTAGAAAAGCTCAATTTTTTTGCATATGACAAGTAATCCGCATTGCCTTTACTTAGTAATAAAACTCTTTGAGAGGGATCTGGGCTAGCAACAACTCATGCTATTAAAATCTATTTAACAAAGTTTTCTGAAGAACTCGTTCGTTAGTAAGTTAGTCGTTCCATCTCCCCAATATGGAGCTCCGGTCTCATAATTTGGTAGAAAACACAGGTATAAGCATCAAGTTAAAAAACAGTACAGAATTGCATGTATTAATATCTAAATGCTGTATTACTTAGCTCTAGACACTTTTAAAAGACAAAGAGATCTATATTTATAGACCTTTCATGAAGGAATTTAGGGTCGACTTAAAGATTTTGAACCAAAATCTTTTTGCGTTTGCGACTGTGTCATGGTTGCCATGACCAAACAACTACGACATCACTTATCAAAGACATCTTTCTCGTAGTAAATTATTATTTTATACTATCGATAAACATCATAGTAATCACACAATATAAATGACGTTAAAATGTGTCGTAACAATTGTTGCTTGAATCACAATGTAGTCAATAAAGCTGGCATTTACTTCTTGTGCCAAATGTCAGTTTATTGTTAACATAGAGCATGACCAGTTAATTATCTTGCTAACTGCATATTGATACGAGAAGGCGATTGGAGAGAGGAACTGTTTCAAATAATTTCAAATTCATGGAATGAAATGCCTCCTTGTATTAATCTTTAAGGCAGATCATCTGTAAATCTATTGTGACCTTAATAAGGTTAAAAAGACTAAATAAGCACAGACCTGGAACTTCAACAGAATTTGAATATAAAGCATATACCATTTTCACAAGATCTACTGTAAATATTTGAATCAACCACACAAAGTTTATAAAATACTTATACTATAAATAATATTAAAATCTTAAAGGTGAATGCTTCTTTGAAGTTATAATGCACAAGTAGTTCCTCTGAAGCAGACATTTAGGTACTCAAAAAAGCTATACATATAATAAATAGCCTTGATATATTTAATTATTAATTCAGATCACGCTGAGGGTAGAAAACGATCACCCAGACTAGATGAAATAATAATAAATAAACAATATCTTCATTGAAACCTTCACAAAACATCACTTCTCATGTATGTATACATTAACATTTTACAATTAATTTAAAAAAAAATTGCACAATAATAAAATAAATATTGTAACTCGTCTAAAAACATGTTGCGAAGAATACGACTAATTACTTAAATAAGCATGTATTAGTCAGATGGGAGCATTTCAGCATCTATTTACCTACAAATTAGCATTTACAGTATTGAAAACCACAGGATGTTAAAATAAAATAAGACTGTGGACTTAAAAAGCGAGTATTATCAGTCAGAAAAGTCACGGAAATATAACTTTAAAATGAATGAAAAAGTGTAAATTTCATACAATTTGGATAAATGGAGCCTCTTTATTCACACTTTATTGCCAATCATAAAAATACATAACACCAAACATAACACCAAAAAAATACATAAGAGACAAAAGAAAATAAAAAACACCAATTTTGGACAATGTCGGCTTCAAGCGATTTCTTCCAGGCAACTCGTATTTCATAATGATTTCATTTTTTTAATGAAGTCGACGGATTTTCTTGAATAAAAAATTAATACAAAAAAGTAAGTTCTCATTTTGTTGGTTTTAAACTAAACCTATCAATAAAAGAACATTTTATTATAAGAAGTACCATAGCATTTTTAAAATGAAAATCACTCATATTAAAACACATTACGATCGCAGAATTTTCCATCGTTTATCCACAGTCAAGTTTATACAAATGCCTGCGATTCTCGAAGCAAATTATAGGACATCAGCTGTCACACAATATTTCTACCGAGTCCACCGGTATTTAGAAACTAATAATATACCTGATAATTGGATACTCTGAGGTAATGTATCCACAATTCACTACCGAACCGGTGCTTCCTCTCTACTCAGCGACTTTCTCACCAGATGGTCCTTTGAAGATTCATTAATTGACATACAACTTATCACGGATAATTTATTCGTCTGGGTACACCTTCACGTGGCTTCATTTTGGCACATTTCCACTTCTGCAAAAAAACGCACGAAACAGAACTCTAGTCCATTGTAATACAAGTCGTCTAGTTAAACTATAACTGAAGTTCAGTGAAACTGTCCTGTCACTAGGAAACGCTGAAATTAAAGCCAAAATAAACTGCACCAGTTCGTGACGTGCTCGGTACTTTGAAGATAGTTGACGTAGTGACGATGGAATTAATAAAGTAAAAAGGATAATTTAGTATTTGAAATGGGTCAGATATTTATGTGCTTACGTCAATCATTTGTAAGTCAGCGTCAAACTTTATCCATTGATAAAAGGTGTATAAAAAAATACTATGTCATAACGCCGTATTTTATACAGCCCCTAATAACTAATACCACAACTCGCAGTTTCGTCGATATTTAACGGTATCTATTGCAAAGAGTTGATGTGGAGATGCAGTTTTAGCTCTTATCTCCTAAATAAAAAGAATTCCATCTCTATCCAACATTTAAAACCAATTTCACCACAGAACAAAAGAAAAACAGATAAACCACCTTAACTATTTCATTTATCACAACCCTTTACCATCTACATTTTCGTAAATCACGTCCTGCCTAAAGACCTGCGGCCTCAGAACAAAATGCCACTAAATTCTTCAGCATCCCATTAAAACAAACTGAGTCTGGCCTGTCCATACTTTTATTGGTGTACGTGGGATGTCAGTAGATGTCAGCAGGGCTGCATTGAGCCGCCAGTCGTGCGCCTGCGACGATTGATTCAACTATAATGTAAGCGTCGGTAATGGGTCGCGACTCGCGACTCGCTCCGCCCGGACCTGAATGTTACTCTGATTATTTTTTTAAGTGGGTTAGTTGTGGTTTGTAAAGTTTACGCAGTTTTCTTTGTGTTTGGAAAGGGTTTTGATTTGATTGCTGTTAATGAAATGTAAGATAGAGTTTTAATAACTGATGTGACATTGAATATTTTTAAACTCAAGTCTAAAGTAGCAGTCTACCTCAATGGGAGATAGGCGTGAAGTTATGTGTATGTGTGTTAATATTTTTATAATTCTACAATGCTTTTTTGCAATATGTATTGATGGATTATCAACAATTATTGACATAATTATACATTAAACCTCCTCGTTTTTTATATCATTAAAACAGTGTTTCTCTTAAACAATATAAGACAAACAGGTATCCAAAGTTATTAAATTAAATGTTAAAAAAAACTACGGTAAACTGATATCTACCTCAATTTATAATAAAATTCAAAATACCGGCAGCCAATTGCATAATTATGTGTAAATCAGGTTTAATTCTCCAAACTAACCCATTAACCACTCAACATCTTTAATTCAAACAACTTATTTGCCAGATTCATTGACGCATTAATCCAAAAATCACTCTTGCTGATACAGACTCGTTGATGATTCACAAATCTGTAATCAACAGTGTTTGAATTCTGGGTAATAATATCTATACAGTATTTCAACTTCATACAAACGGACGAAACGCGAGCCGTACTTACGTGGTTCGATCTCAGCATGTGCTCGGCAATTTTCGATTGAGCTTTGTATTCGAATTTGGATTTAAAAATAATAATAATAAAGCATTTCGTACAAGTTAAGGCGAAGGGGTTTTTCGGTAACTAATTGATAAGACCGATTTGCTATTCAAACATAAACACAGAAACAGAACTTTATCGATTCGTGTTTCACGAAAGTTCGTATAGTATGGAGTAGATTTACAACAATTAAAAACTAGCCACTATCCCAGGACAAGTTTATATGAATATGTGCCTTTAAATTATAAAATGTTATTGAACATGTTTAATTATTAATTAAATGTAAAATAGATAAATTAAAAATTTCAACCGACTCCACACTATACGTACGAACATTCGTAAACATCTATACTAATATATAAAGCTGAAGAGTTTGTTTGTTTGTTTGAACGCGCTAATCTCAGAAACTACAAGTGGGATTTGAAAAATTATTTTTGCATTTGATAGCCCAACTCTTGAGGAAGGTTATAGGCTATATTTTATCCCGAAATTTCTCAATTCTCAATTCTCAATTCTTTATTGCTTTCATAATATACACAAATCATTAGGATACATTATGACCCTATTGGGTATTGCAATATTAGGAGAGAGGAGGCGTAGAGATATTATAGATAAATTAAATTTACTGTCTCATTACAAATTTACAAATTTATCATTTAAGTATTCTTGTACTGTATAATAGCTTTTTGTAATTAATAAATTTTTGAGCTGTTTAAATAATATTTTTTCATTTGTTTGAGATTTTAATACATTAGGCAGATTATTGAATATTTTTACTCCCATAACAGCGGGACTATTTGCGTGTAGTTGTAACCTGGATGTGGGGAGCATCCAAAAAAAATTCCCACGGGATCAAAAGTTACGCGGGTAAAACCGCGCGCGGTGGCTAATAATCGATAAAGTTCTGTGCTCGCACTGCTGTAGAGATAATATTACCGTGACTGGGGTATCATGGACCGTTGGCGTAACACATGCAGACACAGGTTAATAAAATCGCTTTGTAAGGTAAACCTACCGAGCGCTGGGACTATAAATTAGAAACATCTTGACTTTTACTAGGATTTTAACTAGGTGTAAAGACGAAGGTCAAGTAATACAAGTAGTTTGGTACTTTATACAAACTTTATTTTCGGTCGACTTGCGGGAATGGAGTGGTTAAGATGTTTTTTTTTTAAAGATAGATATTATTTATTTTATAGATTACTAGCTGTTGCGCGCGGTTTTACCCGCGCAATTTCGATTCCCGCGAGATTTTCGGGATAAAAAGTAGCCTATACGGATTCGGAAAAATCCCTCTAAGAAATGGTAAAAGAAATTTTTAAATCGGTCCAGTAGTTTTTGAGCCTATTCAATACAAACATACAAAAATACAAAGGTTTCCTCTTTGTAATATTAGTATAGATATGAACGTTAGAACAGCTCAAATTGTGTAAATTGTGCAGCTTTAAGCTACTTGATTATATGTGTGAATAAATTTTGATTTTTTTGTATGAGTTATGAATAAAGGATTATTATTTCGTGTGTCGATCGAAATACAGGGTCCGCATATAATAGTCAATTATATTTTAATAGCAGATTAAGAATGATGAGTGGGTGTGAATTTCGAAAAAAGAACCTTTTTTAAATATATTTTTCATAAATTAAAATTAAAAATTTCTTCTCAGTTAATAAAATTTAAGTTTATTCTTCATTTTGTGACTACATACAATAAGATGGGAACGTTTTTATTACTTGCTCTGTAGTCATAAGCTACAGATTAAACTCAAATTTTTATCACTTAGAAAAATTTTGAAATTTGAAATTATGAAAAATGTAAAAAAAAAATTTTTTTTGAAATTCTGGCTATTAAAATATTATTGACTATTATGTGGCGACCCTATATACATTTTAGTGGCTTTTAGAATTACAAAATCAATCTTATACGTGTATTGATTGTCATTGTTAAAAATAACGCTTCGCATTCATATATTGAGGTTTCTGCTTTATTTATTAAATGTGATGCCTAAGCCACAAGCCATGAAATGAGACGCCTATCAACTCTCTACCCAACCTAACCTTTAATATCAATATAGATGGTCCCCACAATATTTCAATCTATGTCGTGACATAGCTTACCTTTGACTCTATTAATATAATACACCAAGCAGGTTCAAATCGTTGGCAATCTTTGAATTCCAAAATAGTATAGACATTCTAATAATCCAATGGTAGAATATCCCTCTCATATAAGTTTAAAAGGTAATGAAGAGGGTGATAAGAAACGTAAACGTTTAAGTACAGAAGGCAGCAGATCATCGTTACAAACCTGTCAAAAAATTGTGATTAAATCTTAACTCTATGCTTTCGACGTTAAAAATTGGTTGGGGAAATTTTACAGGTTTGTAACGCTGATCTGCTGCCTTCTGTACTAAGTATTTTTTTGCTTTTAAATCCGGATAACTGTACATAAAGTAATTGAAGTCATCGTGTCGTAGGGGCTCTAGTGTATAACGATCAAAATGGCTTAGCAACGTTCGGTAAAAGGATGGGTGATCGCCAATCATTAATTTCTCACGAAAACTTCCGTGCTTCGAAAGGTATGTAAAACATTCGACTCCGCGTGTTGTAAACGTGTATACAATAGTCGCTGGGGAATTTCAGGAGCCGTTTCTAAGCCCTGAATATCCTGACTTCCACCATAGGGCCAGCGCAGTGGATTAAACTTCCCCGTCACTCATAGAAAAAAACTCATGTCCCTGCAGTGGGCTAATTAACAGGGAATGGTCTGATGAATATTTATGTAAATATATACTTAAAATAACACCCAGACTAAGGACGAATACCTACCAATATTACTAAAAAAAATCATGCCCGGGAATTGAGCATACAAACTTTTGAATGAGTATTTTAATCACAAAAGTTGACATTTAATCCTAAATTGACATGAAATAGTATGTTATATGTACCTATATCTGACCTTAGAATATTTTAAGCAATTAATTAGATAATAATATTATAATAAATTTACTTAAACTTTGTTAGTGTTAAAATTTTGTATAAACGGGTGAATGTGTCTGCACTGAAATTAATTATAAGAACTGTATTTACCACATTCTGACAAATAAATATTTTCTTTCTTTCTTTGCGTAGTATCCGGCTATTCACCCATTACGTCACGGATACCAAAAAATAAATTTACAGGGAAGGTATTTTGTTTAAGCCCATCAAAGGCTATCTCTCATTCTGACTACCTTTAATGTAGTTTAAATATAGTAAATTAAGTAAATTATACATAAGATGTCGTTTTGGGCACATTCCATCTTCAAACTTCGCATATTAAATGAAGAAAAGTGAATCATCTAATTGTAACTACTGCTTCTCACAGTCTACTATACTTATGATGATGTCATGTAATAAAACTGAAAAAAATGTAACGGAACTGCAATATATTTGCAAATTTTATAGATACGGACATTTGTTAAAAAATAAATTAAACCCACTCTAGTTTATGTAATATACATGGAAATAAAAAAATAAATAAAATAAAATCCCCAGACAATCACACCAACTACATGGCCTCAAAGTAAGCGAAGCTTGTGTTATGAGATACCATGTAGCGAACTAGGGGGGAACCTAGAATATAAACACATATATAGATAAACACCCAGACACGGAATTTTTTTTTTCTTGTTCCGGGCGGGAATCGAACCCGCAACCACTGGCGTCTGAGGCATATAGGTTTACCCCTTCGCCAAAGTGGTCGTCAAAAGTCAAAGAAGCTATGTAAAATAATATGAGACTCTATCACTTAGGTAAAGTTTTAACTTCGCTTTTACAAAATTTTAGTTTCTCTGCAGTCAAACTTACAGTTTTCAAATACACAACTGCACAAATAGATATTACCTGCAAAATCTCTAAATTGGATACGGTGTGACCTAAAATTAGTAATGTCAAAGTCGAATTGGGCGAAATCTGTGTCAGGGCCTTTTGGATCTGCCCGATGTACTAGATAAATACTGTTATACCTATGAGAGGATTTCCACCTGTCAGTATTTGGTATTTATTAGATTGTATAGATAAGCAATTCATCCAAATAATAGATCAAACTATATCTTGGATGTATGAAACTTGTTATGCCAAAGCTCGCGGGTAATTTCCGTTTATCGTATCGATGCGTTTTGATGTATCGTTTTCCCAAAAACTGCCAAAAATCGAGTTCCCAGTGCATTATATTGTCCATTGACTGCGACTATGATAAGATGTAAGTATTTTTTTAACTACTAACTTAGTAGAGGCTAGAGAATGACCTATTAATAAAAAATACAAATTTACAGAAGTATTTGAAATGATTTTCTTAGTGCTCAATTAGCACATAATTTCATAAAGCAGTATTCAAAACATTTTACACGTATTTTTGATAAAACGTATTTTCAACAAAAACAACTGTATCTACCAACTTTCCCTTAACCGTGGGAGTTAGAACCTTTCCTTAATACATTTTTGGTAATACCCTTTCGTAATTACTGACATTATTCTTTATGTAATTTAAGAAAATGTCATGTGTTTAAAACGATAATTACCTCGGAGTAAAACCGAAATTATAAATTGGGACATTTTTAATTTATTATCTATCTGACAGCTGAGGTCCAAGTGTTCGATAATAATTTATTATATATTGATTATCATGAGAAGGTAACGTAAATCAGAGAAAGTATTACAGTTTAATATTAAATGTGAAATAAGAAACACCTTGTTTACGATAAGATCAAAACTTGCTTAAAGCGCATTTCGAAAACGCATAAAATCAAGTTATTACTTTGTAAGTATACTGATTAATCGTTAATCGTTAAGACTATTTTGTATAGAATAGTCTCCGCAGATCAGTTATAAAAACTTGTAAGTTACATGTAAGTTTTTTTGCAAGCGGTTATTTTTCACCGTGGCAAAATTTTCCTCAAATTAAATTGATACATATAAATAAAACACTTTTTTTTTTGTAAAACACTCGACTTTGTTAAACACTCTTTGCAGACCCCCAAACGTCGAGTTAAAATTTAAAATGTAAATACACGCGGTAAATCCGTTTAAAAAGTGTTTTATTTAACTTAAGACAATATTAGATACATTAACAAATAAATCACAGATTTAATGCTGATGATAAATTGCATTAAAAAGTAATTAATTATTCTACAAAAGAAATATACTTTGCATTTTGACTCAATATTTTGGTATCTACTGAATCGTTACAAACACCGAAACCTCTAATAAATCCGGTAAATATAAAATTCTCATAAAAAGTCCTATCAAGTTCCAATATGAAGATATTAATTATTTTGACTATCACTCCTATCGCTATAAAATCGTCCTTAAGTACCCAATTTATCTTAAATATTCCACCAATCCAAAAAGACACCAATACTTCTAAATCCCTTAACCCATAAATTCACATCTCCCAAATCCACCTTGTTCTCTCTCTCAGCTTTAATCAATCAGGTCACGTGGTCAGTTCGCGGAACATCGTCTACAGTATGTCTAAATTTATTCCACTAGCTTTGCACTGACAATGAACCCACGGTGTAAACACTGGATCAGTCATCGAGCGCTGCGGCTAGCCTGTCAGCACTAGCCGTCATTCACTGACGGTTTAGTGGAATTAGAAAGTAGTGGAGAATCTTTCGGTTGTATTAAACTTGCACTAAAAGTTGATGTTGCTGGAAGATTGTTAAGTGCTTTGTTTTGGCTGGATAAATTTCGGTAGCTCGTAATTTAATTCAATGCGATTTTCGAATTCAAAGAAATCCGATTGAAACGTCTTTAATTTTTTATTGGGAATCATGAAAATTTAAGGCATTATTTTCTTCCAATAAAGCTTGGGAGTTTCTGCCTGTCACTTTTTTACGCAATAACCATTGAATGAATGTATTAAATTAAGTACACTTTTTTAATAGGTAATAAACGCCGGTAATATTTGTCGTATCTGCGAGTAGTAGGTAGTAGGTACGTAACGACAGGCTTATCTACATATGACTACTGCCTAAAAATGAAACGCAACGAACGGTGACGTTAAAAATCCACAAAAACGTTTTTTACGAAATATATCTGGGCACTAACAACACTAAAAATCACAGAATAACTATTCAGTTGTGGAGTTTTAGCTAGCCCATACAAGGTACTTACCATATTTTAAAAGTTCCTTATTTAATTTTATTTTTACCTGAATTCAAACTGTCCACAGCTATTATTTGCTTTTCCTATTAATTATTACTTTCAAATTGAAGTTAAACCTTCTCATAAAGAACTCTTTTCAAAACGTAAAACTCTTTATAAAAAAATCTCTTTAAAAAAGCACATTTAAAAAAAGAACTTGATTTCTTATCCAGGGCGTCAGGCAGTGCAGTGATCCTGGACCCGCGTATGGTCTGCAAAAAGAACCGGCGCACGCGCGGCCGGCTGGCGCAGATCTGCAGGAACGAGACAGGGCTACTGAAGGAGATCACTAGAGGAGTCACACTTGGGGCCACCGAGTGCGCGTACCAGTTCAGAAACAGACGGTGGAACTGTACCACGCTGAGACGAAGTATGAGGAAGATTTTGATGAGAGGTAATCATTAGAAGTTGAATGAAATAGTGTTTAATAATGTTTTTAAGTTTTTGCATTTATAATGCTCAGTTATTCTTAAATAACCGAAAAAATTTGATAAATAAAAATTACCCGGCCAGGGCTCGAACCTGGGACCCCTCGTTTGCCGGACGAGTGCTCTTCCACTGAGCTACCGGGACCAGGCGGTACGCCTCGAAATTACTTACCAAATTTTTTTTTTTACGTTATATTGCTAACGTAGCTCCATCTAATGATATAGCTTTGCAGCTAAGACCACCCGAGACCAATTTCTTTACAGAAATTGTGAATCCCAGTTAAAGCGAAGCATTGCAACGTTTAATAATGTTTTTAAGTTTTTGCATTTATAATGCTCAGTTATTCTTAAATAACCGAAAAAATTTGATAAATAAAAATTACCCGGCCAGGGCTCGAACCTGGGACCCCTCGTTTGCCGGACGAGTGCTCTTCCACTGAGCTACCGGGACCAGGCGGTACGCCTCGAAATTAATTACCAAATTTTTTTTTTACGTTATATTGCTAACGTAGCTCCATCTAATGATATAGCTTTGCAGCTAAGACCTAGTGTGTTGAAATAGTGTTGAATGAAATTTTTAGGTACCACGATTTATTAGTCTGCCGTCATGGTGCTTGTAGCAGCATCGATATGTCGGATATGCGAATTAAAAATCGGAAATCGTCGTAAAAATCCCGTAAATTCATTAAATTAAAGTGAAAATAACCGAAATAGCTTAAAACATATAATATTTTATACAGGAGTTAAGAATGGACTTGTCACCAACCTAAGTAGTTTATTATTTATTTTATAAGTGCATGGCACTTGGTGTAAGTCAAATTGTTTATAAATTGAAATTGATCGTCCGGCACTTCGAAGACTTTATCTGGTGAGAAGTGGCTAGACTCTCACGCCAAACATCTTTTCAACTACTAAGTACTTTTGTTTTACAGTAGCTATAAATTGGTACGATTTAATTCTGATTTTTTATGCCAAACGTTACTAAATTGGCTACATCTTCGCTAACAATTCAGTAAGATTCAATTTAAATACGGGTTATTACAAATAAAAAAACGTTGTCACCAATTTAAAGGACAGGTTCTATTATTTTTTAATATACACTTACCTATAGTACCAAGAAAAATATTTGGAATCATAAAGATATACTTGCAGATCTAACTAACATTTGATATGGAATCGAACACGCATTTGGACAGATATTCATTCACTGCACCATAGAAGCTGTCAAATGCCATTTTAATTTCATACAAAAATGAATCCAAAAAGAAATAAAAATAAAATAAAATCCCCAGACAATCACACCAACTACATGGACCCAAACTAAGCAGACCTTGTTATATGGGATACCATGTAGCAAACTAAGGGGGAACCTAGAATATAAATACATATATAGATAAATGCGCAGACCAGTAACATTTTTTTTTCTCGCTCCGTGCGGGATTTGAACCCGCGAACACTGGCGTCTGAGGCAGACAGTGTCACCCCATCGCCAAAGTGGTTGTGAAAATCTTTTTAAATTTCTAAATCAACTACTTTAACTTCTCAATGAACACTACTTGCCATAAACCTATGCAAATTATTATAATCTACAATCAATCCTTAATATTTATTGTTGTAATCTCAAAAAAAATATTTATCGACACAAAAATAACCCTTGGACTTTTGAAATTAATTTCACAACCCACTCTTCAATAGTTTAATCAGTGAATAAACCATTCATCCTCCAAAGTTTATGAAATTGTGAATCCTATTTACGACCGATCGATACAAAAAGTCGATATAATCAATAGAATAATCGATATAATCGGAATGACGGCGATGAGTTCATCAACATTAAAATACATTAACATGTGGGTAGGGGTCCGCTACCTGCCGAGTTTATTAGTCGTCGGACAAAGAAGTGCAAAATGTGTTAAGTTGCACAGATGGATATCACAGCCTAATTTGATTAGCCCAAAAGGAGTTGAGTTTTATGTGACCACTTATTTATCTAAATGCGCACTGATAGCAATGAACAGAAAAGAAACGTCGATAAAACTGTTTGCCACCGAAAGCAAGACATTAATTTTAAAGCGTCTTTTAAAAATAAAATCTGTTTCGTTTTTATCTTTTATTAGGTTTTGATATTTTAAAAACATTCAACAACATTGCAGTTTTATTAAAAACTCAAGACTAGTGCATTTTATATGAAGTTTTAAAATATTTAAATTATATCGATAAATTTATTATGGACATCCCTAATGACCAAAGACTTCAAATCAATGGTCATACAGCATTCATTAGGTATTCATTAGCGTAAATTAAGTGGTATTTGTCAAAATTTCCTCTCGGCACACAAAATATTTATAAACTTTGCCACCCCAGGTTTTTACAGCATACCGCAATAACTTATCCGCGTTTATGTCCACACCTTTTTTTACTCAAATTAAGAAAAAAAAACACAACTATTCAAGATCCAAGCATTTATTGCAAATATGCAAGTTTGAATAAAATACGTAGAGATATTAAATGTCAGGTTGTTTTTTTGGGATATGGACAGCAGTTTTGCTAATGTGAAAAACATTAATTAGATACTTTATAGCTGGACATGATAGCTTAATTTGGTGCTTTGTTTCTCGTGTAGAGTTTATTTTTTTGGCAGATTGAGTTCGGTTTTTTATCTTTAATGACCTCTTGAGCTTCTATCGAAATCCTGGATTATGGTCCATTGGAGATAAGTGTGGTTGTCTTAATACAGAATTAATTACAAGTTGGGTTGAGATCTTTGTGCGTGGGCGCAGGGGCGAGGGAGAGAGACAACAAATTAGGTTAAAAGGCTATAAATTGATGCGAACAGCGTTGGGTGGCTCGATCGCAACCTACAGAGCTGAATTAGTCCCGGATTCTTTATTACTTGGTGACAAGAAAAAATATTATATACAGGATGTTTAAGTTTATTCAAAAAATAAATATTTATATTTTATAAAATAGTATGATTATGATCCTTTGTATGAATTATTATGATTATACTATTTTTATAAGTCACCATAAGGCTTTAATGGATTTATTCGGGATTGACGAGACCACCAAAATGACTATCTGTTACTACTTTGAAAGATTATAGCGCTAATTAAAAGTAAATCAAATAATTTTATGTGACGACAATAATAAAGACACTACCTCTACACATAATCTAACCCAGCTTTAATCCTCCTTATTTGATATATCTTTTTAAATTATGGGTAGTATTTAATCGAGTAACTGTAAATAAAAATTTTAGGTGACAAAAATAATGAATTTGGCTTACTGTTTTAATTAAGTGAGCGACTGAGAGCGAGTGACGAAGAATCAATGAAACAGCGACTTAAAAACACTTTTGACCATGTCGGGATTGTCCAGGGTTGACTATAATAGCTGACCAGGTTTATGGCGCTTCGCCGGCCGCTGCCGCGGCACCGCTCGCTTCGCTCGCTCGGCTCGCGCACGTGTATAACTATATGCAACCTAACATGCTCCTCCTCGCTGCGCTCGTCGTCGCACCTAACCGTACTGATTCCGCCTTCCGGTGCGGGAGCCCTTCTCGTAACTTATCTCTTTCATCGCAATGTATATGTGTTTTAGTCGCTCACTTAGTAATTCAGTCGCAATATTAATATTTAAAACCGTTCATTTTCATATATTTTTCAAGACAGTCCAAATTTGTTTTTTAGTCGCTCGTTTTATTATTTCCAGTCCAAATTTGTTTTTTAGTCGCTCGTTTTATTATTTCCCTTAAATTATCACCTATTTTTACGTTATCTTTCTTCAACTTGTTTTCGACGGCACCCTGTGTCGCGATACTTACTCATGAGAAAAAAATAATCATCGTTAATTGGTCCCTTTCATTAGTAACTGGATGCATTCTTCGTCTTTTTTTCATGTCAAATGTTTATCAATGAAAAAAGATCCCATTCTTATTTAGTGTCCCATGTCCGGTTGCATTAAAATAACTCTATGCTTTAATCATACTGGTACTTACGTTTTTGATTAAAAAGTCGATTCAAAGTTCTTATTATAAGTGTCTTATTTATTGGATTTTAGTCTTCTTTAAATAAAAGTAGCAGGTGTTAATTTTTAAGCTTAAAATATGTGCAAATACAAAAGTTTATTTGATGTCATCTTAAAAAAAAAAAACAAAACCCTGTATAATAAAAAACTGCAGTTGATCAAACTTCTGCGGTTTATAATTGTAATAAAGTCACTGAATTTTCCATCAACACTACAACTATTAACATAAAAGGTAGTCATCAAACTCTGAACAACAATATTAGATCGTAAATACCTCGACACCTTATCTGCCTAGAGTCGGCGCACAGGCGATTTCCATTTAGACAAAACAGCCTAATTAAGCTATAAACAAACCCACAAACATGGACCCCTAAAACGTTGAGGTCTAAGGCCGTATACTAATCTCAGTCGGCCATTAAGTGTCGACAGCTCGCAGCGAGGAGTCCCCACGGGCCCATAAAGATTACACATGATAACCTGACTACTGCACCCATCGGACCTCACACATGCCTCGGTCCCCACATAAATACCCAATGACTTCATATCAACAAAAAACTGGGCGATATATTTGGCGCCCCTAACACGTTAATGTTTTTAATTATACCCTAATACTCTGGTAGCTTTTCGTTGTATCTAATCTTTAAATACCTCCAATATTTAATGCGGCTTCAAACAGGATGCTATCCGTAAACAATCAACCTTCGTATATGTGACATTCATCATTTCCATTATAAAGGTTTTATTTAAATCAATGAAAGCTGACAAATAATTGACTATTGCCAAATAAAGCCTGACTGTTATTTATAACCTCTCAGTATAGTAGACATCACCCTGTTAAAATAAACAATAGCTGCCGTGAGTTATTTGAAAGTCAAACAGCTTTTCGAGGAGTAATCGACGTCTCAAGCACAGAATCGCTGTAGAGCAGATATCACGGGACCATCTTGAGTAAAAATCTCGCAGGATTTATCGTGGCCCTTAAAATAATGTTCTCTCACTCATTCCCGAGCAGGTGAGCTGCGTTTATCTCGCTTGCAGTTGGAGAGTTTGGAGTTATTCCAAGTTTGTTTTTTCTCCGTAAGGACGACCGAGCTGTCCGATGCGAGTGACGGGCGCGAGGACCTGCGATCTCGGCTTGTCACCATGCATCACCATCCCCAACGTCAAATTAAACCTGCATAAACCAAGGACTTATTACCATTCAGCTGCTTAGAAAACAACTTAATTAAACTCTTGAATTTTGTACTTAGATAAACGCTTGACACACATTGTCGGGTATGCGCAAAGGTGTGAAATTTTAAAACGAGACTTTGTTTATTACAAAATGCAGCTGCCCTTACTACTCGCACTAGGTTTGAACGTGTCACCGCATAACTGTTACAATGCTTAATACTTCCTTGACCTGTGACGCAATTGCAGCGAGAGGCGGCTGAGTGTGCCGCTCAATGCCCAAGCGTTAATTAGGCGTTAACTAGGAGAACAAAACATTAGTGCTGGTACTCTATTATAAGTGAGACATTAAGTTGTCGTATCTACATTGAGGCTTTTTTCATTAAGAAAGCCAATTATTCCCACCAAATGGCACAGTCCATTCAAATTAGCTATCGGACGTACATTGAATAAAGTATTTGCGTTTTGTACTCGGCTGAATGACGCTCGGCCTCTTCCGGTGGGTGGTTGCTGTCACAACACGCAATGCGCGTCGCGGACGCACCGCACCGCATAATGAGACGTTTGCTCGCATTAGCTAAAGAAATTGACAAGTGAACAATAGTGGGCCCAGGGAAAAAACGACTGCGAAAACTGCAGAAAGAGCCGGACAGTGTCGTATCGTATTACTCGACGTAAAATATCTGGGGGAACGGAATGAGAAACGACGGCTTGGTTTTAATATGGGTACGAGACGGGAGCGTTCGCGTGCGTTCAGTAGCGTGAGAATGCGCTTTATTCGGGCGGCGAGTGCGCGTCCTGCGAGCGCGGACGGGCGTCGATAAATCAGCGCAGGTTGCGTCCGCGCACGCTCGTATATCGGCCAGCGCCACAATGGGCGCGCGTTGACAACTGACACTGACGCAATAGCTCGCATGCGCCGTCATGACGACAGCCGCGACCACGGCCCCTTCCACACACCCCGCACTACTTACGACACTAAATGCTTGCCTTAATCAGAAAAACGTAAAGCGTCTTATTTTCTACATACCAAAGCGGTCACAGTAAAGCTTGCTTGTCTCAAGTCATTAGAAAAAGGATAAAATGAACTCCTAACCGGATTGTAGAGACTTTCTTTTAGTTAGTAACTTTATGATTGTCCCCGGTACGTGCACGTAAGTAGCGCGACGTATATGTTCCTATGTTTATGACACCGCACTTCGCACGACACTCGATCCTTGGCAGCTTCGCAAGGAGACATCACTTCACATGTTTCACTCAAGAAACAGGGATGAAGACGCTACGTGCTGGAATCCGCTTTCATTGGAGCGCACGTTTAAATCTTTCTATCAACGTTACAAGTAAATCATATTGCAATGTAAGCAGATCTTGCAATAAATTGTTGTCTTATTTTATTATGGGGATATAACGTCATATTTCTGTGTTTATTTTCTTGAAGTGAACAGAAAGTAACTACGTAAATTGATTCTTAGATACGTAAAGAATTGTATGACATTCAAAGAGCAGCAGTGAAGGTTGGCAACAAGCTCGAACACATGTCGTGTTGTGGACAGAGCGCACATCCATCTGAAATCTAAAATTCCTGGACAGAATGCGTGAATGGTTAATTTAAAGCGCGTCAGCGAGCGAATGCGACCGCGATGTGTATCGTGAGCGAGTTTCAGTTTATCAGTTTCTAGCGGGAACGTCCGGACTGAGTGGCGTAAGGAAAAGAAAATAGCGTTTCATAATAAATGTACAGGTAATTGGTAAACATATCCGCAAAACTGTGACTGAGGGAGAAGATCAATCGAAATCGCAACAGTTGACTTGCGGATCACAAATCAATAAGTAAATTTTCTATAAAATTTCATTCGATGGACGAAAACTTAGAAAAAAGCTTGCAAGAAAGATTGTTGTATTGTGTCTCTGCGAACAGAAATCCTATAAATATCGACAATCGACTGAAATATATAAACCAGAGGTCCGGAGTTGGTGTACCAATTCATCAGGTACTAATATCCTCCTTATTTCCATCGCCAAAGAGTTTTGCTGTGCTTTGGGATAAAAACAAAAGATATTTTTTTATTTAGGACCCGCGTTTTACTTCATTTTCACACGGAGATGTCACACACGGTTTTAGGATGGAACTGGCTCTTACCTAGCTGTAAGTTTTCCTGTAATATATAAATAAAATAAAATAAATAAAATGTTGCTGGAAGACATCATTGAAGAATAAAATACAATTTCCACACTCAAAACTTCGGCTACAATCGGCCAGTCTCCTAGCAATGTCAGCAAAAATCTATAATAAATTACCTAAACACATACATTCTGTATGTGTTCACAAATATTAACGAAAACCTACTACACTCAAGACGAATTTATAACTGCAAATTACTTAAATAGATCAGTGATTTTTTAAATTTACTGTTAAATAAAATTAAACTACAATTAGTCGTGCTAATTCCTCCTCTCTCCCAAAATTGCAGCGCCTAAGAACGCCCTTGTCATTTTATGGTTAATTATTATTAACAGGAATAAAAATGATTTAAGGCAGCAATAAAGAATTGAGTATTGAGTGGTGATATTTGGAGCAGATTTTATATAAAGGGCGTTCACTAGTAAGTTTGAGCCTGAAGGGTTGCTAACACCAAGTGGGAGCAACTCAGATTAGTTCCCTTTTACGTCCCGCTTATCCAAGGCAATTTCATCTGATGTAAGTCAATATGAGGTAAAAGATAACAGCACAAGGGTTTTAGAAGAAACTGCTCTTCATCAGGATGGAACTGAATTTTTAGAAAATATTGTTACCTTGCTGTACTGGAAGTAAAAGGAAAACACAGAATGTGCCAGCTGCTTCTCTTCCCGGGCATACTGTAAAAGTCAGTTAAGAGGTTTTACTGGCATTTGTGGGCGACAGGCTGACCCCCGTACACTGCATTAGTCTCTCTCCATCATTGTATACCTCCAAATTTGACATCAGATGGTTTTTTAGCCTCTGGTGCTCTGCCGATTGGATGCCCTTATGGGATGCAGGCGTGAAGTTATGTTATTTATATGTCCCTTATAATTTTACCGGCACATTTAAATCAAAATATAATATGACCTTATAGTCAACCTACTCACTGAAATTTTTGGAATGATTCCTTTCAATAAAAATATGTCTATATCTATGTACAAATTCAAAAACCGCAAGATCAGCATAAATGTTTATTTCATTTTATATTCTGCAATATTAAAATTTCATTTCATTTTATACTCTACGATATTTTATTCGGCCGTCGGGTGAGTTAGTAATAGCACATCACAGGCGTAGTTAATATAACACTCCGTTCATTTCAATTGGTTCTTTAAAAAACCATTAACAAACTATGATTTATATTATATTAACTTGATAGCCCTCGTCCGCTTTTGTTTTTAAACTTATCGTTATAAATTGAAATTAAAATTGCAAAATTGCCAACAATTTCACATATGGCTGGACAGTAGATGATCTTGGAGGGGTTTATCTCTGAAAGTTGATGTCACCTCCTCGCATTCTCGGTCGGTTACGTTGCGTATCGATATAATTTATGTTCTTATTTCTAGTGATTAATGTTGTAATTGATTCTGTATTGAAAATTTAAATGATAATGTAAAAACAAGTTGAATGTAAAGAACACTGTTAATAGTGTCTGTTAGTAGCGCGAACGGTTCTTTGCTTGCCTCTTCTTTGTTTTTTTGGTTGCCCACATACCATGCAGGGCCTATCATCGTCTCTTAAATCTAAGGTTTTTTTTGGTTTTTCAGGGTTTTCTATTAGTTTTGGTTGGTTGTCTTTTGGTTTTTCAGGTGCGCTATCGGTAAAGGTGCTTGTTAGAATCACAGCGAAAGTTAAGTAATGAAATAACATTGGCACTTCCATTATTGCTTTGAACTGTGGTTTTAGGTGAAATAGGGGGAAAGAACTTGTAAACTTGCTATTGCCTTTTATTGTGTTTGTTTATTTATATTATATCGTTATTTGTAATTTTGGGTGTTGTTATTTTAGAAAGATGACACTTTTAATGTAATGACAGTTCTTTTCATAGAAATAAGTATGAGAAACGATTTTTTTTTAAATGTTGCTCCTCATGTTAGGCACGCAGTACATGTGTATTAAATATGCTAAATCAAATATTCGTTTCGAAATATCTGTCATAATAATTATAGAAATACCATTATAGCTATGATTTAATCACCACAATGAAATTCATTAAATCAAGAAGGAATTAAATGTTTGATACAGAAAGGTGAAATTTAAAAAGTACTCATACGCATCATGATTGAATGGCTGTGAATGGCGGAACGACTTCCAAGTATTTTGAAATGGCAAAAACATCGTCTGTTATCGAAGCCATACAACCTGTAAGTGTGAATCAATTTGATTCCATCGGTTTTATTGATCGATCGACAATTTCACTGAATTATTCATTGGACACGAATACCAACATTCCGGAGAGCTCGTGGCAGTTCACGTAAAAAGCACTCCGCATCGAGAACCCCCGAATAAATCGGGCTGGAACGTCGTGGGAGTGGCTGAACTCTGGACGCACTTTGCAGGCAGAGACGATTGAAAAAAGGCAACGTTTGGTGATGAGAATGTCATGTCCCTCGTTCCCAACGACATATTTGCGAGTCAAGGCCGCGTTTTGCGATAATTACGGTGCATAACGCGGGAGGAGCGCGAAGAATGCCAGCTCTGAGCTTACCGCCACGGATTTATAATGACGGCGAGTGTCGAGCCTCGCTGCCCTATCGACAGCGCAACGGCCGCTCCGGAAAAAAACGCGGCTCGCGAGGAATCCGCGGGCGCGGGGTGGACTTGTTCCCATGCCCCGCACTCTCCCTATGCTCCCATCTCCGCGACGCCACTTTTTTACTCACTAAACGACTAGCGAAACATTTTGAAATTGACATTCCACTCATAATTCCACCCGAGGACGTATCCTTGACAACGTCCGGCGAAATTTAATCACTGCTTGATAAAATACCTGTGAAAATCGAGCGACGACAGGGACCTGTGATGCGGTATAATTACCGGCTGAATTCTGCGTTGGATGGGTGTGCACTCTCGCTTTTTTGTCGCACGTCAATTATATAAATTGTTCGTGCAATAAATTTTGCTGTATCTGGTTGGAAGGAGTGGGAATGCGGCGACGATATAGCATCCTCGCGGCTCCGGGCCCAATTAGCATGGGATCGATAGGCGCAGCGATGCCGATCTGTTGTCAGCCCCGCGGATTGCGTAAGTCGGAGCGGTTATCTAATAATCAATTAATGAACGCCCCAAGTGCCGTCACGCTATGTTGACCTGCAGTTCTTACTAGTCATTATCTCATGTGTGGTATTCTAATCCTCAATTTAAGTGAATGCTTTTAAAACCTTTTATTTAACGTTAATAAAGCTTCTTTCGTTTTTATTAGCTATTGCTTAATAAATTTTTTTCTTTTTCTAAAACTTAACAAGTTAAAACAACCACACATACATATTGTTTTAAAACCTCTAAAACACCGCAATGTTGTAGACTCCAGTTACTCTATTGCATCAACGTATTAAATAGTCAAAACAAATGCAAAATGTGACGTTGGATGCAGCTCGTAGGCCTCATTTGTGCAATTTATTCATGCCTTCTGAATATTCAACCAGCGATGGTTGCTTGCCATCAATTGTTATCTTGAGTGCCTGTTAACTCTAAAACACACACAATAGCAAAACATAGCTTACATTTAAATTTCAGATATTTTACTCACCTTATTTAGTTGGTTTGCAATGAAGCAGCTCTTCATGATAAATCATAATTTAGCTTGTTATATGTCTAAGTGCCTTTTTTGCTAATATATTCAAACGACATTAGGCACGAAACAAATGCTCATATGGCGTTGTTAAATAAAAAAATTCGTTGTTTTATAAATATTACGATGAAACAATTGTTGACAGGCCTTTCAGACCGTGTGTCTCATTCAAATCTATTGTAGATGGAACCTTCGATTTCTGAAGCCCATAGAGCTTTATTACCGTGTGAATAATGATTTTTGGGTCAACAGCTTCACTTGTCTCATTTCTGTTACTTTACGACCATTGCCTTTTATTTCTATACCAAATAAGTACCGTGTCGGCATAAGTACTCAGTGCAAAGTGCAAAAATTGTTTAAGACTTAAATATTCATTATGAGGCGCATGTCTTTGCAATTTTAATGCAATAATTACCTCGCAATTTTAGCGAGTCGAAATTTCGATAAGCATGTGGTTCATACAATTATACAACAAATATTAAAAAATAATAAAATTCTATTGTTTTAAGGAGAAACTATAAATCTAGATGTACGAATAAATGTCATTGTGAAAATACACTTTAACAAAAATAAGTTTGAAAATGAAAGTGTTATGACATGTTCTTTATTTAAACTTTTTGTTGACAGATACAAGAGAAACGGGGTTTGTGAACGCCATTACTGCAGCCGGGGTCACGTACGCTATCACGAGAGCCTGCACTGCTGGTAACCTACTAGAATGTTCTTGCGAAAAGGTAACATTTATAAAAAATTAAGGTCTATTTTCTATCTCTATCTCTTCCTATTGACATCGTCAGAGCAAACTAAGCAAACATCCTCACCATAAATCGACCAGTAAACTGCATATAGACGAGGTCACTATGGTGAAAACTCTTCATCTCAAAAAAGGCCACATGGCTTTAGGATCTAGTTTAGGAAGCTCTGTGGCTAAAGTTAATACCATGTTTAATTTTGTTATAAGGAATGAACGAGGCGGTTAAACTCTCCGAAATGAGTGTTATGGCACAGATTAGTATGTAACATATCAGTAATATACCTATCATTTTTCTCGAAATAACCAGGACATCTTGGCAATTCGTATCAAAAAAAGAACTGTCAAAACAATGGCAATCAATTGTACATAATAAGATACTATATTTATCAAATTCTTTTTCCTAAAACGCCATTTTTTTCAGGGTATACCAAAGCCGCGTAAAGGTAGAGTAAGTCCAATTCAGCTACCACCTTCTACAGTGCCAACAGACAAGTGGCAATGGGGTGGTTGCAGCGACAATGTCCGCTTCGGTTTGAAGAAGTCCAGGGAATTTATGGACAGTCGGTATCGAAAGCGAAGCGACATCAAAACTTTGATAAAACTTCACAATCATAATGCTGGGAGGTTGGTTAGTAAGAATTTAATATGTTTTTGTTACTCCGAAAGATGATCAGAAAGATGCTTAGTAGTATTAATATCAATTTTATAATCACCTTGAAACATACCTTACTAAGTTTCTTCCACTATATTCAATACTGAACCCATCAACAGCGAAACAGCAATAATCAATAGTTAGTAAGACTTTTGAAATGGACATATTAGATATTAATATTGATAATATTTGAATTTTATTTAATATTTGTTGTTGCATTCCAGGCAATCAAAAACTACATGAAGGTAGAGTGTAAATGCCACGGTCTGTCTGGTTCATGCACACTTCGCACCTGCTGGTGGCGGATGCCGACCTTCAGGGAAATCGGGGATAGGCTGCGAGATAAATTTGAAGGTGCTTCCAAGGTTTGTTATTTCTTTTATTGTATTTCATTGGATATGCACTTAAGAATTGTATGTAGTTTAATTGGGTGCGCATTGTTTCAAATATCTTTTCAACTCCAAAAATCGGAAGTCCGAAAATGTTTCTCATACCATTTAAAATCATAATGATCATTCTTCATAAAAAATTTAAACACTACAAACTAAAACACATAATCATTGAAATTCATCACTTTTCATGCGCTTTGATTTTGCTTATAACTGTTTTATATATTTGTTAATACTAATGATCGAAACTCATAATCATTCGAATTAATAACTTTAGTAATGATGAATATTTTTATCCATATTATTGAAAATCATAATGTCTATACATGTGTTTTAAAATAATAATAATAAATAATTAATATTTCTGACACTCTTGCAACATTATCTAGCCCAAATTAAGTTTCTTAAAGAACTTGTGTTATGGATACTAGATAACTTAAGATATACTTAAGAAATATATAAACATACATGTTGAATAAATAAATATTTTTTATTAGAATAAACTTAAATAAACATATAAAAACCATCCATGACTTGACAACTAATATCTGTGTTCATCACACAAATATCCGCCGCCGCCATTTGAATCCAGGACCTCTGGCATAGAAGGCAATAAAAGATTATGCGACAAGATGGATTTGGTACGGTTAGGTGCGACGACGAGCGTAGCGAGGAGGAGCACGTAGGTTGCATATAGGCCGGCGAAGCGCCATAATCCCCAAAGTGTGAAGTCGGTCACCACAACCCCGACATGGTAAAATATGATAATATTGTTTTTTGTAAAGCAAGTTATTCTAAACAACGGCGTTATGAGTTGACATATGTTCTTAGTAACAACATTAATAAAAGCAATATGATCATTAAATGTTATGAAGAAAAAAGATCTGAAAAAGAAAATTATGAATTTTAACTGGTTCTTGGTAGCAACAGTGTGAATAAAAAAATTATGATCACAAACTGTTAGGAGTTTCGGTGATAGTATTAAAAATGTATGAATGAAAAAATTATGAAAACTAAAATTATGAAGAGTGATAATTATGAACAAAAATCGGTAATAAGACCAAAAATAAGAGTTAGAATTTTATGTGAGCTGATAAATTCGCTATAAATTTATTTGTGTAAAGTAATTAGCGGCTTTTTTGTGGTACTTTCATTGTAACAAGCAGAAAGTTATTCGTATATATACAGGGTGACTTATTTTGTCACTTTCGAATTCGAGGACGTGATAGTTTGAGATCATACACGAAGATCATGATAAAAATGGTACACTTTGGAATAACATGATTTGGGTTCAAATGATGGAAAATGACGTCTCCTATATCATTTTAAAAATTTCGATCTAATTACCAATAGCCCTGTATAAAGGATAGTCCTTTACAAGGTAGATTAAGGATTCGTACTACTGAGCACGGTGCCATATAGATTCGTGTCTCCCTAAGAATAGATGTTACGATATTTTTTAATAATCTGAATTATATTTTCGTAGGTTATAGCAAATAACGATGGAGACAGCTTTATGCCAGAAAGTCCAAATATCAAGAAACCAGGAAAAAGAGACATTATTTATTCTGAAGAGTCCCCAGATTTTTGTTCCCCGAATATAAAGACTGGTTCTCTGGGAACGTTAGGTCGGCAATGCAATATTAGCTCTGCTGCAACAGATGGCTGCGACCAATTATGCTGCAGAAGAGGATATAAAGAAATGACCGTCAGAGAGACTGAAAATTGTAATTGTCAATTCAAGTGGTGTTGTGAAGTCATTTGTCAAACTTGTTATGTTAAGAGGGATATACAAACATGTTTATGACCTAAAAGGTCATTAAGTTATGACAATAAATATATACCAGTATTATAACCATGTTCTTCTACAGATATAATAAAACATAATAAAAAGTTGCACTTGTCTATAATTTTCTATTTCCTATCACTAGATGGGTCAAATGGAGCGTCTTGTCCATCTTCAGAAGGGGGGGGTTCGTCACCTGATTCCATATCCGGGTCTTGAGCTTCTTCTTCCCCTGTTTGTCCACTGAGTGGTAAAGTATCATCTTCTTCTTCTTTTTTATCGTCGTCTCCTTTATCTTCATCATCATCTTCTTCTGTTTTATTATCGTCAGGTTGGGGGGCATCATCAGGTAAGCCGAGATATTTGTTAGGTTTTCTTCTCGGCTTAATGATATCGTGTACTGGTCGATCAGTAACGAAAATATCTTTACCTGGTTCAAAAAGTTGATCACATTCATCTATTTCACCTTTTCTTTTGGCTGTTATATAGTTATATAGCATGTGAATTTTCCAAATATCTGATTCACTAAAATCTCTGTATTCTCCAATTTCGTCTGGGTGTGATCCCTGAAAGCAAAGTTATAATTTGATAATGTGAATATAACATCGCAATACCCTATAACTATATTCTGAGATAAAATAAGCACAAGAAGGTAATTCAAATTTGCACTTTTTGATTGATTTGAAAATATTTAGTATTTTCTTCAGGACTAAATTTAGCGAATAAAAAATCTACAATTGGAAATCTATCAACAAAAAGTTTAAAAGATTAATTTACATAATATATGTATTTCAAGATTTCTTTATGTAAAGCAATCCGACATGTAAATGTTATTTATACTTTTTGACCGGATTTGTCGCGTTAATTTATATTTTACATTTTCACTCGAAGTTTCGGGGTCTTTGCTGCTACACTGAGACTGAGAAACAGATGGAGATGGTGTATTACTATTTCCACCTATCAATCAAATGCCTGACATCTCAGTCGCTCGTGCGTGACCAAGGGGTCTGGAAAGACACCGAAACGTCGAGTTAAAATGTAAGTATAAATTTTACGCGATATAGCCGATTAAAAAGTGTTTCTTTTTTAAATTATGAATCGTGAAAACTTAAGACAATATAGTGCTTTTTATACTTTTTATCATACTAAAGTTGGTCATGAAATGTACAGTTATACATTACCACTGGTTTTATTGTAGCTCCGCCGTTGGCTGTATACTTATGAAAACTGAAGTGGCCTGCACTATTGAAATCGTAATCGACATCATGAAATAACCACTCTTTGTTGTCAAGCTTCTTGAACAGATCGGTTTTATCTAAAAATATTGTAACCATAATATTAAAACTAACGTGTTCTATTATAAAAATTAACTCGATATAGTGTGAGTCGAACTCATTTACTCGGTTTGTGAGTGTTTTTTCTGTGACATACCAAAAAAAAAAACCTTTTTTTTCATTATTTACTGTAACAAGGTGGCGCAAAATTAATAATTCTCGAATAAATTATAAATTTGGCCACTAACGTCATATGTTAATAAAATTTGACATTTGTGAACTGGGATAGATATAAAAATAGATAAAGCAGCGCTATAGAACCCAAGAACACAGAATAACCGTTTGAATACCTATAATCGAACGGTGATATTCCTGCATCGTGAACATCGTGTTTCGCCAATTGGATAATGCTTAGCTGCTCATAACTTTTCGGGGTGGCTGCTACGGGAATCGTCATTCGGCCAAGAATATCGTGTCTGTATTTTTTTGAAAATGTCATCGGCAATATGGTTTTAAATGGTATTAAAATACTAATAACGGGAATATATGAGCAGGGCTTGGTGTACATGCGGTTATAATTAGACGGCATCAAGGCACACTGGTTCCCCAGAATTTGTTTAGATTTAGATTTTAGTCGGTTCGATTTCTGGGTGAAGCAAGCAAACTTTCGAAAAGTCTTTGAATGCAGTTTTATTTATTTTCCAAAATAGGGGAATGTTTCTTTGGAGTGGAGTTTTCTATCTCTATTATTTGGAGTACTTTCCCTCCAGGGGGCATTCGGGGATTCAGGGATTCCACCCTGAAGGTATATATACATATCATATAGATATGATGATGTTTGTAATTTTTTTAAAGTAGGTACTTAAGTACATATGTTAATTTAATGCCCCATCTTCAATTTTCATTTTCATAGTTGGGTTGCCCTTTATACATAACGTGCTCTTTTATTTGTGTGTTTTTTTATTCTGGATTTGTTTTTGTGCCTAATAAAGGGTTAATAAATAAATAATAAATAAATAAATAAATATTTCTGACACTCACACAACATTATCTAGCCCAAATTAAGTTTCTTAAAGAACTTGTGTTATGGATACTAGATAACTGATATACTTAAGAAATATATAAACATACATATTGAATAAATACATATTTTTATTAGAATAAACTTAAATAAACATATAAATATCCATGACTTGACGACTAATATTTGTGTTCATCACACAAATATTCGCCGCCGCCGGGATTCGAACCCAGGACCTCTGGCATAGAAGGCAATGTATGCTACCACTACACCAGCCGGTCGTCAGATAAATAAATAAATATGTTTATATGTATCAATTATTATTACAGTTTTGAAAGATTTAAGATTTATATTTAAACAGGTAATTATATATATACAGAATTATTTGTTATTGGACCCGCATCTATGAAAGGGTTAGGGTGTTACCACACCAATCGATCAATCGTCGATCAAAGGCGTCGATCGATGGCAGAATGGAACTGTCAACGTCAATCGATCGTTTTTACTAGGTAAAAAAACCGATCGCCGTCGGTCGACCGTCGTTACACCGTGGTAGCAACCCTATACAGTAGGTCTAAACCAACCATTGTCGCTATAGAACTACCCATCCTAAAATTTACCATACATACATACATAACGTCCCTTATGGGGTAGGCAGAACACTATAAGATATAAACCATCTAATGTCACAATTGATACATTTGGAGGTACCATAATGATGATGAGAGACTTGCAGTGACAGGGGGTCAGCCTATCGCTCACAAAAACGTCAATAAAACCTCCGTCCCTTAACTGACTTTTACAGTATGCCCGGGAAGATAAGCAGCTGGCGCTTTCTATGTTTTTCTTTTGCTCTCAGTCCAGCATGGAAGATTTACCATTTTTGAGTTATTTCAAAAAGTCAATCCATTTCCATCTAACTGTATTTTGAATTTATGTAAATGATAAATGATCCATGATATGAATAAAAAAAACCTGTAAAGCTATCTCTTCCAGACATATTATGTTCTTTTTATTTTCTAAGTTTACCTTTTGTCATTCTGTGAAAAATGACAAAAGGTAAACTTAGAAAATAATAAATAAATTTATTCGAACAAGCACTGGAAATGTTGCGGAAATATACACTTGACCTGACTGATATTACTTTTTTACTAAACATCAAAAATGGAGGTTGAATTAGACATTTCCATCACTCAAAATTATGTAGGTACTTTAATTAGTAAGAGCTCTTTCGCTAGTATACCTAGACAAAAAGTAAACTATCCCTATGCCAAATTTCATTCAATTCCGTTAAGCCGTTCTGCCGTGATTGAGGAACTAATCCGAACATCCGTCCCAAATGTCTACTTGATACAATAGTAAAAAAAATATTCGAAAATAAAATCGAAGGATTAATTTTGCGCCAATTTCTACAATAAGACTCTAGATGATCGTGATGATGCTATGGGTTTTGATAAGCTAGCGACCGTCAAAGTATGCGGCATTAACAGCCGTATCTTTTGATTGCACTAGCATACAAGATCGATTTTTCTCACCATTTTTTGAAACAAAGGTATGCAAATTTGACAGTTTCATATTAATTTCAACTTGATCTGTGATCATGAGAAAAAGGTTCTTAACAAACAAAAAGATAGAAGGACAACAAATTTTGTGTTTTCTTTTGAGGTACGGGACCTAACAAACAGATTATTTAAAAATCTACCTGACAAGATGTTCGCTTCCACTACTTGTATGAAGTCATCACGATTGGGAGCATTGTGCTGCGCCGGTACTCCAGCCAAAGCTAAGATGGTTTGACCAATATCTCCAAGACTGCTCATACAGTCATATCCTAAGATGACTTTCTGCAAGAAAATACAAATATGTTTTAGTTTTAAGCTTAAAACAAATCAAAAAATCTAGACTAGATTAGGTATTCAAATTATTGAACATGTAAACAAAATACAACAAGAGAATCAAGCGTAAGTACTGTTCAAATCTGAAAAGTAGGTTTTAATTATTGTATATGTACCTAAACTTACACAAAATAGGAACGATTTAAAGTGTCAATATAGACTAATGTTTTCGTGATCTGTGCATATTTCCTGAGTTTAATCTCCCCGAAAATCTGCTCATTTTCATGTTACGTATCCAATGAAGATTTGAATTTTGAATTTAGCTTTAATGTCAATTGAACTAATTTTTTGTTTCAATTAAGATTTATTAATTTTGTGTACTTTTTAATTTTTTTTCAAAAATACATCTAATGCTCCTAACATAAGGATACGTAAACTTTGTACTACTTAAAAAAAATTCTCTCATGGTCTGAAATAAATAATGTTTACTTATGAATTCTAAAGTTAAGTTATTCAACGTGATGAAGTGTAATCAAGGATTCTAAACAAAGAATTCAGTATATTCGCATTAAATTTAATTAGCTGTAATCAAGAGATCTCCTACAATATTTATGATTGTTTGCACGTCAAAGTTTTATAATGGTGTTATCGCAGAAATAAAAATTATTCTAGTAATTAGTACAGTACTCCCAAATTAATAATGCGCATACAGATCTTCACTATTTTCCGTATTCCCGGAAACATCCGAATCATTGAATCGTAAGAGCTCTAAATAATGCACTTGCATTTTGCACCTTGGCCAAAAACAATAGGTGTCAATATGATCTGTACACAATCGAAAACCATTCGGGCGGCCAGCGGCCACTGTCGCCGGTTAGTCAAAGGTCCGTTATGTCGTCTTTATATATTGTTTTCGATTGTGTACACATGATATTGACTTCTATTTCCTTGAATCAAGGTGCAAAATGCAATTGCATTGCTTAGGGCTCTTACGATTCAATGATTCGGTGGTTTCCGGGATTACGACCATTAGCGAAGATCTGTATGTGCACTATTAATTTGGGAGTGGTACTGTGGGAGTACTAATGTGTACTGTATTTGAAATTCTGTCAGTCTCATGAATATTTCTTGATTTGGATGAGACGATAACAAAAGCCGATGTAAACCGACCACCGACCACATCTTCACTTACACATTGAAGCAAAACGCGGGTTTCTTTAACAATAAAAGTTTTTTAAGTATCAGCTTATTTAAATATAAAGTACATCCTGCACCACATAATTTCGCTGCTCTATCTAAAGAGGAGATTTCTGGGTTATAATACTATAAGCGCAGCTGATGTATGCTAAGAATGTCAGGTACCTTAAAACAAGTTCTTACAATTTTGCAGCCCCAAGATATACGTCCCAATAAATTGCTTGAAAATGTTGGATATTTTTTTACTTAGAACCTGTTCAATACATTTTCACTACCTACGTAATGTGGAAGAAGCGAAAGCGGTATGTCTGGATCGCAGCCATTGGCTTTCCCTTGTCTCTGCTTACCCCAAAGGGAGACAGGTGTGAAGTTAGGTATGTATGCACTTATTTTATTTATTTAAAACTTTATTGCACAAATAATTGGAGTACAATGGGCAGACTAAATGCCATTTGGCATTCTCTACCAGTCAACCACCACAAAAGCAGAGATGTTTTTATTTTATCTAAAAAAAGTAGACAGATTTTGTTTTTCTTTCAAAAGCATACCTGTACACCACTGCTCGTAAAGTCAGCCATGCTATGGTCCTTGCAGGATAGTTGTCCTTTTCGGTTTATGAAGAATACCCATCGACTAGCACTGTCATTGGTCGGTGGAGTTAGCAGTTCAGAAAATGACAATCCAGTAGCTCCATTCACTGAATCCAGGTAGCCTCTTATTCTGTCTCGTAGAACTTTATCTGGATTGTTCAAGTATTTAGGTATTAACTAGTTGAATCCTGCTTCACCTCAGTGCATATGAATTCCTATTTTATCCTTTTGAATATTGAAAACAAATTAAGCTATTCTACTGCGAAAGTCCTGTCAAAATCGGTCTCCCCGATTCAGTGATTAGCCGGAATAAACAAGAAGACAGATTTTTATTTTAATTGATGTACCCTTTATATTTTTATATTTGTCGATTGAAAAGCTGTTAATTTGAATTGACAAACAGATACTTGAATTTCGTTTATTTGTATAGATTTATGTAGGTACTGTAAAGACGTCCGAACTCTATACGTTACTCATGACCCTACATCCTAGGAAAATATAGTTCTGTATGAAAGTTAAGTTTTACATAATCAAGGAATGCAGAGCATTAAAAAAACCGACTTCACGTCAAAACTTTGGCCGAAGAGTGTCATCCACGTTAAACATTCTCCGAAATCAAAAATAATACGGTATATATATTACAGAAAATGAAATAGTTGATAATATACATATAAATGTAAGCTTTATGTATAGCTGTCTTCTTTAGGGTGTTACCTGTTATAAGGGTGCTATTTGCTACCTCACCAATCGATGGACGTCGACCGACGCACGAACAGCTGTAAAGAGCGGATTTTTTTGGCATAGAAAAACTATCGAACGACGTCGACTGTTTGGTTCGTCATGGGTTCGTCTGTCGATCGCCATCGATGGAGTAACACCCTTAGAAACTGACAAACAACTAATGTAAACAGAAGATAATGTTTTCTTATGTAAAATGTGAAGTAACCTATTATCGTAACCTATTATTGTTATTAGTTGAAGAAACAGCAGACGATTTATTCCAATTTGGATCACTTTTAGCTTTTTAGCTAGATTCAGTAAATTGTATAATTTAACGTCATTTAATTAGAATTTAGTTTCATTTTGTAGAAAGAATGAGGAAAATTTAGAAAAAAGAATAAGGAAATAATTTCGTAAGTCAACAAATAATATGGTTTTATTAAGAATTCACGTTTTTATTTTGTATTTTTCACTACTTTATATTTATTCGTTACGTTATGCAATGTTTTGTAAAATGATAGTGCGTACAGTCAATGAATTTTTTTTACTCTCGTTTGAATGCTATTATATTATATATATACAATTATAATATTTATACTTCATATACTCGTAGGGAATGAAAGGTTAAAGAAGGTCAAAAGACACAAGGATGAATTAAAGTTAAAATAGCTACATATAAATAACTAGTTGTTGCGCGCGCTTCACCCTACAGTACACTAGCTCTATGCCAAATTTCATCGAAATCCGTTGAGCCGTTCTCCCGTGATTGAGAAACAAACATCCATACATCCAAACTTTCACATTTATAATATTAGTAAGATATTTTTAACAAAAGATGCTGAAATATTTACCATAAGAGACTTGATCGATATAATACGGCACTACACCCATAGGCCATATGTTAAATTTTGTCATCTCTTCATCTGTTAGGTCAAAGCCAGGTTCCGATTCGGCGTATTTTTTAGAGGCACCATCTCCTATCCTTTTGAAGGTTCGTTTCTTATTCGTTTTATATGCATGTAGATCTGAAGCCGTTTTAGAAAGTTAATTGATTAATTTGAAAATGAAAAAGTGCTCGTAGTTCGCTACTTGTTTTAAGTCAGGGTATAATACGACGGACGTTCAAAATATCGTTTAGATATGAACACTTAAATTATTTAATTAAAAATTACACTTTTGGGCACTTACTCCTTATGCATCCCAAACATAGATATAGTAAAAATATACTCTGTATTTTAAGTAACATAATTTTCAAGAAACAACCTGCGAATATTCCAAATATATGACCATTAAAGAACTGGTTATTGAAAAAATCAATCCCGCTATCGTAAATTCGATAACAAAATGTTATGTGCACAAATAAAAAAGTAAAATATGCATAAAATATTTATCTCGATTTGTTTATTGATTTAATCGAATCAAGAAAATTGTCCTATAAAATCGATCTGTATGCCTGGGGATTCTTAAAGATATCTCGTGTGAAAAATTATTCACGGTATTTCAGATTCAGCCACGCCATTCGTATCCTTTATGACAGATTTCTCAGTTCATAAACATAAATTTTCCAACGACCACGATATTCGTGGGAACGCGCCGCGGGCTTCGCCGACCACCAACACTGATCGACTTTTCACTTTCGAGACATAAAAACATTCAAAAAACAACTTAAATTCTTATGAGATAAGGATTTATTCGATTCAACATTGATAGTTTTGTTAGAAAATAAGTTCCTTTCAGAAAATTGTTCGATGTTAAAATGGTGGATGGTTGAAATTACAATAAGACAAACAGTGGAGTTATGACAGTTTGTCTTGTGCGCAAAGCTTGTGCATAAATTTCGAAATGAAAACATCATCGTATATCGTACAGAGGACATCTTTCGGGGTTGTTGTGCCCAATGTATTGCCATCTATCAAATTGCCAATAAACGGTTGATTGTAATACGTGTATTTATTCATCATTTCATTGTTATAAATGTTAGAGTTTTTGCATTTGTTGAAAATAGATACCTACTTTTATTTATTATTTACAGATGGTAGCGTACAACCGCCTCCTTAGTAAATACCACTGACCAAATAGCTGTGATCTGAACAAGGGAAAATCAGGATAGGCAGTGGAATTACCGGCACTTACTGGCAATTATTTTCCGGTTAGCAACTAAAATCCTCTAGATTGGCAACCTTAGAGTTTTAGGTGTAAATGAGCGTCAACTAAACATCAGATAACCTTCCTGAGTGTTTGCAGGATAATCAGGATAAACACACGGATAAAAGACGACCTCCAACCATATTTTTGGAATAAAATAAAAAGATATGATTTAGAGCGTTTCTTTATGGAATTTGTTTAGAAAACGCAATTACTTTTACCTGAAATTCGTCTTAACTTTTTCGATAAATTTACTAGAAGATCGCGAGGCTCTTCCCCTGGTTGACGAGGAGATTTGGGCCATAAACCAAGCTGACAACGTCCTAGCACTCAAAACTCTATAGGATGGTATACGGATGAAATAATACAATAATTAATTTCACAAACTCCTTGAATTAAGAGAAAACATTTAATTAACATAATCATAGAGACAATGAATTAAAATCATCGAGCCCTTCGATCTGCTCATCAATAAACCAAAAAAAAATAATATTGACATGATGAGTACCTATTTCATATGCCACTAGATTTATCTTAATTGCAGTCTTCGACACTCCAAACAAGTTAACTAATTTACGAGTAATTAGCCACTACCACTTCACGATCACACATATTCACACTCTTCTTTCTATGTTTGCATGTATTAAATTACTTTAGCCAGACAAATATAACTAACTAATACAATGTAATGACGGAGACATTGTTTTTTTTTTACACTGTATTTTTATTAACTCTACGCGACATTTTCCTTTTCTCTTGATTGAATGTGACAATGAAGCCAAAGATCTTAGATGCCTATTGCAGTCGTCTCTTCCGGAGCATATCAGGAAAAAGGGTGATAAAAGATTATTCCATATTATCTTTACTACCTTGAATCGATAGAAGGAAAGGTTTTGCCTGATAGTCCAATGGATCAGAAAGCAGCAGATCAAGATCGAGCGTTACATTACCTGTCAAATTTCCCCATCCAATTTTAACTTAATGTCGAGGGCATAGAATTCAGATTGAAGTATTTTTTTTGACATATTTGTAACGCTTGATGTGCTGCCTTCTGTACAACTGGATATTCTTTTATTTTAAAGGCGAACACTGGATCTAGCTGATGGTAAGTAGGACCCCGGTCTACAATAAAATAAATAAATAATAATCTGGTGTACTTCCTGCTCCTGGAAACCCAATTTAAAGAAATAGAAATTGTCTGTGGTGTTTTCCCTGACCAGAAATTTTCTGAAAAAAAGATAATTTTGGAACACTGAAGAACTACGACTACGATATCATATTTGAAATCAACAAATTGACAACAAAATTAACGAAAAACAGTCCTGATGTAGAAAACTATTGTATCACAAATATTCCTCAGAGAAAAAAATATAGGAAGGTACTTTCAGATTTACTGGTTCAAAAATTTACACAATAAGGAGGCCGTAGTTTTAAAAACTGTGTTTTGATCATAATTGGTCATTATGAATAAGATGCCAAGCCTGGAGATAGTGGCAAATCACATCAAGGATTCAAACAGCGATCTTGAAGGAGGCCCTTCTCCAACAGTGAACCCTTATGAGCGGGTACAGTACAGTACAAACTACCGGAAATTAGGTTCCATTATGAACTTGTACTATAGAGATCCATAGTAAATGCCTACTCTAATATTAAAAGAGTAAATATGCTAGTCTAATAATATGTATCCTAAGATCCATACAGGGTGTCCCAAAAATGACACGTATCCGTGACATTGGAGCCACTTGAAAATACTTCAGTTGACAGATAAAAGTGTTAAGGTGTATTTTGTGGAAAAATAAATAATAATTAGTTGAAATTTCTTGATAAAACACAATAGAGATTAATATCTCAAAAACCAGAGAACTTTTATAAAACCTATTTTGATGTTATTTCATAAGCCTTAGGTCCATCTACCTCCAGGAAACGTGTCCCGGAAACGTGTAGTTTTTGGGACACCATGTGTACTAATATGAGTAAAAGAAAGCAAGTTGAAGATTTTATTTCAAAGCGCTCCATAATCTAAAAGTACAAGCCAGATTTAGAAAAATGTCCTGGTGCAAAAATACCATTTCTTGGAGAACGTTACTTATACTGGTGATTCACTTTCGAACTTCGAGGACGTGATAGTTTGAGATCATACGTGAAGAGAAAATGTAATAAAACAAATATTGAATGAAAATGAAATTAAAAGTTCAGTACGCAACGCATGGTTACACCACTGTCACTGGTACGGTACGGCCTCACGCACGGCGCTATCAACACAGAATGGGTAGGTTGGTATAGACGGCTTCGCGAACGGTCGTCGACCTGGTAAAAATCTTTATGTATTTATAGGGAATTCTGCTGAAAAATTAAGTACCTACTTTTATTACATAATTTTGATCAGAATCGAGTACAGAGTGCAGATAAAGATTTATTTCCTATTATTGCAAATTTCATTTCAATATCTAAAATTTGTCACCAGCCACCCTGTATACACTTAGCAATTTATTCGGTTGGAATAAGGTTCAAAGTACAATGAAAATGTAAACATAGTATAACACGTGACTGTACCTATAGAAGCGGGCATCTATTACCCATATACAGGGTTCATTTGTAGACACCGGCCAATTTTTTTTTACACCATAAATATCATTAATAGAAACGATGTTTGCAAAAAAAAAATGTTTTTTTTTAACAAGGAAATTAATATATCCGCTAACGTATTAAGCAAAGCTTGGTCACTCTAAATTACCATTAAGTACTACGTCGTAGTATTATCAGTGAAATGCCGCGTCGTAGTAGCTATGTTCATCAACAGAGACTATTTTTTGAAAAGTTTGTTGTTCCATATTTCTACTTTTTTGTATTGAGCGACGCTAAAATAAATATGCAGATATGTTTATATCGTATCAAAGAAACTAACATTTAAATTTGGTTGGTGACTAAAAACTAACCCTGTAAACTAAATGTAATCATGTTCAGATAGGAACTGGCCCTGTACAAATACTACCAGGAATCCTTTATGAAGTTGCTTAGGTCTCAGATTTTTCTATGTAACTTAGGTCACTTTGATTACTTGCAATAAAGTCATGCTACAATTTTAATATTCCGTGTAAATGTTAGAATTATTTGAGAAACAATTTTGCTATTACCTATGTGTTCGATTATACGTGTCACTGTTTAAATAAGTAAAAAGTATATCACTAATTCTGAGATATTGTAAGAACACACCAAAAATATTTTCAGTTTCAAGGTTTAAATTTTCAACTTCAAAATGTAGTTTTCGGGTTATTTACCAGCATCGCATCGGTATACTTAATAGCCTAATTGAAAATTACCTAATAGGGTTTGTCAACCAAAACAGGGTATGCACGATTAAAAACGTTGGGATCAACTATTCCAATATAAACCAAAATTTTCAATGTCAAAAAACAAGATGGCGTATTGCCAACACTAAATGTGTCAATTGCTGAGTGCACAGTCCCAATAATTAACAGAAACTGGTTCATTTCTGACGATTTATAGGTTCATTCATGGACTCTATGTTTCAATAAATTTATTGATATGTAAGCGACTATGATCCCAAAGTTCCATTTTGAGAGTTAAAAAAAGGAAAATGTTCCTCAAGGCACAATCAAACATTTCATCCTGCGTAGATTCTTAACTATGGCTATTCAACGAAAGGATAGTACCTACTCAACTTGTAGAAAGATGTCGCACAAGCTGTACTTTAGACGACTAAAAGAAGTAAAACAAAATAGTATTTGATCAATTTTGTATTTTTAGTAACAACTAATCAATATTTTAAATTATAAATAGATACTGCTAATGTACAATCAATATTTGTTTATTTATACTGTCAACCCTGGACGAAATATAACTTTCGAACTAAGCACATATTTTTTACAACAAATGATTTGAGATTCAGATAAGTTCAGCTGATTTCAATTGAGATGATTAACTAAAATAAACAGTTAAAAATATTATATTCACATAAATAACTTATAAATACATAATAAAATAAGACAATATTTAGATGCGTAAAATTAGTAGTTATTCTGTATTGGCAATTTAAATTAAAGGCGGGCTTATTGATATTTTATTTTCCGAATGTACAATTCATATTAAAACAAGCCGTCACATATAAAATGTTGTTTAAAATGGCACTTCAGTTCAGAACTTTGGAGAGTAAGGCCGCTTGAACCACACGTAAGAAATAAAATACTTAAACACGGTTAGGGTGCTACCACAAGTACCACACCAATTGATCGACGTCGATCGGTTTTTTGACCGATTGGAAAAACTATCGATTGACGTTGACTACTAAATTCTACCGTCGATAGATGTTGTCGATGGACGATCGATCGATTGGTGTGATAACACCCTTAGAGTTATCAAAATCAAGTTACTGCTTTTGGGTAACACTTCATAATACGGTTAAATATTTCACACAAGAGACCTCGGATTAAAATACAAAATATCACAACCTTTTCGCTGTAATCAGTTATTGTGAATTAAAGTGCGTTCACAGAATTATACTACAAAATTAAAAAAAAAACTTCAGTCTTTCAGATGCTTTGCATATTTGCATTTTAACCATCCGGCTCGATTACAGACAATTATTTACAATATTTTTAAAAGCGCATTGATTAAAACGTTAGTACTTGAAATACTTGTTTTTAAAATACCTACCGACTGTCATAACATCGGATTTTTGACTACCTACATTATTTTATTACAATAAACATACACTTGAGTTTTTTAATAAATATTTAAATAGTGAACTTATCTTAGTTTTTTTCTTGATTTTAACAATTAATTACATTTCATAATATTTTAAAAACATGACAGAATGTTTTGAAATCTACTTACGAACTAGCTATGTTTTATATCACATAATATCATTTGCATTAGCATATAAATAAAAAGACTTTATTAATAAATAAAGTTTCACGGATTCATATATGCAAACTGTCGAATTTGGCTGAAATTTTGAAAAAGTCGGAATTTTTGAGGTTAACAAAGAGGTTTACTTAATTTTCAAACGAAAATATTGTCATTATATTATCGTCAATAATAATTATGATTACCGAGTCAAAATGCAAAATCATAAATGAACTCGTAGCTAATCTGTTACAGCCCAGTCAACAGTTTGCGTCTAAAAGTTACAAGAAAAATATGTAACGTATATGTAAGTTACAACCAGTAACACATGCAAATAAAATAACATTAACAGGACAAGCGAATTTTTAAAAGTATCTACATGAGAACTTAAAGTCCGACATCTTGCCAACTTAATCTCAAAATATCGGAACGCGGCAACACATATAGTAAGTATAATACTGATATTTAATTCGTTTAATATTTAATTAAAATTCTCGAGAGTTATCTTGTAGAGTTGGACGGCAATGATGGTGCTACGTGGTGACTGATAACGAGCCCAACTTTCCTTCACGATTTATAAACCACCTTAAGTACATACGTTTAAGTCACAGAATTCGTTTAACGAACTAATTGTAACATAAAATTACAATTACAAGATAATTACGCTGTTTATGCGCCAGTTAAGCGCATCTACTTTGTACAATCTCACAACTTTGGGTCATCAAGATCAAGAGGCTAACTCCAAGAATAAAAATTAATACAAAAACATCAACTTTAAAATGATATTAAAAAATACCATTCAAAGTAGTCGATAACATTCTATGTAAACCTTTCAGATGCAACTGCAAACATCTTCATAATCCTAAAATAAATAAATGACACTCCTGACCGCGGGAGGAAACCAATAAGACTAATTCTATTAATAAAATAAAGATGACGCCTGTACAACTAATCGGTGTGAACTGGTCTCATTAGTTTCCAAGCCACAGAGTCAATTTAAAAATATATAACGCTACTAGATCACATGTTTGCACTTAATAGCCAAATAAATTAACCGACGAGAAATTGACTCCATTTCTTGCGGGTTCAAAAGAAGATAAATTAAATAGTGATAAAGAACTATTTACAAAAGTCAACATGAGTAACGATCAGACCATCTCATCTTGATGAGAGAAAACTAAATCAACTATTTACACGACTTTATCAAATCAGTTAGTCTAAAGTCAGTCTACTTCGAGTCACAGCATCAGCACAAAAGTGTCTTTATAATGTTCAGTGAGCAGAAGCTTTCTATAAGCACGTATGTACGACTTTCTCCGTGTGACACATTTTACACTTCACTTCGCAACACCAATGGAACGTGCAATTGCAGCGCTCCACCACGATCACAGTTTCAGTCCGGTAGCCGCGGCCGCAACACATCAGGTCGCAGCCGTCGACGCCGATACTGGTGTCGTTGCAGGTCCTCCCGTGCGTGCCTGGGATGCCAAGCCTGGGGTTCTTTTCGCAGAACCCCGGCGATGGCTCCAGGTAAACCAAGTCTTTAGCGCCTGGTGACTTGTGCTCCGGGTTGTGCGGCCGCAACTGGAACCTGTAGCGATCTCGCCGGGGCACCCTGTGAGGCAAGGCTGCGTCATTCCTCTGCACGGGCGCGTCCAGATCCGCGTTGTGCATCATGACCCTCGAAGCGCCGTCGAACCGATCCTTCAGCGCATCGCCCACCGATCGGAAACTCGGCAGCCTCATCCAGCACGTCTTGACCGTGCAAGATCCGGACATGCCGTGGCACTTACATTCCTGACGCATCTCCGTTTGCACGTGCTGTATGGACAAACACAAACTCATTAAACTACAAACATCATTAATTAATTTTACGTATAGCAGGAGGTCGATCAGAATTAAATTTATGATACGAGAAGACTTCAAAAAACTATTGAATTCTTTTGATAACTGTGATCGATGATCATAGGAGCTACTCCATCGATCGCATCTCACGATCGGGCAAATTGTTACAAATCGTAAAGAGGTGGGCCGGTCGTCACCGCGCGTGGACAGATCATAAATCATACTCTAGGGACATTCATCATTCTTAGAAGGTAAGTAAATGACGCGAGGAGCGAGACAACGTAAATATTATCTCGTGCCACAGCGCAGACACTTCGTAGAATGTAGTTGAGAATTGTAGGTACGTTTAGTGTCTAAATATGTGTTAAAAATCGTTGGAATGTTGTGAATATTCATCAGATGGACACCCAGAGCGGCATCGTGACATGAATTAACGTTGTCTGTTAATGATTCGGTTGAGCTCGAGGCGCCGAGCGTCCCGTTTTGATGGATTTTAGGCAGGTTGGTGATTATGCAAATGTGGGAGTGAGGTAGGAGGGAGGAGCGCGAGCGCAACGAATGGATGCCTGTTGCGCATGCGCAGTCGTCGCGCGCCGGCCGACGCCCGACCCTCCGACGCATAATTAATATCACACTTAGCGACACGTCAAGTAGTCGACAATCGATCGCGCCATGTAATGTAAATATGAGGCGATGACAATACTCACACTTGATGATTGGCTCGAGTGTTTTATTTATCGCATTGAGTGTTTATACAGTGCTACCATTGAAGCAGTGATTGGTCGATCGGTGTTGAGTGATGATCTCTTTTCTCAAACTATATTTATTTCTAACCGAAGCGTTTCTTTAAACAACTTTGATTATCTTAACAACCTTGATATGAAAACATGAATTCATTGCCGTTTTCACTTACGCCAAACAAAGCTTCACTTAATATAAGCAAATGTCTTAGCATCAATTACTTTTTCAACAATAGCTTTGCATTAGGCAACATATAATCCTAAAATGTGTTTATTTTGACTTTGAATTTTTTTAAACGACTTTAAGTTTTCTGTAAACGTCTTGTAATTAAGGTCATGATTTTTTCCGTAACCAACTAGGCCATGTAGCAAATGGAAACAGTAATATAAGATTTTGTCAACTTACAGCTCTGCCAGCTTCATTATTGTGCAGATTCATTTTCTCTCTCAAAGTTTTCCCACGTTCGCCAGTGTCGACGAATTCTCTGCTGAATTTGAAGCCGAACCCGATGTTGTCGCTGCACCCGCCCCATTTCCAGACGCGAACGTTGGCGGCGGCGGCGGCGCGGGAGCGGTGCGGCGCGCGGTCTACGTGCGAGTAGTCACAGGTACACGACTCGATAGAACCCTCCGCACACGCTCGCGACACCGCATGCGTTACACCCGCACTCGTAATCGCATAAATAAACGCCGTCTCACGACACCCTGAAACAAAAGAAAAACATATTCAACATCCAAAAATAAACGCAGAATTTCAAATTGAAAAATAGACTGCATAACTTCAATAAGGAATGTGAAACATCCAAATTAAATCCACTGCGAAACGAAGGGTCGAAACAATTTGAATACTCAGGTTATTAAATTGAAATATTTCGGGTTCATTGTGAAATCACTTTTAACATATCTATACAGACTCCAATTAATACGTTACATCAAAGTTCACACAATAAAATTTAACACAAAGCAATAATAATATAAGTTTGTTGCATTCATCCATCTCAGATGGTCGATACTCTCATTCCATATCGAATACTATAAATAATTAATGGCCCGGTATTAGAATCAAATACTCATAAAATACAATTAAAAGAGAGAGGGTATATATCTCTTCGAATGAAAATAAAAGAAGTCATCCTTACCTACCCGAGAGATTATAAATTTGATCATTACAAGTGCTTACGGCGCGCGCATCGAATTCACTCTTTTATTAACGATTAATAAAATATTGAACAATCTGTGTTCAGCATTGGCTTTGTTCCATTAAGCTGGTACATTTGTATAGTAAACAGATTCGCCGTGAAACATAACTTTGATATTTTTAAAACATAAAACTATCCAGTGATCCGTACATAGTTATTATCTTGTTATTAATTTGCCTGCGTAGACATTGTAATTTTATGGCATAATACGTATTAATAGTCTTGGCTATTGTAGTAAGCCTGTCTCATTAAATAATCTCGCCTCATACGGCGTCAAGGTTAAGATGAAATTCCTCGGAGGTTATAAACTGTAAATACTTCGATGCCTAACTCAAGCAAGATGAATGTATTACTATAATTTAATAAGCTATTAATGCCAGTTATAATAACCCGTGTCGCCTCCTTGGCTAATGCCATTCATTTACAAACACGACAACTCCGAAGGCTCGCGATCGCCTTTGGTGGGCTTCCGGCCACCTCGACCCGTTCAGCTATAAAAACGCTAATCGAAAAAAGGATAAATATAAAATGTTATACGGAATATGTATTTATTATTATTTATATTAATAATATGTGGAACGAGCAAAGCAAAGCCCTCACCAACGTTATTAAGGGACTCAATAAGCAAATGAAATCATTTTTTTATTGAGTTGTCATCGTGCAAGGATATAAATTACGTTGCGCGCACTCCGCAGCGCAGCGCCTGCGCCGCTTTTTGTGGTTCCCTTTACGATGTTATACAAAAGTTTTTAATTCAGCAATTACTTGCGACGATCGATCGAGAATTTTAATGTCAATTTTACCATCATTCAATGTTCGAAGGAAATTAATTCAACGTATACGAACATACGAAATCAGAATAGTTGACGGTTTGGGCATTTATCTTCAGTAATGACTTGAGAACGTTATCTGGCATTAACTATAACGAATAGGTGCAGGTCAATTAAATATGGCACGCGTAAATAATGCTCGTAAACTGATAGCTTTCGGCTAATTCGATTTGGAGCTGAGTCTCATATTTAATGTTATATGATAGTTACTAAGAGCGGTTACAAATATTGTTTGACGCGGAATCTATGGTTTTTATTGTTGATTAATTAGATGGTGAGTCAAAGGCTCTATTTGATAGATAGGAGCGTTTTATGCGCGTGAGTCAGCGCGGAGGTCCGCCGCCGACGGGGCGCGCCAGGTGCTGCCACCACGTGCTGCGTCGTACACGTCTTCATACCATCGACCACCTCCACACATCTGTCCGAACACATCTGTGAACCAGTACCCGCTGCGATTTTTATTTCGACTTCACTTCAACCTCAGATGACATAACGGTAAGCTATTTTATCAAAATATTGATGACTGAAAACAACTTTTTAATTGCCTCTGTGAGAATGTCTTCGAGGTTATTCCGGTCTGCGATCGTACGCGTATCAATTAAAATACGAGTACGATGGCTTGTTTTTTTTTTTTTTTAATAATGAAGACACTTATAATATCAGTTTTAAAGGAAGAATATTTATAGCTCTGAGCGTAGTGAGCGTACCTGCATCGCCGCGGAACAAAGGAGGTTGTCGTATTTTACGAATAAATCGCGACGTAGAAAAATTATGACAGATTGGATAAGGTACCCGTAAGGCGCTATTAGTCACGGTATTAAACAATTTTAACGTCCCTTATCCTGGCAAGCCAAGTTATAAGCTAAATTTAATAAATCCATATCATTAATTGCATAAGTCTCGAGTTCCTGTTTATAAAGTTGTTTTATTAACGACTCGATTGAAACAATGGTAACTTATGGGTGTTGTAAAATACCTACCTACTTGAACTAACTCAATATTTTTATTAACTACAGTTATTACTTTATTAACGCGAGTTCCTTTGTCGATGGACGCTTATTTGATATAAGAACAAACATAAGCAATGGGAATCTATAAAAGTAAATTATTATTATATCTGATAATAAAGAGCTGTCTATGGATTATCTGTGCAGATAATGAATGGTCATGAGGCTAACAGGCAGGTACGGAGCGATAATTCCATCCACTCCGACTGGCAGTTAAGAGAAGGCTCGGGTATTTATAAAAGTCAAAAACTCGTAAATCCAACCGCTCCGTAATATAAAACTTAATCACTGTTGACATTTGACGAACACCTGGCCCCACAAAGCAGTCCATTAAATAATTTTAAATTAATGCACTAATTAAATGTGTAGCTGTCTGAATTAAGTCATCACGCCTCACGGAGGTTTCCAAAAGATTAATTTGAGGGATTGACTTGCGATTTGCACGACGTGCCTCTTGTATCTTATTATTTATCGAGACCCAGACATTATTCAAATTTGATGAGACATTATTATTCAAAACAATAATAAATCATGCGTTTTATATATTGAATAATTCACTTCTTTAGAATTCATTTTAAGCAGAGCTTAATCGGAACATAATGAAGTCATCATTATTTTGAGCACATAAAATTTCTATCATATATTTTATTCATTCGCGATCATAAATAAGGTTGCAAGAAACAGTGCTTGCTGTCTTTTGTTGGTGAAATGCCAGGCACTACTAGATATAGAACAGTGGAGTAATTTCTGCAATAAAAGCAAGTGAAGAATGGGGTAATAAAAGGTAATAATTCATTTTCGTTATGCCATGTATGGGTGATAATTTCACATTGAGTTGTACGACGGAGGCTTCGGGTCGACAATTGAAGCGACGTCCCTCATATATCAGTCATTGTGAGCGGCACAAAGCCACCAACTACCGCTCGCTACCAGCGCCATTCACGGCGCAAACAAAGACATTTGTTTTCAAACTCGAGAAAAAACATCCGAAAATAATTTAGTTTCAATAGCACACAAAAACAAAGCGGGTGTTGATTTTTTTATTGACATCGAAAACGTTATATTTGTTGAGTATAAGTTGTAAAAGGATGAAAATATCTTTGATAATTTTGACCTTAAAGAATAAAAATAGAGCATAAATTAAGGACTTCATTAAGGAATACGTAGACAGGAAATATTAGTGTAGAATTAGACGATTTTGGTCGCGATACCTGATATTATGAATCGCGTTAGGTGTAAACTCAGCTTCCGTGGACAAGGGACTATCTCATCGCTAAACTACTCCGCAGGCGGTCGCGCCGCGGGGACTCGCTCCATATATTTCTCTATTCCTCGCCTCACAAAAGTCTTTCAATAAGAACTATTGTAGCCGCGTCATCATTTGTGTTAATACGAACCTTGAGGTTTCTCAACAATGACATGAAGATGTCAACCTGAATAGGGTGTCAACGTGTAAATTAGTAATTATTCGTGTCGCATCCGGGGGGGCTATTGTGACTTCAAGTCGTAATTATGACCCGAATATAGAGCTATTCAGAAACTTATGATATTTTGATGAGCGTTACAGAGACAAGTTTTGAAAGGGTATTGCAATTTCGTATTAAATGAGTTTGCTGTCATGGGCACCCGCCGTGATAGCTTGTCCGTTTTATGCCTTTCTTAAATGGACGTAATTGCGATGTATTAAAAAAGTTTATCGTGGATATTTGCGCGCTGGCCTGTAATATGCAGCCGCGTGATTCGCCCGCCCGCCGCAATACCTGCCCTTAATAAAGTAATATGCTCTAAATGCACACGCATATAACATAAATTTTGTTATCTTCTTGCTCTTTTTATCAAGTGAAATAATTGCGATGGTGGTCTCGAATGTCTGCTTGGTTTTAATTTAGAAAAGCGACGCTTTCACTTAACCGTTTATTTTTATTTCTTTAAGTGCTCACTGGACGTATAAGTCATTTGACATTTTCGACATATTTCTATACGTTTCATCGGTAACATTGTTTTAATTAACCTTCAATACTTATAATTCTTCTCAGTTACATGCTCATCGACGCATATGATATTGGTTTTGATACTTGCCTGGAGGCAAATGAACCGACATCTTTTTTATCATATCCATTTTTTTATTTACTATAACATAAATCAGACTTGAGAGTTATTACGATTAATATTTTTAATGTTGACAAACAGGTCTATTGTTTTTTATTTCTCGAAATAGAGAATGATTTGTTATTTGTTTTTATAATAAAGCGAGTGAATACAACACTCAAGTTCTCCGGATATTGAAGTACTTTGAACTAATAGAAACGTCTTTTGGTAACGTTTACACAATTCGTTATCGTTTCAAAGCAATGGGTCAATAACCGGTGCTCACTGAATATTTTCGAAACGAAACGAATGGCCGAAATCCCGATATCGTACCGAATTCGAAATGAGTTCGAATCAGACAGAGATATAGGAGCGAACGCTCTTAATTTTCAAGATAACCCCCTAATGCGCGCGCGCAACTTGCATCTCATGAGAGCTTTTTGTTATTAAACGTTTTTTATTGTTATTTATAGCAAGTTTTGTTTATTTGAGATAAATAAACGTTGTAGGTAATGCTTTTAATTCTTTAACACTATTAAATACGTTCTGCAAAAACAAAATCTATTTGAAGTACCTAAGTATAAATTTTCATTGTCACGAATAAAATGAAACGGTAAAACTAGCTCTTTTTGCATTATTGCGAATAATACACTCGACCGTGGTGTTTGTTGTTCAGTTCAACAGATGTTCACAAGCTCATAATAAGGCGTATCGCGCACAAAGCAACGAAATCGGACACCGGAGATAGGGAAGCTCTGATTGGAAGTACAAAATAAAACTTTTACCTTCAAAACGCGACCGTACCTTCCATTCTCAACCTTAACCCTCTTAAATAAGAAACAATGTTATTTTTTTAACGACTCACATGTAAAGCGAAAGGCTCTTGTAGAGTTTTTAAAACATTTTAATATTTTAAAGTGTACCTTTTTCGAAGTTAATATCTCTTTTATATCACGCAAGTCTTAATATCTGTTCAATGAAGGTAAAGCTGAAGTTAATACAATGATCTTGGGTAATTGCTATGTTGTAGCTAACCATAGGTTAGAAGGCGAATCTGCGATCTATAGATTTCGTCCGTGCAACCAGTATTGTTGAGCTTAATGGGGGCTATTTGCTGATTTGTATCTATCGATAATAATCTACGGCCATTCAAATCAACTAAATGGATTCGACGTTGGCGCAATTGTATAAGCCGTATTTATGGATTAACTATAGATACGTGTAAGTATGTTTTTTCCCTTTTATAAGGTATTAAAATAAGCGAAGCGGAAATCATGGATTAAGATACGCGAGTAAAAAGGTTTTAGATAGCTTAGATGTTAATGAATGAAATTATAAACAAACGTTTCCGTCTACGGTTAAGAAATTACGTTTTTTAATTGAATCATTTATTAATTAATGGAAACAATGGGTTTTGGAAAGGAGGCCTAGTGAAAAAGAGAATGCATTAGATTGATAAAAAAGATATTGACAGACGGGAACTGAAACGTCATTCGGTCGCATGTAATTGATCCAGGATGTTTTATCTTGATGAGCCCTTTATGCGTGCCCCCGGCGCGGGCGCTACCCTCCCGTTGACTACAGATAAAATCTTTTAAAAGGGTTACCAACTAAAGATATCACTTAATTTGTAGCCACTCTTTGTAACTGGGATTAGGGCCTTGTACAAAATACAAAACTGTTTTTTTATGTTCATCTTTTTGCAGGATTTATACGGATACGTCCAGAGATTAAAACTTAGTTTTTTAAGAATAAACCTAAACTCTGTTAGATGTTTTCTTGGTAAATTTGTTTAAGGGTTTTTTAGAAAACTATTTTAAGCATTGCCTCACTTTTGTATTGCGATTATGAATACTCATAACGTTTTTTTTTATTTTTAAGTCTTGTAGTTTTAAAATTTATTAGAAATCGATAGGATTATTTTTTATAGAAATCAGAACAATAACTACATACTTTACTAAACAAAAAGTGCTTGAAATTTTTGTAATAAATCCGTTAATACTTATAAAAGTACCGTTACGGATACCTAATCATATTATTAATTTCAGTCGAGTAGTTTTCAAAGTATTTATAGGAAAAACTAAAATAAAAACTTACCTCTGTCAACAATTTTTCCAAATAAGTTTTTTCCTCTTAGGAAATTCCTCGTGGAACAGTTCCACCGTCTGTGTTTGAACTGATGCTGGCACTCCGCGACTGCCATGCTCGCGCCCTTCGCTACCGCCGCCAGCACCCCAGGGTTTTCCCTAGCAAGCTTCCTCTGCTTCCTCCTTAATGTAGCATGCACCGCAGGATCCATATACAAAACCCCAGGCGATAAAGGCGCCAGGTTATTCGGCTCACCAGCTTTTGCAATACCCCTGTTAACAAAAATAAAATTTTAGACTAAAGACAAGATTAAATCGCTTCTCAAATACGGATCCAATATTTGCTACAGCAAACAAAAACCCTCTCAACTTGTCTACAAGCAAAATACATTCGATTCGCAAAAGCCATCGCTTCGAGCGTTCCAAAAACACTGGACTAAAAATAAAACAAACAGAGAAATGCCACTTAAGGCAATGGGTGCAACTCGAAATGAAATGCTCATTTGAAAAGGCAAAGACAACAAACAATTGACGACTGAACTGTCAATCCGCAGACGTTTAGATAAATATTTGCGTGGCGCATTAATCCTCGAGGTCCAGTGGGCAAACAGTGAGAGCGATCGGGATCAGGCTGTGTTGACTTGCTCATAAGACTAACGCTACAGCCTATGCTCGCAGAAGGTCCATTCATACGAAAAAAACCTTCTAAGATACGACAAGATTCTTCGTAGGAGAAGACTTTTGAGACTTAAAACCTTTCTCTATGGTAAATTATAGTACAATATTGAATGAATGAAACGGTTCTCACATGTAAAAGCATTTCTGTGTTTCGTATGCAAGGTTCTCTGTTAAACCTACACTGTGTGAAGGCTTTCGGGCAGACACAAAAAACAGTACTCGCGAGCACAGCGCTGTCACGTCAGTTCGGAACGTTAAAAATGGTATTACTTTACTATTTGCCTTTCTTTGTAGTCAAGTGTTAGGTAAATATGAACTTGTTCGTTCGAAATTCTTATTTCCTTTAAGATTTGGTTGAGATGCTGTGTTTAACTTGATGGGTATGAATGAACTTATGTTTTATGTTGTTTAAGTAAAATTGAGCTTTATATTTAATTAGCTTCATATCATTTTTGTTAAGTTTATTACGTTTAAAAATTTTAGTTTTGACAGCTCCTTGCTAATTGCAGATTGACTTCAATTCGAGATGAATCAAGATTAATACTGCCATTTTTATTTTATAGCACCGGTCTAAGATTATCCAATAAATTATATTCGACTGCGCATAAATGGTTACCTACAATAAAATCGCTGCATAAATTAAACTAAGTATAAAAGATTGATTTAGTCGATTCTTCAACTAGACGTATGCATTAAATTTGTTTTGTATCAAGACTAAAATCTTAATCCGTTTGTGGGTACAATAAAGTTATGAATCCGTCATCTTTACGCCCACTTTGAATTTAAACAAAGCTGTGTCTTTAATTGGTACTTAATATTGATGATTTTCTTTAAAAAAAAACATGTATTTTAAGATCCTTAAACCTCTATAGCTATACCTATGTGTATAAAGCCGTCGGATGGAGAGGTTCGAAAAGTGGAAAATTCTCGAAATAACCCTCTTACTCTATACTATAAATCCCATTCATTTGTCAAATATTATCTCAAGAACATCCTATATACTTAGACGTAGAATCCTCTACACTTGTCACGTCAGAAGGAAATCAAACACAGGCTCCAAAATCCTCAGGAAAAAACGTCGAACGCCTTTCACGGGTAAACGCTACGTAAACGCTAGTGTTTGCTCACAGATAAACTCCAAAATGAATGTGTCAAAATATTAAATATTGTCTTTGAAGAACCACTATAAACTTGTTTGAACGATTAAACTTCAAGCGCAAGAGATGAGTAAATGGATTTATTATGTAATGAGGGCTATAAAATTGTTATCTTGGAATTTTGTTATTAGGCAATAGACTAGATTTCGCAGTTTAGGTATGTGCTAAACTTAACTTAAAAGTTAGTAACATCAGTTTTAAAACAAAGTAAAAAGACTTTAACGGAGTTCAATAAATTTTAAATAACCCATATTAAATCATTGAGTTATTTAAAAACCTTCTCCGACGTATCAAAGTTGTTGATTTGTCGTATGCGTACTGAATACAAAATGATTATTATTTTAATTTGTTGATATCAAACTGGCGCAAAATGTAAGAAAGAACCAGTGTAAGATGATCCTTATGATTGAAGGTGCTTTCTAGAGGCTTTGGTTATATAGGAAGGTCTGAGTGGATTGGTTAAGTTATCGGTATAGCAGTGTGGCCGACGGCACGCGAGCCCTAAAGAAATGTAATATGCGGTACGGACGCTGAATACGAATTAACCGAGGTGTGGCGATTACTTATTTTTTACAACAAAATAGTGTGTAATATTATTCTGCACATCTTATGACTGCGTTTAGTTGCATTTCAACAGGCTTGCTTACAAGATTGAATCACAATAAATTTATTATTAATGAATTAAATAACAAAGCAAGGTTTTTTTAAATGATTCTTGTTAATGGCTAAATCATTACGAAATTTTATGAAACACATTATGTAATAAAAACTTTCTATAGTATAATTTAGGTAGGATTTGCATGTTTTTAGCATTTTGGTATCATCTAAGGTGTCTCGTCTTGTATGTTTTTCTTTATCAAGTTGGTAATAATGTTAAAACAAGAAGAAGCGTATTTGTATAATGCAATAAGTGCGTGCCACTGTTTTCTGATAGTACTCTTAGCAGACCATAAATTTACTAGAAGTGACAAGGGTTATTTATTAAGGACACTCGGTATTTTTTGTCTTTTTGTAATCTAGAAGTTTAAAAAGGCTTTTAGAAATATTCGATTTAAAATTTAATATTTTTGTTTGTACACAACCGATAAATATCTTGTTAAGAAAGGTATTTATTTATTATCCGACATATTGGCAGATGATGAATTGACTGAGTTATTAAACCATCATTTTACACATAATTAAGTCATATTACATGACAAGTTTAATTGAGTTAACGATTAATACTATATTTCAATCAGTATTACTGGCTTTATGTCTTTCATAAATTAAATTTTATTGTCACTTTGTTTATTTTTGCTGTGAGATTTAAAACTTAATCTGCCAGTTTATGTGCTTATGCGCATGGTTGTTAAACTGAAGAAAACGTTTGCATTGAAATAATCATATGATTTAGTATGTTTTGTTCATTTTAAGAGTTATTTTGGTTTGATTAATTGCCATTTTTGACATAAATTACGCTGTATTCAGTAAAAATATTATTTTGATCTTTGGATTATTTTGATATAGAAGTTCTAAAACGTTGTTGAGTAGTTCTATTTGATGTTTTATATCTTTGTTGCATGGATTAGGCAGGTCACATACCGGGAGCGCCGTGATAGCGAACGCAAATAAAACTGATGCGACTGCCACTCAACACCACATGTCAACTGAGCGTTTGTTTTGATAAACACCAAAGTAAGAGAATTTTAACCACATTTATAAGCACGGTTTTCAAACAAATTTTCATGTTTTAAAAATTTAAAATTGATATTTTCACAATGCAAAATACTTTTCATTTCGTACTCGTGAATCTACGAATGAATTTATGAATGAAATGAGTTTATATTTAGGTTACTTTTGAAATATATCGACAGATGAATTAAAAGTCTTTTTAAAATCGTACTACAATCACTAACAAACCAAACTCAAACATTTTCTAACTTATCAACAACAATTCCAAGTCAACAAACTAAGTAACTTCAAACACTTTCTCATAGAACTTCACTAGACCAAAAATAGCATATACAGATAGTTATAGCTAAAAATCAAACACTGTTACTCACCACCACATACTCCCTCGCCCTCTTCTAGGCTTATTAGCAGCATCGCACCTCACACACAAAACAGTCAGCACAAAATATAACCACGGGCACTTCATTTCGAATGGGCGGACCCGCATATCACATGAGCGCGACCGATCGGCTCTCGAACACGTCTGATGTTCGGGGTCCCGGCGAGCCGAGCCGCGGCCGAGGCGGGGCCGAATGGAGGGAGGACCTACCTGACCAACCGCCCGGACACTACACCCACTGAGACCTTTGCAGGTCAGCTATGCAATTGTTTAAAGGATTTGCAGGCTTAAACTGTTTGCCAAATACGATGATACGGATTCGGGATTTTTGAGATTAAGCGGTTTTAATGTTGTTTTAAGATGACATGATCGTTAATTAGAAACAAACGGATTAATCGCGTTTTGTTTATATTTAATATTTTAAATCGCTTTTTTCTAATGATAGAGAAACGCCGCGTCAAATTAAAATACAAATTAAAAGCGATAAATCCGATTAAAAAAAAGCTAATTTTGACACTTAATTGTTTTTGGGTCAGATTGGCTGTTTAATGTAGATTTTAATAATTTTGAAATTTAATCAACAAAACTTAGACACGGTTATCAAATTTATTCATAAATATGTGACGTTTTAATGTCATCGCTATCCACAAAACCGGCTTATTTATTTTATAATTTCCATGATTGTTTTTTTAATACAAGTCTAGACATAAATCCGAGATCTAATTACACGGTAGATACATTATTCATGTTTATAAATAGAGACAGATGTGGATAAACGCTGGGATTGGAAAAGAAAGATGGCGTCGTGTTGTGGGACTAGTTTTTATGCGGAATGCCCGGTTAAACTGCTCATGGAAAATCTAGAAACCGTCAGATGACATTAACTGTATGCGAATCCGTTGAACTAGCTGCGGCATTGTTTCCAGTTTTTTTATAATAACGAATATAATGGTTTATTTCTGAACTGGCTTTGTCATTGTAACGTTAGCTAATAAGTTACATAATGTTTGTTATCATATTTAAAGAAGACTAGGTCTTTTTGTACTACGAAAATATTTGTTAGCTCATCTGTATTTAGAGGAGGTATAGGATAGGAGGATGGACTAGCGCGGGCTGAGATGATGATGATGTTGATGATGATGATGATAGGATAGGAGTAGACGAATTTAGTACTGGAGTAAAATTAATATAACTGGAAAATACTGTACTAAGTAACAAAGCTACATTGACTATCATATTTTTCGTATCTCATTTTGTTATGACTGACTTGTATAAAAAGCTATTGTGCAATTTTTTCAAGTCTAAATTTTTAAGAAAACTAAAATTCAAAAAAATAATTTTGTATTCATCTCTAAAAATAAATGAATAACTATGAAACTTAACCCTTTTACCACACCTAGTCTCTACTTACTTACACAATAGGTACCTATTATGTCCACAATTACCCCAAAATCATTTAATTCTAAAAAGCAAACTAGCCATCCACTAATCGCTATGTGGCAGGTAGTAATTACCGTCTCTTTGTCTAGAGAGTCGCGTAATGAATGCGCAGCCTTATCGCCACCTAGATAAAGTTACTAGGAATTTCGTAATGTACTTGGTACATGTCAGATATGTGTGCTGTGCTAAAATGAGATTCTACTTAAAGAAACAAATGAGATGATAAAAATAAGGGAACTGAGTTTTTTTGGAAATATTCTTTGCGAATTTAGATACACCTTTTAAAAAATATTTTTCGAATAATGAAAATAATGTAACTGAGCGTTGCTATAGTAGTTGTATAATTTGGTATTTCAAATAAAATTTTCTGTATTTTATTGTGCAGTGTTTATAATAATTAAGATATGTGTAAATGATGATTTGTATATTTATTACCGAGATCCAAAAAGAATATCCAACATTATTTTTATAAATTTACTTTTTTATAATTATTTTTACTATTGCCATTTAATTTAGGTATTTCTATTAAAAAATAGTACATTATTATTTCCATACATTCCACAACAATCGACCATCCATATGTCTTGTACTTACAATTTGTGTTCAATCTTCGTTCAAGTGACGTCACCGGTGGGAGGGGCGGCGTCGACCAATCAGCGCGCGGCGTCGCAGACGGCGACCTGCGCAAGAGTGCCGATAGACACGTGCGTCCAAGTATGGAGCTTTTGTGAAAGTATTATCAAGATTTTTATTTAATATTCTGATAATAAGCGCTTTTTATTTTAAAATTGGTGAAAATGCGTTTCAAAAGTAAAAGTTTGAAGCTTAATTATTGAATAATTTCTTACATTTTTGAACTTTAAATAAAATTTCGAACTTTCGTTACGGCTACTGAGATAAATATCGAAAGATAAAAACAACACGCTGATATTTATTTCTCCCATACAACATAATCAAAGTTGACATAAATTAAAAAATACAATCTTCAACTACGTAAATAATGAAATTAAGTTCATTTTATAAATAAATGTGCGTTCTACTACGATCCAGAGCGTAGCTGTAAGCGCAGTGTATAATAGAGTTCAACGCGGGCGGTCGGCACCTTCGCCCAGGATACATAAACTTACGTTCAACATGGGCTTGGTTGTAGGAAATTAGAATTGCTTTTATAAACTTCAGCTTGTAAGGAATATTTAAAATTAACTCGGGAGCTAAGAAGAATTAATAATACTTGGGTATTTTTAGCTTAAGGTAGGCAATGTGGTTATTTTAGAAATCGACAGCCTTTGAGGTTTATTTAGATTCATGAGTGTAATAGATTCGAAATCCAAACTCTAGCCGATACCGTTGAGCATTTTTTATTCCCTTATATTTAAGAGCTTTGAATTGTTGTAATATCTTTATAACACGAGTTTTAAACTGTAACGGGTATAATTTAATAAAGTCACCGGTTTCGAAGAAAGTTTTCTGCAATACAACGACGATCACGCGTGGTTGTCATGATGTTCAGAATATTGGTAGAGGTACCCATAACCCACCCAGGTGCCTCTTTATAGAAGAATCTAAACATATTGAAGAAAATGAAATGCTATTAAATCTGGTTAGACACTTATGCCCGTTTGCACTAAACTTGATAGCTCCTATGTTGATACTTATGTCTCTAGGACGTGCTTAGGAACAAAAATTGCGTTGCACTTAACTTAGGTCAATGCCTAGACATTCGTTAATTATTATGTGTAACTTAGTTTAGGCACGTCATAACTAAGTTTATCCTAAAGTTAAGTGCAGACGAGCCTTCATCTTTTTAATATTAGCAGTTTTTTTGACGACCGATTGGTGTAGTGGTAATATACATTGCCTTCTATGCCAGAGGACCTGGGTTCGAATCCCGGCGGCGGCGGATATCGGTGTGATGAACACAGATATTAGTCGTCAAGTCATGGATGTTTATATGTTTATTTAAGTTTATTCTAATAAAAAAATATGTATTTATTCAATATGTATGTTTATATATTTCTTAAGTATATCAGTTATCTAGTATCCATAACACAAGTTCTTTAAGAAACTTAAATTGGGCTAGGTAAGGTTGTGTGAGTGTCAGAAATATTTATTTATTTATTATTTATTATAGTTGTACCTATTTATGAACTGCACGGACATTGACTTAAAACGTTTAGTATAATATAAATTAATTTAACGCGATAAAATCTGGTTTAAAAAAGTATTTAATTATTCTTGATATAAGCGCATTAAAAAAAAATAACTACTACTACTAATATAACTCTACTTGTTTATATTAGTCGAGATAGAACCGTCCCTGGTCAAGTATTCGAGTGACTTTCCCTTGGTGGTAGGATGCCATTAGGGTCCACCTGGCTAGCAACAACCTTCCGCCAAATATCACTGCTTCAGCGTTGATTTATTAACCGTCAATATTTTATGCAAAGCCAGTTCCTTCCTTAGCCAATGCGTAGTTCAATCCATGTGCATCTTTGACGTCACCTACAGATACCTTTAGGTGAAATTGAGTTAAACACAGACATAGACTCAAATAAAATAGGTCTTCTGAAGTTTGCACTTTGTAAAATACTACAATCCAGTACAAAAACATGAAAAAACGTAAGCCCACTAAAAAGTAAAAAAAGTATTCATATCATCATTTAATATATTTTCAAGCGACTTCCAAAAAAAGAGTAGGTTCTCAATTCGTCTGTATGTGTTTTTTTGTGTGTTTGTTACACGATATTTCGAACAATTATGAATCGATTTTAAAATTCTTTATTCATATGATAAAGGATACTTCATAGTTGGTCCCATATAAATTTCATCGAAATCGGTTGAGTACTTCATTGAAAATTAAAAATTTGAAACAATATGTATGATTTCGGAGAATGTTTACGTGGATGACAATTCGTTTTTTTAATGCTCTGCATTTTTTGATTATTTTAATAAAGTATGGATGGGAAGACTAAACTGGTACACGTCCATCCACGAGAAACCTGTTCACTCGACGCTTAAAAGTACTAGGACTATACTGGTCAGGGAAATTAGACGCAGGCAGTTCATTCCAAACCTTGGCGACCCGTATCAAACAGGAACTGTCAAAGCGCTTAGTTCGATTTTTTGGAATATCTACCTCATACAGATGGAAGTTCTGTCTGCGTCAAGTAGCCCGATGGTAAAAGGGTTCAATTTGTTCAAACAGACCACTTTTTAAACTCCAATAAAATTTTATAAACTATCGTAAGGGCTACTCAAGGAAACACTTAAGACAATATCAGGCAACTTGACATGTTTTTTGCAAATAGGCACGTGTCTAAACGAGACACATGTCAAAGTGGCGTTAGTTAATTGAAGATCCGTGTCACCAACCCTTAAAGTCGGTTAAGGGACAGATGTTTTACCCTAAAATAGAGCTAACTCGATGTGAAATTAATCGTAGGAATGTTTTGAAAATATAAATATTAGTTTGAAGACCTATTAAATCATGGTTGGAATATGTTTTTAATTTATCTTAAAAGAATTATACAGGTTCTCTTATCAGTTTGACATATTTTGTATATAGAGTAACAATAATAATAATAATAAAAACGTTTTTTTTCAGACCAATGATCCATAGTTTGTTTGTAAAACATTGTAGAAACTTAAAGACTAGTTAAATAGTAGTTAGTAGGCATCATTATAATATCATTCATACAATTTAAGATACATTAAAAAAATTACAAAGTATATTAAATTATATTCAAATTATTATACAGTATATTCAAATTAATACTTATTAGAATAATACTACTTACACAAAATTAAAATTGATTAAATATTACTACAAAATTATTTAATTTGTGAGTTTTGCCGATGACAGAAAATAAGTGATAATTACATAACCTTAGGGCTTAAAAGTAAATTAACTTTACATGTTACATAAGTTAACGATGTTAAGTAGCTGTTTAAGGCCGCCATATGGATGAAGTAACTAATTAAGATATTGGTTAACGTTCTTCCCAGGTTAAACGTTCCATAAAAAGCAACTAATACGTGTAACTCTATTATCAAGACTTTCGTCCACCGTTGTATAAAATCTGCCACCAAAAACCACCGTTTGTGCTCATATGAGTTTCAGAAACGTACCGCATGGTTACACATAAGCGTTATACAATACTTAATAAAGCAGGTGGTAGTGTGCGTGTGGCGGGAACACTGCTGTGTGCGTGTTGACTGAGGCGGCGCGGCGCGTCGGGAAAAGTGTAGTTATGTCTCTTTAATTATTAATAGGGAATTCTGGCAAAAAAATAAGTACCTACTCTTATTACATAATTATGATCTGAATCGAGTACAGAGTGCTCTCCTTCAGTATCTAAAATATGTCACCAGTCATCCTTTACAGAGGCAGTTCCTCTCTAAACTTTACTATGCTACATTCTGAATTTTTTGATTTTGATTCAAAATATTGACTTCAAAAAAAAGGAGAAAATTTATCTTCATATCATTGCAATCATGAATATTGTAAACATTTCGCATCCCAAAGTCCTTCAACAAATAATTACCAACTAATAAATTTAAAGCGACAATAAATTGAACACAAGACTTGGCACACATTGTCCAAGTGCCTGAATGAAATTCTTGCTACCGAATCAGTAATTTACAACATATATTTATTTTGATACGAACTTTCTTATCTCAAGCGCCATAGAGTCTAAATTTGCAAGGTGCTGACCGTCACAAATTAAGAATGCCCTTCATTCACTGAAACAGAAGTGCAGACCACGGGGACCGTGAAATTGACAATTGTGAAAATGAAAAAACCTCATTACGAAGCTTATCCATTATGAATATTATAACGGTGAACCGTTAACGAAATTGTACCTTATTTTGTATAAATTTAAAGTCGAATATTAAAATGAAGTTTTGAATCAAGAAGCATTACCTCGGACCACTGAATTTGTTCGATAATTAACAAAAGCGTGTTTTCAAGTGTGTCCGGAACCAATGATGTTTCAATAAGGATTGCTTTGTTTTCGTTAGTAGCTCGTGATGAAGCCTTAGACCCTTACAGATGCTTTTTATTATTTTCTTTTATAAAGTAAACGAATAAATTTCACACTGTTTTGTAACTTCACGCCTTGAAACTTTATTTGTTTATTTTTTTTCTATCTTCCTGCTGATTTCCTATTTTTCTCACTTACCTTTAAAATACACAGAGACACCTAACTATCGACAGCTTAATAGCCCTGATACCCTACCGTCCTAAGTATACATATTAAATAGCCAACAACAACAAATACCTGCTAACTACGAAAAATAAACCTGCGTAAAAACATAAATTCATTTCTCACAGATTCCTATCCCTCGCTTATCTCCGTAACCAAACACAAATATCACTTAAAGACAATGTGCATGCGCAACCTTACAAATAAGTACCACAATCCGACAAAACCTCTTCTCACGGTACATTTAAAGCACACGCAAAAACCAGCACTTTCGCTTCAAAATAAAGTCGGTTTTCTCGTATTGTAGCTTGGAAAAGCGAGCAACGGATATAATTTTTACTGGATACTCGCTCATTGTATCTTTATTGCTCCAAGTGAACGTAAATATGAAGTTTTATTGTGTTTGCGATAGGCGCGGTCGGGCATTGAAGCCGTGAGTGTGGTCGCCTCCCAGCTCGACGCAGAAAAAACCGTCATCCGCCCCTTTTCAAACGTTTTATGACGATGACAACTACACAAGTAGCCGGTTTCCCTCACAAATTGTTACATGAACGCCAAATTCAACACATCCCGCGGGAGCTGATGGTTTATCTATGACGCAGCTTTAAACTCCTTATAAATGATACAATTTAGATATCCAACCAAGCTGGACAGCGTTGGACGATGATTTGAGAATAAATCGCTGTGTCTCGTTCTTGTGTATGACTGTGTCGCTTTCTTTATGATGTTTAGTTGCGTTCAAATTATTATCTTCTGTTACGCGTTTTATACATTATGTTTCGTTAATAGCGTTCCACCACGTCGCTTAATGAAAATGTACGATGTCATCTTCGTTTAATCCCTTCACTTTATTTCATGGTTCGCTCTCAAATTGAATGAGAGAAATATTACTTTTTATCAACAATCAATACACTGGAAAGGGTTTAATTTGTTTTATTTACTGTTCGACAACATTAAATGTTACCCACTGGTTTCGATTCTTAAGACGTCATCAATCATGTAATATTTATGTTCAATCCAACTTAATTATAAAACTCTAAATGATTATTTAAAATATTTTCTAGTGCAGTCGTAATAATCAATGGAATATCATCTCAAACACGTTGAATAGAAAAGGGGTCTATTCCGAACACCCACGTCAAAATACCGTGAGACAATCAAAGTTCACACATAAACAATAATAAGAAATCTGGAATTCATTCCGTATTATGAAACTACAAACCGACCGACATAAAACGCCGGTCAGAACATTGTTTCGCAAAAACCACAGAGAAAAAAAAATTGAGACATCGAAATTTTTGTCCGCATTTAGAAGCGATAGAATCACCGCCCCCGAAATGATATATCGCCCGAACATCTAGACTAATAGCATTTTAATTTCTTGGGTTAGTCATTGAGATAAGACAGCAAAAAACGTCGACGTGTTTTAGGTAACTAATATGTAGGAATATTTTTACCAGAATACCACTCAATGTTCAAGTTGACTTGACGTGGTCGATTTCGATTTCTAAGTGAAAAGCTTATTATCATAACATTATTTACTTTATTGACTTAATATTCTCAAAATTTTGGATTGTGCGTTCGATTGAGGTCAAGATTAAGACGTTGAGCTATTTACTGTACCCGTGGGAAGTTGAGTTTGTGTAATTTTGACAAATTTCACTCACACGCTCAATTGTGTTCAAAAGATAGCAGAAATACCTAATTGAGATAGAATTAATAAATAAAATTAGATTAAACAATCAATGAATGCAGAGCATAAAACCGACTTCGCGTCCAAAACTTTGGCTGAAGTGTAAGATCGACAAGGTAAAATATTATCCGTACTCTTACATATTTTATCAAAAAATTAAAAATTATCATGAAGTACTCATTGGTTTCGATGAAATTTATATAGAACTACTTCTGAAGTATATTCTATCATTTAAAATCGATTCATAATTGTCCAGAAACTCGTGTAACAAAGACACAAAAAAAGAACACACACGAATTGAGTACCTCCTTCTTTTGGAAGTCAGTTGAAAATAACAAGGTACTAAGAGTAGTTTAGGAATGTTAACCAAATATTTAAATACAAATTAGCACTGCTATACTGGACAAAAATGAGTTAAAACGATTTTATTTTTCATTTTATTTGTATACTATTCTATTTTACGTATTTGTGGTTACGTATTATTGTTGTGTTATTACGTACTTGGACAGAAATACCTTTATTTCTATCAATAATTTCTATAACCTTGCATTTTTGGTAGAAACAAGATAACCTAATTTATAAACATGCCTATGCATACTCATTATGAAATAACTTTACTTACTTAGAAATAAAACTTCCATATCGTTATGCAGAACAATCTAGGCCACACAACTGCTCTAAATTGTCAAAATGCTCAAGGCACAATAAAATTCGCTTTCAATAGAACACGCGAACCAACATAGAAAAAAAGCTCCACTGAACCAGTTTTTAGTAATTACAGTATTGCCTGGTGCGAATTGTCAAGGTCATGGCAACACCTTAAGTAAAGCTCTATCTGCTGTAATCATTATAACCTGCTTGTTGTTCTTTTTAATTAAAACCTTTTTGAAGGATGCAAACTGGCCAGTTGCAAAGTTCGAGTTTTAAAAAAACTTCATACTTCTTAGATGGTTTTATGAACTTCATATTATTTTGTTGTACATTCAAAATTTTATTTAATTTAATATTACGATTTGAGAGAAAGTTGTTTTCAAAGTATTCTTACTGAAGTAAATTCTACACATGAAGTTGGCGCGTATGTGCTTAACTGTTAAATAAAATATAATTAATACTTTACTCACTTAATAATTTAGAAGGAGGCTTAAAAGAAGGAATAAGTTTCTTTAATTTAACATAAGCACAAAGTACTTAAATAAAAAAGTTGATACTTAATGTAATCATGAGAACAAATATCCAGTCAAAACATTTAATGCCCCAAGGGCAAGTCTGGCCCAGAAACTATTAAAAATGGCTGATTAAGGAGTTTTTGTATCAATATAAGGTTTTAAATGGCGTTTGAGAAGCAGATCCATCATATTTAATATACGTAGTGTGTACTTTAGACTAATTCGATAGTGTTATTTTACACACTTGGGTCAAAGTGACCTTAGTAGGTAGTTGGATGGGATGTAATTTAGTTCTCTTGGTCGTGTTGTTCGAGGTCCGTTACTTGATGAAGAAACCAATCAACATTGTGTTTGTTTTGAAACTATTTCAGTTACGATTTCCTTAGGTTTTATTTAATAAATAATAAATAAATATTTTTGACACTTACACAACATTATCTAGCCCAAATTAAGTTTCTTAAAGAACTTGTGTTATGGATACTAGATAACTGATATACTTAAGAAATAAATAAACATACATATTGAATAAATACATTTTTTTTTATTAGAATAAACTTAAATAAACATATAAACATCCATGACTTGACGACTAATATCTGTGTTCATCACACAAATATCCGCCGCCGCCGGGATTCGAACCCAGGACCTCTGGCATAGAAGGCAATGTATGTTACCGCTACACCAGCCGGCCGTCATTTAGTTTTGTAGAAACGTTTTATTTGCTTATGGTGTAGACATTTACAAGCAAATTCTGCTTTAGTTAGATCAACCTTAATTTTCTTTATCTAGACAAATGTCGTTACCTCGACGTCGAGGTATATACGTAGTACGGAGATAAGTTAAATAAGTGGTTTCAATATTAGTAATATAAAATTAACAATATTACAAGTTGCATTGATTGTATCTACTGTGTCAAGTGTTTATGAAGCAATCGAACATATTTTTAAACTTCTTTCTATTAGAATAGATTTCATTTGCAAAAAAAAAAACAGTTTTTCATGTATCTGTGATTATTTACAAACTATTTCCAATTTGCTTCATGAAATTCCATTTCAAAGCCACGATTTTAACACAGCTGCTAACCCTATTTACTACATAACACGGTAAATAACAACTACTTACAGTACATTAATAAACCTTCAAAGGCTCCACAGGGCTGCAGGCTGCATATAAATCGCGGTGAGGCGTGAAGGGCGTAGGGCTCCGTACAACAATGAGGTAATTGATCTATCAAGAGATACCCTTCGGCGGACCACACCGAATGCGAAGGGTTCAAGGAAAACTCGACTTTGATAACTTGAGAACGGTTTTAAAATTTTCTAGAAAGATTAAGTGGGTTTAGAGTCTAATTTTAATTATGACTTATTTGCATGTTACGATCTATTTAGGTGACGTTAGTTGGTTGCAAGTACTAGGTCAGCTTGGTAGTTTTCGACCAAAAGCTCCTCGTCATACAAAGAAACTTCTGATTCCGCAGTGGACTTATACAGCAGGATTGTGGCGATGAAGTTATTATCATGTCCATTTTGGATTTCACTGGATATGCAGAAATCGTTTATATTAGGTACTTTTTTATATAAACATCATTTTTTTCTTTCTTAATTGATGTCTAAAAGTCGTCGTGGCGCCATGGTGCGCGATCGGTGCTTGGATGGGTGACCGCCGACCATTCATTTCTCACGTCGACTTCGGTCCCGGGTGCTGTATACTTGTATACAGTGGTCTTGAGGGTTTGTCAGAAGCCATTTCGGCGCCCTGATTATTCTGACATCCACCACCCAGCACTGGGCCAACTTGGTGGATTATGGCCTATACCTCCTCGTCAACCAGGGGACTCATGCCCTGCAGTGGCTCATATCAAAGAGTTGTGATGATGATGATGATGATTGATATCTAAGCCTGCGTTTGACTTTAATCAATAGGAACAGTAAGTAAATATGAGGACGAAGATTAAAACACGAAGAAAGAAAAAAGATTTCCATAAAATATTGCGGCTAAAAGTGATATCTGGTTTGATTGTAAACGATAAAGTGTTTCTATTATAAATCAAACTATCATAATCAACTAAAAATATTCCCACCATGTATCTAACTTCGAAATCGGTTTGTAGGAGGTACGACAAAAGCACGAAATCTTTCGCTTACAAACCCACTGCGAACTTAATAAAAACATCAAACAAAATAACAAAACTGTATAGATATTCAAAAAGGTTTATTAACACAGTTGCAAACATAAATAAAAACCATATTTTTACTGTTTAACATAGTATTAGCGTTCTTGCGGTTACCACCCAGTCTGTACGCATACTTTGTGGCATTTCCTCTTTTGCGCATTAATTAATTAACCTATAAATTTCCACATTAATATTCACATAAATTTTAGTTTTATCGCAAAAGTTAATCGCATGAGTAGCCTTTTGCTTGTGTTACCAAACAATATATCATGATAGGATTTTTTCCAAATTTTTATCGAACTTTAATTTATTTTGAAAGATTTTTTACTTATTTTAAAGAAACGATACATTCAAAAGTTTTTTTTTAAAGAAGAAAATTAACATACTTACCTATCTTCATTTTAACGTCTTGGGTCTCATCTTAACCTACTATCAGGTGAGAATGAGGTCGAACGCGGATATAATAATATGAAATATAAAGTTCCTTCTACAGCTCTAAAAAGTTACATCAATTTTATTATATTTGAGTAGGTATCGCACTTCAAAATAATAATATAGAGTAGGACTTACTCGTGTTTTTCTGTTAATGACCCACAAAAAGCTCATTTTGGCAAATCGTCTACATGCTAGTAGGTCGAAATTCGCTTGAAGATAGGTTTCCTTGGTGACGAACTTGTTATAAAGAATTCGCACAGTATCTAAAAAGTCATAAGTGCATTATACGCGATAGACCTTACAAGTTAGACAGTTTCAAACGAATTTTTAGCAAAATAGGTCATGATTCAGTTGGTGCGATGACACTTTGAAGTTATTTTGTAAAATAACCATATTTTATTCATTTTATTAGAAACCTCTATAGTCATCTACCATTTTTTGTTGAAGACTATTCTATTATATTTAGGAAGTTCCGAAAAATCTTAATGAATTGATTTTAAAAGCCTTAAACGAATTGAAAACCACTTTCTATGGCTTACAAGATTATGTGCTTTCAGTTTGTTATACAGTAAAGCTTATGTTAGTTAAAAGACATTTATAAAGAAAAGATTTTTTGGTTACGCTGGTTATAACGAAGAGTTTCCCGTTATTAGTAGAAAAATGTGCTATTTATCGATTTAAAATAGTCAAAATAAAATTTATTTTGTCGGCTATTATATCAAAAATTAACCCACTTACAAGACCACCCACAAGCATACAGACTTTGGTATTGGTAACTTCATATTTACATTACATAAAGTCAATAAAATGAACTATTTTAAGGTAATTGCCTGTTAATTCTACAAATATAATGCAAATCCGCATCTTTGAGGTACTCCCTAGACAAAAGGTAATTAACTAAATACTTTAGAAAAACCAAAACAACGTACGATTTCTATCTGCTTTATCTACACTAATGAAGATGATCGATTAGCTATAAAGTTGATTGTATTTTTTTTAGAAAATCGGACACACAGTTGTAATCTTCATTCATTTTTGGGTTATATCATAACCTTATTTGATGAAATTGACATATTATATACTTAAAATTTAACTTTATTTATAACTAGCTGTTTCGCGCGGTGTTATCCGCGCAATTTTGAATCCCGTGGGAATATCGGGATAAAAGGAGCCTTTGTGCTACTCCAAATTCTAAACTATTACTATGCCAAATTACATCGAAATCCGTTCAGCCGTTCTGCCTGAGGAACAAACATCTAAACTTTCACATTTATAATATTAGTAAGATGTAATATTTGTTCCATTTAAAATTCAAAATGTGTACTTTATTTTAATTTACCTAAATTAAAATGGTAACCCTAAAACGCTCTGACAAACGAAATGTATAATGTTGCTAGCTAACTTAACAGTAATAAGCTACCAACTGAAAGGTTCTTATCAAACCATACACCTGTATAACAGTAATATTTTATTGTGCCCACGACGCTGGCGACTGTAAAATTTTATGGACTGCGTCAACTCAATTGCTTTCATGTTTCACTTTTACAAATTCCTGTTCCCACTTGTCAGGTTCCTAAACAATGCCACCGACCAATGCTAGCCCTAGTCATTTATATTAACCATTGTTCTTAACTTTTTTTGACATGTGGTAGTTTCGGCAAAAGCCACTTTGAATAGATATTTTAGCACAGAATTACGTATTTCTGTTGGGTAAACAAAGGATTATCCGTCTTACAGGGTTACCCATTGTTTTGGTATGAATCTTATCATTATAATACTTTCGGTTATTAAATTAGTTTTCTAAGAAAACGTCGTTCTTTATTGTGTCTGCTAATTGAATATGTATAACAAGAACGCACTAAGCGAAATGGAAAATTTACGTTGTTAAAACTGAACTCCCAAGTTAATTAGATTTTGCTGTTTAGTTGTAACTACTCCTTTTTGTAAAATGCTAAAGCATACTACCTGAAAATATTCCTCAAAAAACATAAAAGCACAGGTCAGTAATAAAGACTTCCGAAATAATGATTCATATTTCAATAATTAATCTTTCTGCAGAATGGAACACACAGGGTGTCATAATTGCTAACTCATTCCATCAAGAAGACAGGTTAAAATGGAAAAAAATCAGGCAATTTTGAAAATTAGGCGACAAAATCGGCACATTTCGAACAAATTATTGTATTTTATGGGTCGTTTTGTGGCTTGTAATTATGAGAGGGCGTGGCAAAGGGATGTGACTGGATGAAACTAAAATATTTGGAAGAAGGCAAAAAGTAACTAAAGATATTATCATGGTGGGAAAACATATAGATTTGTAATGGGCCTAATATAGTTTTGGTCCCCTTCAAAGTAACTTGCCTTAGTTTTTTGAATAGGCTTTTTTATGTGTTTCTTTTTTAAAATATTTGGATCATGTTTCTTAAACTATTTTTAAGGAGCTTTTCAGCCTAGCATAGAGAAATCCGTACTTATATATAATGAATGTATCTAAACACATGTATTATGGAAAATTAGATAAAATAGCGATTCATTATCTAGCTCAAATTACGTTTCTTAAAGAATTTGTGTCATGGATACTAGTTAACTGATATACCTACTTAAGAACTATATAAACATACATATTGAAAAAATAGATTAGAATAAACCTAAATAAACATATAAAAATCCATCACACAGATATCCGTCGCCACCGGGATTCGAACCCAGGACCTCTGGCATAGAAGGCAATGTATGTTACCCCAACACCAGCCGGTCGTCGAACGATATCAGTATGGAGAGCCTGTTTATTTAAAAAAAAACCTTATTTATTTTCGTAATGCGTGACTTTTACATTTGATTTGACCTTTAACTACATTTACAATAATTACCATACATTTCTTATATCTGCCAATTCTAGTTTGATACAAGTCTTAAATATTTAATTAAACTACTTGCATTCAGTAATTTAATTAAATATTTAGTTTAAACATCATTCATTAGAATTAAACGACACGTTAATTCCCACACATATCGAAAAAATTAAATACATACCTGCCAGGAATGCATTATTTTTAATGTTTCCATTTCAATCCACGCTGTATATTATTGGGCGTTACGAATGAGGCTCAATAAGATTGTTTTTTTGTCTCCCTCTAAATATGTTGTAGGAGAGAGAAGAAGAAAAGAAATAAATTTATTAAAACATCACCCGGCTGACTGTTCATTATCAACGTGTGAGTCCAACACTTGACTTTAAAGGAAGGAGCCAAACATTCCCTTTGAATAATATCTCCATTGGGTCCGGTTCTATTATTATAAATGTGCATTAAAATTATTGTAAAATTACTGACTTTTACTCAAGCTCATATAGAAATAATTAGGTATTTTTCAAAAGCTTAGAGCAGCATTTTTAACTCAGATAAAATAATCTTAATAATCTATAAATGCATGAATAAACAATCATTTTAATTTATAAGTGTCCCATTTGTATGTATATTTGCTTCTTTTAATTAATAAATACATAAAGATCAAAAACATGACTCTATTGAATAAATGTAGTAAAAATATCACCCTTAAAATATGTTTATTTATAGTTGTTATTCAAAATGTAAATTATTACCTAATTTATAATAATTTCTCAAATCATGTTTCATGAACTGAGAAGAGACTTAAACCAAGGAATGTACATAAAACTAAATTATATTCTGTGTTTTTGTTTGGACCTATTGTACAAATAAATATATCGTATATTTTACACAACATTATGAAGTTAATTTACGATTATTAAATAGTGATTCATGATTTAGTGCACACTGAACTTTGCACAGTTTTTTTTTCAGAAGAACTTTTCCTAATAAGTACATTTCCTTATCTGTGTAATAAAATAAAGTAGAAATACAAATATTCATAAATTAAATCCAAAATCATAAGAACAGTAATTGATGACAATTAAATATATCATATCACAGTAGGTACATAAAAACACTAACATTTACGCAAAGAAAATTTTTCCCAAACATAATTCATAAATGAAACACTTAACGGATCGCTGTCGGTTCGTTTCTGTACATCATAATAGCAATATCCTGTCCATTGATTGTCAAAAATTAGGAATTTCGGCAATTACGTCTCACCTCCCACGTGAAGATTTAAAAAAACATAGCACCCGGCTTGGGCGCATCCAAGTTTTCATAAAAGACCCGACATCGCTTTTTGGTGTCTGAATACGTTGTTATGGTACAAGCGACAGCGATTTTATATGCTAGGTTTATTTTTTTTTACTTAGTGAAATCTTTTTTAATTTTGTACAAATATAAATATACAGTTTTAAATAACGGAGAAATAATGTTCAAAAAGTTTGAAATAAACACGTATATAGTTATACATAATTGAGTAATCATTTAGCAGGTAGACACTTTACAGGTCAGATACTTTAAGGCGAGGATTTTCGACCGCAGTAGGCATTAACGCTATATGGAACTGCGTGGCGGGCAGTCGCGTAAATGAACACGTCAGCGCACAGAAATGTCACAGTATAATTAATAGCAGTAATATAGTAGCCTATACCTATGGTGTGCCTTGTTATACGAAATTCGTTTCTACGATGACTAAAACTTATGTCAAGGATGATATAATAGAATCTATATTTTTTATTTATCTGGATTTAGTATTGCGATACCTATACTTACTATTTTATTTTTTATAAATATTGTAATTGCCATTTTATAGATGAAATCTTTTTAAATTTATATCCTTACTGAATTCTGTTGTGAAAATCGTGCTATTTTGACTTGAAAGTATATCGTGACGTTCATTTATAACTTTCATAAATTATTTGTTCCAAAATTCATTAAAATAAGATAAGTAGGTAGTTGAGATCTTTTACGTAAGCTTTTATCTCTCTCTCATTCCAATCCAATAGGGCTGGTGTTTGAAAAAAAGTAGGGTTTGGGAGCTATTTTCATTACTAATTTTCTACAAATTGGTCGGATGGTTTGGCTGAAATAAAGGAACAGAAAGATAGACTTTCGCATTTATTATTTAGTATGGATCCGTTATTTAGTCACTACAACACGAGTTAATTTCAGCTAAATGTGTGAATGTTACAAATAATTATTTTTTTTATGAAATGAAATTCAATCCACCCCTTCGGAATGTGCACCTGTTTACACGAAGTAGTAAATTTGTAGTAGTTAATTATATCAAAAAAATAGTAATGTATGATTATATTCTTAAATGTCTATGTATCGTCATAATGTATTAGCCGTCTAATCTATAAAGCCGAAGGGTTTGTCTGTTTGAACTTTGAACTAGATTATTCGTGAAAGAATATAATTTATATCTGATCGGTTCTTTCAAGATGTTACTAAGTTGATATATAAAGGTCCAAAACACTATATTTTTAAAAAACATAGCATATGAAAGTTTAACCACAAAATACATAAAAGGTGACCAATTTAAACTAACTTTTAACACTGTGAAATTATAACTATCTGGAATCATAATTTCAACCCACAGGAAAATTGGTGGTAGATGCCATCTACATTCCCTTTCAAGAACGAAGTAAGTACTTTTTATATATTAATAACTAGGTACATCAAAAGAATTGTAGGTGGCAGCATTACTCAAAAACATATTTGTTGAAATTATAAAGATACCAAACTAATTTGATATCTGGAACTTTTGAAATAGAGTCTATTTTACTCGTGACGAAAATAAATACAAGAAGGTATTTTAACGGACAGACATTTTCAATCCATTATTTTATTTGACGTTTAAGTACAGGCAAAGCAATATTATTTGAACGTAACCCATTCAAACAAATTAACTAACAAATTAACTGATATTCTTTTCGATATTAATAACTAATACCCATCTTAATCTCACCATCAGTGCTAATGTCTTATCAGCACTCATCAGTACCTATAAATTACCATTAGTACCTATCAGTAGTTACCCATCTGCACCGATAAACACCTATGAGAAGCCATCAGCACCTATCAGTACCGATCGGAACCCAATAGCATCCCTCAGCATCCTTCATTACCCATCAGCACCTATCAGCACATCTGAGCACCCAACCTATCAGTACTCAACAGCATCTATCAGCAACCATCATTACCCATCAGCACCTGTCAGCATCCATCAGTTACAATCGTCACCTATCAGTGACTATCAGCACCCATCAGCATCTATCAGCACACATCAAAAAGAACACCTCTATAATATACAACTTTGCATAGGTGTTCTTATATAATATTATATATCCCATAACTTTGAGGTTTTGTTGCTTACTTAAAAAATAATACTTTTTGCCAAAGAATATGTGGTTCAAAAGTGCATACTTTCCAAGATATCCTCGGTCTTAATATAATGAGTTCTAAAATATCACCCGTGTAACATCTCATCCACTCAATAGACGCGTGTCACTGAAGTCATACAATAAACAACAAAAACATTTTAAACGTTGAGGAAAGTTGCATACAATGTACACCGCAAAACGTCGCAAACTGTACCTACCTGTGCATAGCGATAAAAAGGAGTAGAAAACGCCACGTTGTCATACTTCGCATAAAGTTATTTTTGACTTAATTGAATTATTTTGCATGAAAAATAAAAACCAAAAGAAAATTGAAAAATTATTCACATGTTATTTGATTCTATTACATGGCCCCATCAAGACCCTAGAGTTATGGGAAATCAAGCAGAACATATTGTACATAATATACATGGCAATTTTTTTTAATGTCATTTGGCGGTAAAGTTTTCTTAATAATAGAGATAGCAAATTCTACTCCATAAAACATTCCTTTATTTTAAGAAAAATTAAAACTGTATTCAAAGAGTTTTCAAAAACTCTCTTCTTCACCCAGGAATCGAACCGACTTAAATCTAAAAATGAAGATTTCATGGTTTTCCTTTCAATGAATTAACCTAGTATGTGAGAGAGATTTTATTCTTGTGATTGGCTCTAACGAACCACACAATAAATTTACAGGGTGTCATTTTTACAGATTTTAGTCGGTTTGAATCCCAGGTGAAACGAGTGAATTCTTAAAAATCTTTGAATGCGGTTTTATTTCTGTTCAATAATAAAGGACAGTTTCTTTGGAGTAAATTTTGCTATCTCTTCTTTAGAGTACTTTCCCTCCAGATGGCATTAAAAATTACACCCTGTATATTTATCGATGTGCACCTATCAGTATCTACGTTGGAATTGATGTGGAGGGGCAACCCACAAGAGGTGATGCGTTAATATTAACCCTGTATACGTACGTATAGAATAATAATCCTCCTTTTGTTTTCGTCGGGTGATTACGTAAGAAAAGATTTATCGCAAAAAAAATTATATGCTTTTTTGCACTTGTTGTCTAATAAACTTAAAAAAAAATATCAGAAACAAGTTTTTAGCTCTATATTCAGAAGTAATAATTGTTTATAATACTCCTTTAATTTATCAATCAAAATATAAAATGTGACTTAACAAAAATTAAATGATTAAATTGTCGTACTGTTATGTGTACGCTATGGTCAAAAAGACGATCAATTACGCGGGAAAATCGGGAGCAAAAGCGACACAGGTCCTACCTCCATGACGCCTCGCGTGGTACTGAATTGTATCGCACCGTCGTCTTTATTATATTATATTATATTAGAAAAAATAGAACGGTTTAAGAAAGAAATTATCCAAATAAATTAATTTTATGCTACATTACCAATATTATGACAAGTTTTTGTAAGTATAAGTTTGATATTCTCTTAGAATATCGGAAAATCACTTAAAATTTTCATCTTTTTCGTAATTTTTTATGATCGAGTAAAGTTTTCAGTATCGTGTTTTGATCCACAGATTTATAAAATATATTAAACAAACTTCAACATATATTTTTATCCGATCCAGAAAAACAATATTGGCCGGTTGTAATGAGTTTGAAAACGCATAGATTTCGCGAATGGGGCCCTTAAGTGTATCCTAGTTTTTTTCTATTAAGAGAGGTTTATCATCGTACATTTAAGGTAACGAACCTTGTCATAATAGTCAAAATATTTTTTCACGAGGAAGGCCTCCATGGCGCCGTCGATGACAGATACGTGAAAGATTGCAGTTTAGGTCCCTGCTGCAAGACAAATGTTTGATTTATACATACATACATAACATCACGCCTGTCTCCCCTTGGGGTAGGCAGAGACAAGGGAACACCAATTAATACGATCCAAAAATACCTCTTTCGCTTCCTCCACGTTCATTAATTTTTATACATGATCGCCGGTTACTGGCCTTTTTTAAGAATGCCGCCAATTTGATCGGAATACATTCGCCCAGGGCGGCCCCTTCCGACAGCACCATCTATTCTTGCTCTGTACACCTCTTTCGTTAATCTACTTTCACTCATCCTTTCCAAATGTCAAGGTGTTTGATATATCTGCTAATATTTTTCCTGTGGTTGAACTATGAACTATAATTTCATACTCACATACAAAATAAAAGTATGTTGGTATTCTATCTTTTATTTGGATCAAATATTACAAGCTCTGCTTAGTAGTAGGCTGGATGGTGCTGAGTAAAATGAATTTCTAACATTATTTTTTATAAAAAAATGGAATATAGCACAGCATAGAAGACTGTTACCAATCAATATGTGATTCACTTTATTCATTATAAACTATAAAATTTTACCTTTGGATAAATTAAAGAGGTTCATAAACTGTACCGAATAAATTGATCACAAACAATCGCTCTCAGTCTGTCACTTGGACGGCAGTTGTATTTTTTTCTCATTTTTTCCTTTTGTTGCCTTTGTGTAAGCTAGCGCCGTCACGAATGGCCCCTAAAAGGTGTTCTAACTTGTATCTCAGTAATGGGCGTCAGTTACATATTTATTTTTGTGTTATTCATTCTTCACTTGACACATAAATAAATGAATATGTTGGAATTCTTTTTCATTAATTTGTTCAGCAATTTCGCGCCTTCTCGGTGGCAGGGTACCCTACGTCTATGGTTGTACTAAATGTGGTGGGTGGGACAATTTTTTCTTTGATTTTTGCTTGTTTTCAGATTGGAATTTTCGTGTTTAAATGGCCTGCTAAGAGAGCGTACTTCCCTTCTATTCAATTTTGGGATAAAGAAGAGATTTAACTGTGAATTTGTGTATTTATTGACATTGACACTTTAAGGTTTAAGCAAACGTTTCTGCTATGTATACAAGCTCTACGTAAGAATAAAGAGTAAGGTTAAGAAACCTTTAAAAAGGAGTAATATTACCTTTTCTTATTTTAGAAATCGGTTAAAACGAGGAAGCAAACCGTTACAGTAATTGTCACTACCTCGTGTAAAGGCATCTGTTATCTACCGAGAAAAGGCCACCCTGTATGAATGAATCAGTTTATTGCTACTAATTTGTACTTGTGAATGAACTTTCTGGAACAAAAGGCAAGCGTCCAATGGCCGTAAAGTTTGGCGCCAGTAGTTATTACGCAAGAAGCTAGCAGCAGTTAAATACTTGGTTTTATGTGACACGTATCTAGAACTTAATGCTAACTTGTTTGAAGAAATAACTATTAAAACCATGGATTATTATATGATTATCTTTCCTTGATTAAATTAAATTATTTTATTAGTACTTAAGATATAAATAATCTTGCAGCCTATAGGTAAATATTGCTTGTAGCGCCGACTTTTGTATTTCACGGCGACGGCGGCGGTGGCAGAAAATTCTCTAAAGCTTTCACGAAAAACGACAGAAAAATGTGTTGTACTGTATATCACTTGTTGCTTCAAATTCGATTCAAATTGTTACTATGGCTATTTTATTCCATTCTTCTTCAAATACTCTGGTCCCAGTTTTTCATATTCGTATTGTGCATCCTCATTGCACCTACTATCTAAGTAATTTGGTGGTGGCATGACATTGGCTCTCAAAATTAGCTGTCTTGTATGTGTTGATTTTTCATGTCACGGTCAATTTGTACTATACCTATTTGTATTAATTTTATAATTCTGACTGAAAAAGAGTGCCAAAAGTTTTTTTCCGCCGTCTTTTTTTTGTCTCTTGGTCTATTCAATAACTATCAACAACTAGATAAAGCCGAAGTATGTGATGACTGACTTCATCAAGTGTTTTGTGAAATTCCTAAGATGAATAAAAGTTTTTGATATTTTTTAATTTTTTTTGATAATGCATTTTTTTGTAAATACCTTCAACCTACAATTTTTGGTCAATGTCCCAAAAATGTTTTGGGCAGTTCTGCCTGTAAAAGTAATATTATAACGGTTAATTTTAAGTGACCAATGTCTAAAAGGTACACTTCAGTTCAAATAGCTCAATACAAAAATATCCACCCGTACCAATCATATTCGAACCAGGGACTCGATACCATAAAAGCCAGCGTTATAACCTCTACACCAATAAGTACTTTAACAAGCGATTAAAATGACACAGGAGCTTTTATATATTATTCGTTTAGCTTTTATATTTGTGTGATTTGAAGTTAATTTTTTTTATCGCTTCCACATACATGGTTGTATGGCAGAAATCGCTCCTCAGCGATAAGACCGCCAAGTTTTAATGTCTTATTCTTTTTTCTTTTACTATATCAATAAATGAATATATTTTAGATTTTGCCAGAAAAATTAGGCAAGCATACTCTACGAACATTATTTTCTCACTAACCTTTAAACAGAACAAAACAGTCCCCTTCAAATAAAAAGTCAGTCAACGATTACTGTCGTTTTATTCCTACCTATTAGCATATCAATATGGACCTTCAATGTTATATTAAAAGGTCTCAAAAAATGTTGATTATTTAATTAAGAGCGGGCAACACCGAGACGCGTATATAATCAGGAATGACGTTGGACTGGTCTGGGGCAATTTTGTTAATAATTTTAATCTCTTCATTCGCTTGAAACGGGTCCAATCATTCAGCGTTGACTTTGTTTTCTATTAGGAACGGGGATTCGATGCGCGAGCGCGCCGTAAGTATGACGGGTCTACCGGGTTTAATTTGAGGCAATCGGTTTTGTTTAGAATTAATTTGACATTGTAGTTGACTGTCATTTAAAATGGATATTAATTTAAAACGACCTCTCATTAGATTAAATTTTAATTGTCAACTCATAGTCATTTTATTAACATGCTTGATCTTAGATTAAAAATAGCGTTAATGTTAAAACTTTGCCAAATATTAAAGAAGCATACCAAAACATGAAAAGCCATTTTTATATGAGTACAATAAGCTAACTGTTCGGGCTGTACCAAACTTTAATGAGTGCTATAGAATAAAACGATATAAACCGATTTAAACGAGTGTATTTGCCGAATGCTAGGTTAACACTGAAATAAATTATAAAGTAAATTGCTGTAATTGATTAATTAGGTATAAGTTGAAATATTGCTGATTATGGGTGTTCGATTGCAAACCGAACACTAACTAAGGCTGTATCAAATCAAATTAATAATAGTTATAGCACGCCAAGTTTCACATTAAATACTGGGTCTACATTATTAAGGTCTGTGGTGGTAGATTGGTGGTAGACAGCATTTAAAAGTAAAGAACTGTCATAGATTAGATTGTCGTAGATTGACTCATGGCGTGCATTAATTGAACACATAAACTCCATAAGAATTAAAATAGAAACAAAGTATCAATTGAATTGTGTTTATGAGCCTTACAACACTGATTTTGTGTTCAATTAAACTTAAAATAAAAAAACCGATAAAATCCGGTTCAAAAAAGAGGCTCTTATTTCTCGTGAAGACCTGAGACAGAATTAAATCTACACATTTCCATTGACACCAACTTTCGTTGGATTTAAGTAAAAAGTGTCGTATTTTCAATTCACACCTTCGACTTTAATGTTTAATGTATTAGTTAGTAGTTGTTTGATTCAAAACAACGACTCTGCGACAAGCTCCTGGCAGGCACCCTGTTGCGATCACTACAGTTCTTGTTAAAAAATACTTTACACTGAATATCTTTAGTATTTTTAAAGACTGTTTATTGAATCAGTTGAAAGACTTTCGGTATCAGTTATACATTTTCTTAGAATATATTTAAAAAAAAAATTAGTTACTCTACTAATAAGTTACTTGTTCTATAACTGGTGTGCGAGGATAGTTGTAGCCTTGTAAATAAAGGACCGTATGTAAAAAATCAAGTATTTGTAAGTGAAAATTTATAGTCTATAATTCTTGATTGAGTCTAAGTAACACTTTTTCGAATCCCCCTTAAAGTTTTTTTTGGCAAACATAACCTTTCTTAAGAGGTAGGCATCAAATTCAAATTCAAATAACTTTCAAAAAAAAAATATCTAAAAAGTATTTATTTTTCAAATTCGTCTTGGCTTTCCGAGACTAGCGCGTCCAAATTGCGTTGGATCGGTAGGTTCATCTGGCTAGCGACCATCTTTCTTATAGGTACAGTTGTCTGGTGACAAATTTTAGATACTGAAGGAGTGCACTATGTAGTCGATTCTGATCATTATTATTTAATAAAAGTAGGTACCTAATTTATCACTAGAAGTCCCTATAAAGAAATAAAGTTTTGTGACTATTTAATAAATAATAAATAAATAAAATCCCCAGACAATCAGAATAGAATAGACAGAAATACAGAAATAGATTTAATTTACTTATGCCTGAGTCAATCGCGTCACGTGACCTGGCACACAGATGGCTGCCAATGCTAGTGTAACCATGCTTTGCGTAATTAACATAAGTTTACTGAGTTAGTAATATTTTTTTTATGATATTTTTTCTCTTCGTCTATGAACTCAAACTATCACGTCCTCAAATTTCAAAAGTGACCCACCGGTCAGTCACCCTGTATAGTCTGTCGTCAAATTATTGGAACGCGCACGCGAATATGTTCCGGCAATGTTGTATGAAGTTGCAGTTCCATTCTTAACACGTGTCTTCGACCTTATACAATAAGGACAATCATATATATTATATGAATCAACAATCATATATATGAATCAATATCTACAATCAGGTTAGATTGAGGTTAAGCAAGGGTTAAGTCACCATTAAAACCCTTTATTATTTCAGTATCAATAGCAGCTTCGGGTAGCCATTATTGAGCGCGCAAGACCTAAACAGGGCATCCGAAGGGTATGGAACATCAAGAGAAAGAAAATATTTGTTTGTTTTTAATACTACGAATTCTTAATAACGAATCATCGAGATAAAATAGGGACATGGTTCACACTTTTCAGATGCCATGAAGCTATGGTCCCCCGCTCCAGCACGGGTGGTTGACACCCGATGAAAACACAATGAAAATAAAAAAAATTACTATACGTGCTGATCAAATTGACCCCCCTATTTCTATCGTAGTAATACCAAAACGCAACTCTTCTTCATTGTTGCAAATGTTGCGTAAATATTTGAATTAAATTATCTCAATTTAGAAAACTGTAAACGCCTATCATTATCCATTTCCTCAATACCTGAAATAAAAGTAACTTATATTACAATGAGGCCGTAACTTGTTATAATAGCAATATGCTTTATTTATCATTCAAATTATTTCTGAAAATCACCAAAAGGCAACATTTAGCTTTAGGCACATTAAAGCTGACAGATTGCAATGTACTTAAAATTTACCTTGAAATTTACCAAGTAGTTCTAAATATGATTTAATTCAAAAAATTTACGCAGCATTTGCAGCGCTAAAAGAAGGGATGAGTCTTGGTATTACTAAGTAGAAATAGGTCGTACGTGTTAGATGCATAAGAAATAGGGGGGTCAATTTGATCAGGATGTATAGTCAATGTTTTTTTTTATTTTCATTGTGTTTATTATCGGGTGTCACCCAACTGTGGCGGGGCCGGAGCCCATAGCCGGGACCATAGCTTCATGGCATCTGAATTCTCATTTTATCTCGATGATGCGTTATTAGGAATTTGCAATAATCGTAGTATTAAAAAGAAATAATATTTTTTAAAGATATTTCAAGGTTTTATTTGTTTTTTTTTTCTTTTAATTAGCTCATATAAGAGTTGGCAAGGGAACATAACCATACAGTATCAATGTAGTACATTTTATCTAGAATTAAAACATTAATGGAGTACATGAATCTCGATGATGCATTATTAAGAATTCGGAGCCATCGGAGTAATTTCAAAAAAAGTCGTGATTTTTAATAATGTGTAGCATATCATTAAGAAGGGAATAAACTGAAAAATTTTTTAAAAGTGTTTTGAAATTCTCAACGTTTCTTTTTATTTGATATTGCTGGACTGGGAGCGAAAGAAATACATAGAATGTGCCAGCTGCTTTTCTTCCCGGGCATACTGTAAAAGACAGTTAATGGACTGAGGTTTTATTGGCGTTTTTGTGGGCGATAGGCTGACCGCCTTTCACTGCAATAGTCTCTCTCCATCAAAATAATACCCCCAAATTTGTCAAACTTGGGTTTATTATTTTGAGGGAGCCAAAAAATCGGGTGGTTTTATGGCCTCTGGTGTTCTGCCTACCCCATTAGGGATACAGGCGTGAAGTTATGTGTGTATGTATGTATGTAAAAAAATATCTGTATATAGTTTTGCCTCGCCCTCGAGACTTTGTTGCCTCATAACATTTTTTTTCTCGAATAGTTGCATCAAATACCCGTTTAGTTATAGTAAGGCTTTATCGAAAACACGAATTAAATTTATTTGAAATTTTTGTTTAGATTTGAACGTGAATTTTTTTTTTGTTTTTTTTTTTAATTATGAAAAACAATCATATTTACTAAACTTTAAGAAATAGGCAAGTAGTACTTCCAAGTAAGTATGTTCAGAATAGACCTCCCTACACCCCATTCCAATTTGGACAGCTGTGTACCAAACACCGTGTATACATATTATTGTACCAAATTGTATCCACATTTGTCAACCCATTTTACGCTAAAGAGAAACAAACTCACACATTCGTTTATTATTCTTTTTAATTTCAAAGTTACCGTGACTAAAACAATCCGGTAGTCTCTATCGGATGATTTCAATCACTTAACCTTCCATGGAGCTTGATCCTGCGCTGCCTGCATCCTGTGACCAGATCTTTTGTTCAACTTGTCCCCAGATGTACTCCTACCTGATGTGGCTACCTCTGTCTTCAACGATGTCACACACTCACTCGATGATCTAACTACTTTAAGACACTTCTGATTTTCGAGCTTTGATAGTGTGCCCTACGCATTGCAGCCTTCATAACGTTTCGCGTTTTTGTTCACATGCCATAATATCCTCTCTTCATTCGTAATACTTCTCTATAAAGCAACCACGATAGAAAACTCCGTTACCTTTAATGACAACGTTAAACTAAAACTTCTTATATTTTATTATAATTGTTGAAAATTTAGAACCGTCATGAAATGATAAGTTTATCATTTAAAAATTACTTCTTTCCCTCCATTAATTACCTGCAAGAACAAAAGACGACATTGGCTTTCTCGCCAATTCAAAACATTTCAATGAAAATGAGTAGAGAATACTTTAATTAAGAACAACATTGGTTTCAAATATAAAAAAAAAAACAAGCTTTGACTGTTCTTTTTTTTAATTTAAATGTAACATTTTTTTTTTACAATAAACAAGATCTCGAACGGTTCCACAAGCACTCGCCAATTACTACTCGAAGAATATTAATTTGTTCCATACTTAACTAAATAAATAAAGCTAGAACGATCTATTTATTAGTTTTAAAGACCATTTAATTAACACTTCTCCCATACAAGTCTTCTTGATAAATCTTATCAATTAATAATTTTTAACTTATAATGAATGTACGTAATCAATGAGTGTTGGCTTTGCACGCAATGTAGCTTTTTGAAGATCGGTATCGTTTTAAAGAAATAATTAAAATAGACGCGAAAACGACTTGGAATTTCGATCGTGTTTTGCGATGAATTAACTGGCATTCGTGTTTTTATTGGTAATTAATACATGTTTGAGAAGTTACTCGAATAACTGTTAAGCAACATGTTAAATTAAGCAGGTGTTAAATTTATTATTAGGTGTAAATGCAGAAATACAGAGCTGTATTAAAGTAGATGAATCAACGACTTAAAATGTATGAAAAGTGAGCGTGTTGCCTGTCAAATTCACTATTCGCGTTACTAAAACAACAGCGCTGTGCTCGACGACGAGCTTGTCAACGAGATGGCAAAGGTTTCGTCGTCGAGCTCACAGATGTTACATTTAGCAGAATACCAAAACTTTAGGTCAAATGTCAAACGAATAACAGTTCATCATGCCGTCATCAGCGACGAGCGCTGGTTTCGTGTTATGATATAAGTGAATATCAATTATGTCACTAGTCTAGAACTGTTATTTAGGAGAATAACCCTGCAGAATGCAGCTCCTCTTTTATAAGCCTGTGAAGGCACCGAAAAAAAGTAAAAGTGTAGGACTCCACTCCAAACAAATTTCGTACTAATTTGTTAGTCGACTAGTTTAGTTTACGTTTATTAGATCTGTAGCCATTTTTTGACAGCTGTACAGGATATTCAGACCAACAGCTAGTCTAAATTAATCGTGTATGGTCGCGGGATTTTATTTTGTAATAATTTTAAAATAGGCTCAAATTTATTTTGCAACAAACCACATCTATTTTGAATGTTATATTAGAGGGGAAACGAGCCATATGCTCGTTCCCTGGTGTTGAGTAATCATCACCGTCCAGTGACACTAGCAAGTCTAAAAGAACTACCAGTGCATTGGCAATCCTGGGACTCAATATGTATATTCCCAGATTCAGTAATTATATAGCCTTTCCTGCGGGGGAAGCACGCAACGATTGACAAAAATAAATCGGACCTTTATCGATGCTGTCTTAGAATATGCCACAAAGTATATGTATTCTTTTATAATATGACAGCTTTGGTTCTGCGGGTTTTATCATGATATCGAATTGAGTAATTCTATCTATCATGATGTGCATGCTAGCTAATATGATAAGATTAAACAATTCGGTAATGTTTATCTTGTCTATTCGAGCCTTTCTCGATGATGCTAGCCCTGCTGACCTTTTATCCGGAAAACAGCTATGCTGTGTAACGTCGGAAATAAATCCAGCAAACCTTATGCAGACTTGGGCACCTAACGAAGCTACCACAGCAACCAAAGGCAAAACAAAGACATTCAGATGTTTAGTTCGTTGCTTAGAGAATAGAGTTATATAGGTACATGTTACATTTAAAGAGTAACTATAGTTAGAGTAGAGTAATGATTAATAAAGTACATTGACCCCTTTACTGGCACCAACGACACTATAGTAGTACCTACCTACTGACAACTTTCTTGAAGTAACAATTATAGATTTTGTTTATTTATAGATACGGAACTACATAACATCCTTAAACACACAAATATCTGAACGAGTACAATAAACAGTCCAAAAACTACTCTAAATCTCACATTATGACTAACTCATCTCACGCACTACGTAACTCCAAAAGGAAGATAGCTGTACTTTTGTATAACAAACAGAGAAGTACTTAGAAGCATTGTGAGGGGATTATGATGGACATGTACCATCGACGCGGCAGGTACTTGCGCGAGCGCAGCCTGAGAAGATAATCCAGCGATCCGTTGCATTCGCTCTGGTGGATGCTGTAATCTGCTTTGTAACACTTTGGTAGGAATTTGTTTGGGTGAAGCGTAAGCATCTATTGAATATGTGTTTAAGGAAAGGACATGTATCTGTTTGAACGGTTAATGTTTGAAGTTGATGCTTGTTTTTAGTTTATGTGTTACTGGGTAATTAATTTAAATATATCGGTAATCAAATTTTATAGCCAAGGTGACGAAAGATCGTATATGTCTTGAAACTTCTGTTGTATAAATGTCTTTTGTAATTAATTACATAGACCCTCTTACAACCTGCTACAAAGTTGTTGTGTATAGGTGAAATGTTTCCCAAATTGGTTAATGAACGAATAGGACTAAGGGCGGTTTCCTATTCGTTTTTAACAGTTGAATGAGGAATTTTGAGATATAATTTTAAAAAATAAAGCGTAATGTAGATGGCGCTGTACTCGAGGCTTATATCACAGTCAGCTATAACGAGCAATTTTTTTCTTTTATGTTTGACCTAATTGAAATAATTTTCACAATTTTTGACATATTACTTTGGCGTGAACGCCATCTAATTTGAATAAAAATATGAAATAATAAATCACGCGAGGCCGTATTTGGACCACAGTTGGCAAAAACACAGGTCCAATGGGTTTTTTCAAATGTACTAAGCCTGCAAACAAGTGCTGGATCCACATGATTATGAGTGCATCTATCCTCTTGATGATAAGTGGCATCAGGGATGCGCGTCCGACCTGGTTATTCTGAAAGGTCATATTGTTCCTTTAATCTTCGTGTTCATATGGATCATAACTACTGGTGCTTAGATGAATGTAATGTGGTGATTCAAAACAATTTTCTTTCTAGGCGAAAGATGAAAATTAAGTTCCGATATATAGAGTTATCCACTCAAATTTTTATTAAAAAAAAATATGGTAAATATCACGAGTTAAATTTAAAGTTAACTCAAATGACCATCAAAGTTTAAAAACCTGTAAGTATAAACACGAACTTTATTTGAACAGTACCATGTAGCCATCTTTTTGCCAGCGAAATATCCTAATTACGCCCAAACAACATGTAGCGCCCAACTTTTGTGTCTCTTGAACAAATTACTTGTTAAATCATCTATGGCGTTTGGACACAAAGACCCAGAAATGCTACTTTAATTTTCCGACTCGTCGATTCCTACCTCTCGATAAAAAAAACAAAGTGCGATACTAAGTGACCAGTAGTATCCGTAATTACCCATACAAGTGATTTCAGGTGTTAACCCTTTGTCAACATTATCCTTTAAACGTCATTTTTTTACGACGCCATTTTGTTTTTTTTTCTTAATCCCTAAGTTTGTGCTTATAGTAGCTGGACCTATGAAGCCTCATTAATCCCTTGAGCTTTCTTTAAAGCGATTGCGTTCAATTATTTGTATCTCATTGTCTGGGAGTTACTTAGTTGATGATTAAGCTTGTAATATATAAGTTTGAGATGTTTGAATGGTACTTGGGTGGTATTAGTTACAAAGGAGGTTTGGAGTTGAGGCTTATCGTTATTTCATTAGTTGTTAAAAAAGAATACTTCAGGATATCATTTGATGAATGTACGTTTTTTTAATTTCAATTTCATTTTAATTTGGAACGTTCAGTTGACTTGAGGAATTTAGGTTTTTTATTTTTGATGGAAGGAGATGATTTAGAAGAATGTTTGTTTTCTTTTTATATGAAAAGAGGCGAACAATAATCAACGAATGCAGAGCATTAAGAAAACCGACTTCACGTCAAAACTTTGGCTGAGTCATAATGTCATCAACATAAACATTCCCCGAAATCCTACAATTTTTTTCAAAAATTTTAAAGTTACAATCAAATACTTACTCAACCGATTCCGATAAAATTTATATGGGACCAACTATGAAGTATCCTCTATCATATGAAAAACAAAATCTGAATTTTCGAAATCGATTCATTATTATCCGAAATATCGTGTAACAAAGACACAAAAACAACATACAGACGAATTGAGAGCTTCCTCCTTTTTTGGAAGTCGGTTGAAAAGGGTGGAATCCAGCATTATTGAACCTAGGATATTAGAAGATAAATCCCGGTGCCAGTGATTAATCTACCTACTTTGTCCTGCAGTTCGGAAACCACAAAAGCGGCAGGATTGATGTGAGGATTCTACTATCAAGTAAGAATACTTAGATCAGCTTACTCTTACGATCAACTAGTGGTAGGGACGAGCATGTAAGTTACCTGGTGTTTTAGTTATAACCAACGTCATGGACAACTGTAATTACGGAGGAGCTCCATGCGTTGCCGACCCTTGAGCGTTAGATGGTAAGTCACGAAGCCTTACCTTGTTCACACTGCCTGTTCGGTCCTTCTGTTTGGAATACAGCAAAGCTAATGACAGTGGCATTAGGTTCGATGATTGAGTACAAAAACATTCAGTCATGTGCTTCATATACAGACATATTTACTTAGATACCTACCTACAATGAGAGCGCCCATTCTCGCTGGGTATTCAAATACTTGGTACTTACGGATCTTATTGCGAATCATCATTATACCTATTTGATACATTTTAAGTTTCAGTTTTCAAAATTTAAGTGTCTTTCAGATATTGCGGCTACATTTTTATTCAAAACACTGAATTGTGTAAATTTCAAATAAGGTTTAGTAAATCAATGTACTTTAGCAATTTCTACTGAGTACCTGTGAACCGTGTGTACAGGTAGTTAAATATCAGTTCCTTACCGCAAGACCTCTCTTCGCAAACAGTTTGATTATTTACAGTTAGGTAATAGTTAAAAAACAGTCATCTAGTTAAGTAACAACAAACATTCTCACAGCTTTAACTTAAACTTAAACAGCTTATTAACATATCTGCATACCATTTTAAAAAACCGAAACACCCATCTCAAGTTATTTTTAACATACTTTTTAGTCAGCAAACTTGATACATAACACCGATATAAAATCAAAAACGGTTAAGTGTGAGTGTAACTTCGTTATTAAGAGTTCATTAAGTAGGTACTTACCTACTGGAAGCTCAGTAGCTGAGCGGTAGCTCAGTGGAAGAGCATTCGTCCGGCAAACGACAGGTTCGAGAGAGAGAGGGCGTCAGAGTCGGGTGATTTTTATTTAAAACATTTTTTTCAGTTATTTATAGTAAATATTGTTGAAATTATAACAAGCACTCATAATTTATTCTGAACTTCTCATCAAAAACATTTGTAGGTACATAATAATTGAGATATGTCAACAGTACAAACTAAATAAAGCAAAGTTTCGTTTTATAAAAACGGTACCCCAAAAACCAAAGCTACCATCGAATCTCATCGGAATCAAAATGAACTGATCCATATAATACGATATGCATAATATCGCATTATTTAATATAATTAATTAACTGAGCCGTCTCTTGGCAGACATATCGACAAAACAAGAAGTTAAGTTTTCACGTCTCTACTATCGACAACTTCATCGACTCGAGCAAACATCACTAATTGATCTTGACGTTTGATTTCCGCTCATCGAATCATGTGTAATAGTTTTTTTTTAAATATTAAACTGAGTTTGTTGGTAGCGCTTTTTGTGATTAATGTCTATGACTTGTTTAAATAGCTAGCTTTTTTTTAAAATACGAAAAAAATCCAATTTACTATTAAGCAAAATCATAATGATTTTACGTAATTTAACCAAAAAAAACGACACCTTCATGATGTAGAGTTCAACAATTTTCCTTCTATGCCTGAATTATGATTGGGTTGGATATTCGTGGTTGCTTGGTAGAGATCGCTTAGAAGTGATAAGGCCACCCAAATTGCACATTTAATGTTATTTTGTATGTTAATATTTCTCCGTTCTATGCAAATGGCAATAAAATATTTGATTTGAATTGAATTGTGTGATGAACAGTTAGACGCCTGTTACGAACCTTTATTATACCTAGTCCAATCTTGACAATTTAAGCGAAAAAATTGGTTATTGGATGATTCGAACAAAATGTACAAATCTATGAACTTTTGGGGTAAAGGATTCGAACACACTCAAAAAGAAAAGACCACAGAAAAAAAAATTCGTACACACACTCATTTCGTGCAAATCATTCAATTACTCAATAAATAGAGTTTTCCGGTTTAAGAACGGTACATACAAAATAATATTCAAGAAAATATTAAATTATTACGAACGAACTCTGCAGTGCGTTGGTTGAGTGATCACCTGCTCTGTGAGTGGCCGATCAAGTCCCATCGGGCCAGTTTTGGGAAAAGAATGGGTCTGGCTTTATATTGAGCATAAGTTACACTGTTTCAGTTTGCTTCAAGTTTTTGCTCGCATTTCAAACTAGGCGACCTTTGTAACTACCAAAAAATGGCACGTAAAACCCGTAGATTCAAAACCCACATAACAAAGTGGAGTACAAATACCTAGAGAGTATGAAATAAGTAAAAAAATATATTTCTGTCACTTGAGCGCATACCTACCTAATACAGTGGAATCCGTTTATAATGACATCGAAGGGAAATAAGAAACAAGTCGTAAACGGACATCATACAAAGCATAGGTACTGCAAGAATAAATAAACTGTTTAAGTTAGTACCTATTTGATTTATTTTAATAGAAAGGAATAAAATAGAGATATATCGAAGTAGATATTAATAAGTAGACTCAATAAGTAATCTCTGAGACTCAAATCAAAAAAGCCTTTCACGCGCCAAAAGTCTTTAGGTATAACGTGTCTCTCCCGAACACTGCCAAAGGTGTTAGAAATCATATGGTCACTATAAGCGGACAAAATTTGATAAAAAAAGGGTCACAATAAGCGATATGTCACTATAGGCGAAGTCATTATATCCGACTTAGTACTTAATTTATAGACACTTAATTTATATGAAAACCAAACTTCACTGTGTAAACACGTCATAATAAGCGATGGGTCAATATAAGCGGAGTCGTAATAAACGGATTCTACTCTACCAGTAAATAAAAGGTTCAATTCAATTCAATTCCATTCGTTTATTTATAATCACAGGTAAATGTAATGTTACACAGATGGATTTTATAATAATAGGTACAGCCATGATTCGCCTTAATGGCATATGAACATATTTGCCAATTCATAATAACATAAAGGTCTGGAAATAACAATATATTAAAAACATAGAAAAGTAAACATAAAAACATGAAAATAAAAAAAATTATAATTATACAAGGATACAAAAAATAAAAATTAAAGAATACAATTCACATTCACTGCCGATCAAAAAATCATTGAGGTTATAATACGCTTTTTCAACAAGGAAGGCATTAAGTGCAGATTTAAATTTTGCACGATTACTTATTTCCCTAATAGATGCTGGAATTTTATTATAGATTGAGGGTGCCATGCTGTTTATGCTCATTCTGTACACAAGAGTTTTGCGTGTATGTGTAACTTTAAGATTACCCTCACGACGTGTTCCAGGTGGATGTGCCTCAAAATATTTTGGGTTATTTCTAACAGTGTAAGAATTTTATACCTACGAAAGTAAGGTCTGCATGATTCGTCTTGTGGTAGAGTTAATTTACCTATGTAAGTAGTATTAAATACATATATTTTCTTTACCCACCAACCCTGTATAAGCGTTTCGTAGAAGGCAACAAAACGTGTTGGCCACTGTTGGAGGTAAAATGCCTGAAGGGTCCGCCATTCTAGCTACTATTGCCTCAGCGGTGGAGTGTTACAGCAGTGATTTATGCACAGCTCCTTTATTTTCATCCTTTACACATACCCATTTTCCATCTATGGGCTCCTAGTAAAAATTCAACAAGAGAAATCTACCTATTTTGATTGATCAGAAATCGTTTGGTTTTTTTTTACTAATTTATTATACACAAAAATAAAAAAAGTCGGTATATTTGCTCAAATGTAACATCATAAAAGTCCGTATTTATTCGAAGGTCTGCCTCAAATTGCTGTCTTTCCAAATTATGCCACACTTTCTTATACATATCTAGTATGAACATCTATCTAAAATTTGATCCTTCTAAAAGCTACATATTGTAAAAACCCTGGGTTAGTAAAAGCCTCGAATATAGAATCCTTTTTGAATTAATTAAGGGACATAATTGCCCAAATTCCTTTCATGTAGAAACCACAGCTTTGTGGTCAGTAATAATGGTTTATGAGTCAATTAAAGGCGTTATAATAATAATGTTGACGAACTTTTAAAGTCATAATTTGGTGTTCTCTAAATTAAAGTGCGTAATTCGATGTTGGTCAGGATGAATCAACAATAAATGTTTTTTTTTTGTTTGAATTAGGTATTATATGTCTGGAGGTTTTACTGTAGGTCAATGTTTGGTGAATAACGTTTCCAATTATTATAGTTTGATTTAAAAAAAACTCCTCCTCCTTTTTATAGATGTCATTTAAATACATTTTACCCCAAAATAAGGTTTAATAAAAAAGATTATGTTATTGAGACCAGGGACTGCATATCGGTATAATTTTTTTAAATAGTAGTAGTAAAATTCAGTACCCTTATTAGTGTACTGCTTCATCAAACACAATTACTGTACGAGTTATTAAATCTAAATTAGTTATATCAGTACCCAAATAATGTATACCGGATTAATTTCTGTGGATGTTTTAAGTACAGAAATATTTTAACTTATTTAATTTCTGTACCGAAATGTATAGGTCAGCATATGTACCTACGCTTCATAGGCTTCAACTAAACTATCGAACATTCTACAGTTATTTAAAAATAAAATTTTAATATCAATACTAATATTAATACCGGAAAATTTCAGTTAACTGAAAAAAAATCAGTTATGCTACAATAATAAAAAAGGTACAAGAATTATTTCAGTATGAATTCCTGTACTGTTATTTTTATATACACCTAATTTAACGGTATGACGTCATAAAGAAAAAAATTGTACAGAAATTCATACCGGTATACAGTCCTTGATTGAGACCACACAAAGGCATAAAGGTCCGCACTATGCCAAAAAGTGTGCGCTTACCTTTAGGCGTAAGTATACCCAGATCCGAGCCAGCTTAGGAAAGTAGGTACGTTTTGTAAACTTATTTTGGATTGACACCCTCGACCATTGCACCAAAGAGACTATCTACAATTTAACTTTGATATCGTCATAATATTACCCATAGGTTTGAGCAGACAAAGATGAAAAAAAAATGAAAAATAAAACTAACACATAGTAGGAAAAACAACTAGGTCTAAAATAACGTTTCATTCAGTATCTAAAACGTTGTTTAAAATAATGTTTTCATGTAGGTACTTAAATAAGATGATCTTTAATTTTTAAACCATTTATTATTTATTTAACAAATAAGTAGGTAGTAAATTAAGAAGGTATCCAGAATTCTATTATTAAAAGACAAGCATTGAGAATTTCTAAACGATTGATAAGCTTTGACACTCAAGTAACAACCGATACCTGACGGTTTTCGGAGAACTAACTTTAAATTAGACCGTACTTTTTACACGCGCCATCTACTGTTCAATCATAAAAACTATTCAAGGGCGCTACCTATTGGCAAATACCTGTACTTCTGAAATTCAAGCTAACAGTTCGTCAAATAGTTTTTATATTTGAAAATAGATGGCGTATGTATTAATTATAGTTATTATTAAACAATAGATTGCTGAAACAGATGAGATGAGACGTTTTATAAGACGTGTTATAGAATATCTTTTAAAAATAAACTATTTAACGATAGGCAAGAATTAAGAACCAGATTTGTTCTTTTATTAAAGGAGGTCATAAACAAAAGAAAATTGTACGTTAATTTTCTATTTTCATCATATGTTATAATTTATGACTTGATTATAATGTAATTTTAAATATTGTCTTGAGTTGACAAAATAATTATAAAAAATAAATAAAATCCCCAGACCATCACACCAACTACATGGCCTCAAAGTAAGCGAAAGTTGTAATATGAGATAACCATGTAGCGAACTAGGGGGGAACCTAGAATACAAATACATATATGTATAGATAAACACTCAGACCCGGAACATTTTTTTCTTGTTCCGAGCGGGAATCGAACCCGCAACCACTGGCATCTGAGGCAGATAGGTTTACCCCATCGCCAAAGTGGTCGTTAAATTTGAGATGTGACTAATACCTGATTTTTCAATAATTAGACAAAAGTTATGTGACAAATAAAGTTCTATTAGCCTAATATGTGTCACACTATATGTCCGAGGTTAAAGTATTACTTGGCGGAATAATGTTGCTTTACAATGAGAGGTTTTCTGACAGCTCATTAAAAAAACAAAACTGTTCAAAATTGGTACAAAAGGCTTCGATAGATGGCGCCTTACAAAAGGCGAAGGCGAAGAATTTATTCCACACTGCGTTTTTAAAAGTAAAATAAATTAATTGACGCCTGTATCAGAAATTGAACGCATAAATAACCATAGATGGTAGATACCACTTACCTACATTATAGTATAGAGACTTAAAGCCTTCGGCTTTTTAAAAGTGCCATCTATAGAGGTTTTTTGAACTAATTTTTATGAGCTGTCAGAAAACTCCCCATTTTTATAATTTTACGACAATGACATAGAATGACAATCTTGAAGCTGTCGAGAAATACTTTATTCTTATGAACAAAAATCGAAAAACAACAATTTTTGTTCCGAAAGGTCATATTTTACTAATACTCGTCAAATAACTTTTATCTTTTTTGAAACATCGGGGCTTAATGCCGTAGATGCTAGATAGATATCCCTAAAAATAGGAGATATTTAAATTTATTATGAATCTGTGTTCAACAACACCTAAAAAATAATACAAGAGAAACTTTTTTATACGTTATTCTGGTTCACATTTTTTCAGAGTTATTTTCAAAACTCATTTACACGTATAATAATTAACTTCCTCAACACAAGTATCACATTTCACAAAGCAACAGTTCACCATTCTGCATCTGCATCTGGATTCCACAGATTTCCTTGTAGTCACATATCCCCTGCCACAACACAATGTGGAGCAGTTGTCTCGATCCTTGCACACCCTGCCTGTCGTGCCGAGGCATAAATTAGGCGTCTTCTGCAAGTAAACCAACTTCCACCTATCCAACTTTAGCTTTTTTCTATTTTTAGACGAAATCGCTCGTTTTGTTGTGTAGTTAAGCATTTTCTTTTTAACAGCGCGATGGTATTGCTTCTTTAGTAACCCAATTGCAGAGTTGAAAGGCACTAATCGCTTCCAGCAAGTCTTTGTGGTGCATGATCCAGAGAAGCCATGACATTTACAGACCTCACGCATCTGTCCTCCGATGGATTGAAGGCCGACACTGACATCCTGCTTCAAAATTTCTCCAATCTGATCTGTCCCTGCATGCTTGAAGTCTAGAAACTTTTTTGCAACATTAACTCCGTACTTGTAATCGTCTCCGCAGCCGCTTCTTTTCCACTGCCACGATGCGTTTTTGCTTGGACTTGGATTATGAGCACAGGAACATTTAAAGAGCTCTCCTGAGGCACAGCCTTTAGCCACCGCATGGCTGATTGATGCCGCGACCAGAGCGTAAACAAAAGCTGTTTCTCTGTAAACCTTTTTAAAAATATTCCTTTTCCCTTTCCTATTATACACTAAAGAGCAATTCCACCTGTCGAACTGAAAGGCTTCCTCACAAGTGGAGATCGCTTGCGTTTTGGCAATTGCGAGAATTTTCGCAAGGCCCACATCTCGTCGGCACTGTTTTGTCTGACGAGGTACAGCATGAAATAATTGACACGCCCCGGGATGTATCACCAGAGATCGATCCGAAAACATAGCTTCCACTGTCTTTTGTAAAATAGGTTGAGATCTGCGGACAAAATGTTAAATCAATTAACATGCATGTACAAAGGTGCGCTTTTCTGCAAGTTTATCTATTTAAATATATAGATCTTACCCTTGAACAATATGTAACATTACACAAAACACACACGTATTTAACCAATTAAATCTAAACATTTTTGTAAGATCTAAAAATCACATAGTTAAGTTTTTTTTAGCTTTAAAACTGTTATGACATGTTGGAAAGTAATTCGTTAATGAGCTCATACTGTAAAGGAACTCAAGGCGAAGACAATGCTTTATCAAAAATAGGTAGGTCCCTTCCAAAGATGGTAATAGTAAACTCAGAAATCAATGTTCATACATGAACCGAGACTGGTGAGCAAATATTGAATTTGAATGCAACTTGATTCAAAGAGTATTTTATGAATATTTTACACATTAGAGATACTTAGAAAATCCACAAATTGCGTCATAATTGTAAAGGTAAAGAAAACTTGTCCAAAGTTTGTACAATTTGTCATATTCATTCGTTTCAGTATCTCTCACTCATACATTCAGGCACCGTGATAAAGAAATCGAAAAATGAAATTTAAAATAGGTCGACCAAAATATTCATTAAAAGCAATATGATCTGGTGAAAAAGGAAATTTTATTTAACAATATAATTTAAACCAAGGATGAAAACTATTTATATATTTATTTTTTTATTAAGTTTATGCAGTTACATGGTTATCGATCATAATACAATGCGTGCAAATGGCTATAATTTTCTACTCTAATATAATACCGTCAAAGTTGTAGGTTTCAGCTGATCTGGTAATTCAAAATAACTGGACAGGGTACGTGTGTAAGCATCACCTTATATTTTAATTAAATTTATTTTATCTTATATAAACCCAGGTAGGTAGTTTAATTTAAATTATTTATATACTTTTAAGTAACAACATAATGCTTAGTATAATTTACTGTTATTAATTTTAGAGGTTTGTAATTTCTTCAAATTAAATAGTAATTTCTACTGTACTTAAATTGTCCTGTAATTTCTTCGTAAGAATTCACAAAAGCAAATGGCACTTTCATAGTCTTGTTAACTATTTTAGTTATTCTTAGTAAATGTTTGAGCTGTATTCAGTACCTAGGTATATTATAATTTAGTAATAACTTTTTCTATCTATTTAATCTATCAGTGGAGACTTCTTAATGATTGTCACAGTACTATCCTCTATAAGCCTATTGCAAACTATGTAATCGATAGACTTCCTAAAATTTGTAAATACATAAAATTTAATTAAATTTAACGTGAATTTTGTGAGGTTTCCGAGCTTCGGAGGGCACGATAAGCAGTAGATTCCTCGTATCGCATATTTTTAAACAGTAGTTCTTAGTTATTTAAAAATTCTGACTTCTGCCAATCAGAGCTGGGCTACTTTAATGGTCTCGAACGGGCACAAAACAAAGTGTTGATGGTGATGACAGGATATTTATAATCAACTAACGGTGTTCGTCCCTTATGGGGTAGGCAGAACACCAAAGCCTGTAAAACCATCTGAAGTCACATTTGACAAATTGTGAGGTATTATAATGATGGTGAGAGACTATTGAAGTGACAGGGAGTCAGCCTATCGCCGGCAAAAAAGACAATAAAACCTCTGCCCCTTAACTGACTTTTACAGTATGCCCGGGAAGTGAAGCAGCTGGCACATTCTATGTTTCTCTTTCGCTCCCAGTCCAGCATCATTATTTTAACAAAACAGAACCAGTAAAACATTCTCATTTTCTTTTACATTTATTTAGGTATCAGCTTAATTTAAGTATTAAAATTATAATATGTATTGAAACTGGAAAATCTAAAACTCAATTAAGTGTCACCGGATTCGAGAGGGACCTTTGAAGTAACTGGGATTTACGCAACAGTAGGTATTCATTGAATTAAGCTCATTTTAAGCAAATTTATATTTCGTTATTAGGACCCGGTTTAAATTCAGACTATTATATATATTATATAAGAGTATTTATTATTATTACGCATACTTATAACTACTCGCCTTTCGGCGGAAAAGACCCGACAATCGGACCAGTCGGTCGGGGATCAGGGCAAGAGAGACAAACCGTCGAACGATTCGGGCAGTCTCGAGCAAAACCGCTTTTTGCATGCGTTTGGAAGCGAACCGCCACCGAATTCCAGCCTTTCAAGGTGTCAAACCAGTGTGTCTGGGTTCAAACCAGAAACCTTATTATTATTATTTATTATTATTATTTTCATCATATTCTTCAAAAGAACCTCCTTTTTACAGGGTGGGATTTGCACTACTGCGAGCTTGTGGCCAACAGTAGTACAGATAAAGTTATAAACTATCAAAGTGATAAAAATTTCCATAGCCTACCACTTTGGCGATGGAGTAAACCTATCTGCCTCAAACACCAGTGGTTACGGGTTCAATTCTCGCACGGAACAAGAAAAAAAAAATGTTCCGAGTCCGGGCGTTTATCTAGATATGTATTTGTATTCTAGGTAACATGGCCCTAGTTCGCTACATGGTAACTCATAACACAAGCTCAGCTTACTTTGAGGCCATGCAATTGGTGTGATTGTCTGGGGATTTTATTATTATTAATATTTTATGAGGACCCAGTTCTTTTCTAGGACCGTGGGTTTTAATATTTGACGTTATCTGCACTTACTATCACGTAAGATTGAGGCCAAACGCGGGCTTATTTATTTATTTATTGGACCCATTGAGTAAATGGAGTAAGAAATAATTTTGACAACAATATTATAGGTACAGAGCACAATAGGCGGCCTTATCGTCTTGCGACGATCTCTTCCAGGCAACCTTGCTTAGTCTTTAACCAGGCTGAGTCTTTACTAAAAAAATACTTACTATGCATTTAAAAAACTACACCCCTCTTTTCCCTACGCAGTCTTCTTCGTCAAAGGGTTATATAATTTTCAGTTAAATATTTTTTCCCGCGGTTTCACCTACGTACTTCCTAATCCCGTAGGAAATTCTTAATAGAATGTAGACTTGAGCATCTGTCGAATAGGTAAATGATATAAAGTCTAGATTTTTTTCAGTTTATCCTTTATGCGAATTAACTAAAGAATAAATAAATATTTTTATAAAATAAGTATAAAAAGGAATGATTTTTATTATTCAAGAGGGATGAAGTATAAAAAGTATAGCAAACCTTCATTTACACTTAGTAGTTTCTAGCGCTCTTAGTTTCAAAGTCCATTCTAATTTCAACAATAGCAGTTAACGGCAGATTGTATTGAACAGACAGACTGCTTCTGTAGCAAAGGCAATATGATTTTAACTAGAATATGCGAACTACAGCCATAAAAGGCGCTACGAGTAATCAATCAATATATATGAAACTGTTCCGTTACTGACTGAGTGACTGAGGTACTGAGTGACTGAGTGACTGACAGACAACGTACAGCCGTAACTAATGGGCGTAGAGAGTTGAAATTTGGAACATACATTCTTTAGGAGATGCAGGGGTGCACTAAGGAAGGAATTCCCGAAATTCCCACAGGAACGGGAAATATAGGACTTTTTAGTTTGTATGAAAAATCTTATTCCTTGAGTGCACCGATGTGAAACTTGGTGTAAAGGTTTTTCAATGAGTGTCTGGTTGTGTTATGAAAGGAATTCCCGAAATTCCCACGGGAACGGGAAATATATGATGTTTTAGTTTGTATGAAAAAATCCCATCCCTTGAGTGCACGGGTGTGATACTTGATATAAAGGTTCCTCAATAAGTGTCTGTTTGTAGTATGGAAGGAATTCCCGTAATTCCCACGGGAAGGGGTTGGACTTTTTAGTTTGTATGAAAAATCTTATTCCTTGAGTGTACGGATGTGATACTTGGCATGAAGGTTCTTCAAAGAGTGACTGGTTGTGCTACGAAAAAAATTCCCAAAATTCCCACGGGCACGGGAAATATATGATTTTTAGTTTGTATGAAAAAATCTTATTCCTTGAGTGGATGGGCGTGATACTTGGTATAAAGGTTTTTCTTATGGTTATTCTTATAGGCAGTCCCAAGATGCTAGCTAAGGTTGACCTTGCATCACTGCCAGCAATTAGGTTCGACAATGTCACTATTCCATATTCAACCTCTGTTAAAAATCTTGGTGTCTTCATGGATAATACCTTATCTTGGAAAGACCAAATTGACTATGTTAGACGGAAAATGTTTGCTGCAGCAGGGTCACTAAGACGCCTTCGAAATTTTCTACCTATACCAACAAAAATTGCGCTCGCACAGTCCCTTCTTCTCCCCATACTGGATTATGCTGATGTAAGCTATCTTGACTTGTCCGAGGAGCAGCTTGATAAACTTGAGCGTCTTCAAAATATGTGTATACGGTTCATATTTTCTTTGCGAAAATATGAACATGTTTCCGAATTTCGTGATAAGCTCAAGTGGCTCCCAGTTCGTCTTAGCAGGAATACTCACATTCTCTCACTTTTATACAATATACTTTTTAATCCGAACACGCCAAAGTATTTAAAGGAACAATTCAAATTTAGACACGAAACACATGATCGTGCATTACGTTCTAATGATAACCACTATCTGTCTATACCTCAACACAGAACAGGATTTTTCCACAAGTCATATACTGTACTCGCAGCTAGTACGTGGAACTCCCTGCCTTCATATTTACACTCAGCGAAAACTATAAGTTCTTTTAAAAATATATTGAAAAATTTCTATTATTCTGTTAATATTGCTGTTATTTAAACTGCCAATGCATAGTGAATATTTTGTTGATTAACTGTAAATTATTATCTCTGTTATATGTATCTAGTAAGTATATTTTGTTATATTTAACTATTATTATTACTCATTATTATTTTATTTTCTTTATTTATGGCTCGAATATATATTGCGTAGTTATTGTTATGTTATTCTCCTGATTAAAAATATTTATATTCTCACATTTTAAGATAAGAAACCAACTGTTATATTTTAAGCTCTTCCCTGTTTTAATTGTAATAAAAATGTTATCCTGTAAACGGGTTGCCTGGTAGAAATCGCTTGGAGCGATAAGGCCGCCCATATTGTCCATACTTGTTTCATGTATACCTAATGTTTGTGTGTTGTGTTCTGATTGACAATAAAGTGTATTTATTATTATTATTATTTTGTATACTTATAACTACTCGCCTTTATTATTATTATTATTAAAGGTTCTTTCAGTGGGTGTCCGGTTGTATAGTTTCTGAAATTTCCACGAGAAGGGTAGTTAAGCGCATACGAAGTTGCGGGATAAAGCTAGTCTATTATAAAGCTATATTACTTTATTAAAATGTGCTTATTTTGGAAATTACGACAGATTAAAAAAAAAACATTTTTTTATAAATCCGTCTGGTAGTATCAACATTAAGACAGCTTCTCTATCAAAGGCAATATTATTCTAACTAGAGATGAAGATCAGTTACAGACATGAAGGGAGGAACTGATAATCTATACTAAACTAGTATGGTTGAGCGTGCTTATTTCAGAAAATACCAGCCCAGCTCTTGAGATAATATCACAATAGAATTTACGCGGCAAAACTGGGTACAGGGTTTGGTGTTAATTCTCGTATATAGATAGCATTAATTTACAACTAAGTAGTAATATTAAGCCTGTTTCAGACTACATTCGAATTTCAATATGAACAGTCAACAGTCAACGAGTCAGTCAACAACGGATTGAATCAAACTGACAGACTGCTCTCGTAACTAGAGCAATATCATTCTATCTAGACTGTGAGTAATCAATCATTAATAAAAACGGGTAGTCTATACTAATATAATAAAGGCGGAAGGGTTCCTTTGTTAGAATATAATGTTAGAAAGTACCAGATTTAGGAAAAAAAATTGCATTTGATAGCCCACTGAAAATGAGATCATATGAAAATGAAAACTTTTTATTCGCAGTAGGTATTCTTATACACTTAACGAATGTCCGGACGACATGACGAATCCTGGGGGAGGCCTCCGTCCAGAAGTGTGCGTCTCTCGGCTCATGAAGATAATGATCGCCCATTATCCACCAATGACCTGGTGTTGTCTTTTACTACTTCTTCGGCTTTAAAAAAACGAAATGAAAGTAGAACCCTAGGTAGACCGAGAGGAAAAAAGCTGGCGGAAAAAAAACTCTCAGTACCCTTTTGTAAAAAGTGCTTATTATAGGTACAATTTGGGAGAAATACAGCTTTGCTATGACATGAACAAACAAACAGAAGACAGCTATTCATGCTTGCCAATATCATGTCATAGCCAAGCTGCTTACATAGTGATTAATGTTTCATATTTGGAAATAACCTCTGGAGACATCAATCCCACGCTCTTTTATCATCTAAATAATCTTTGAGCCTATAGTAGCCTTTTTTGCATAATGTTTCTTTGATAGTTCTTTTAAATTTATAACTTTAGGGATTGAGTAGTCTCCATGTAGTCTCTCTTCATCTTTATAATACCTCCAAATTTGTCAAACGTGACATCAGATGGTCTTGTAACCTCTGGTGTTCTGCCTACCCCATAAGGGATACAGGCGTGACGTTATGTATGTATGTATGTACGTTAGGGATTGAATTCACTTTGGTATTTTATTATAAATAGGTACGTATTGACATTCCCATAAATGATTTGGTGCCGTAGGACATTATACTATGAAAATAACTAAAATAAACTATCTTCGCCGTATTAACATCAGTCAATGAGCGAATTGTCTTTACCGCGAACGCTGCAGAACTAAGTCTACTCGCTAGTTGCGAGATATGGGGGCCCCATTGCAATTTAGAATCTAAAGTTATTCCAAGAAAAACAGTTTTATCTATTAGATTTAACCTGTTCCCCTTAAGTTTCAAGTTTGACTCGACTTGTTTTATATTTGGTACAGAGAATTTTATACATTTACTTTTTTTATCATTGAAAGCTACAATAATATATATTAGATAGCACATTAGATACCATAGAATTATTATCGCAAAAACCTTACGGGATCACAGTTAGTAGTATAAAGTTTCTGTATCACAAAGTGCTTTCTGTGTTACAGAAAGCATCAAAACTAAACCCAAATCAAATCCATCACAAAAAAATCAAGTCTATCCTCTTTACAATTTTAGTTGTTTGTATATTGATGATATTAATTTGCAACTAGCAGTATTGCTCCCCTTGTTTCAAAATCCATTCGAATTCAACAACAGTGGATTGGATCAAACAGACAGACTGCTTTACAAACGAGGGCAATATCATTCTAACTAGACTGTGTTTACAGATGTGAAGAGGGAACAGTTAATACACTTATCAATTAAATCTTTCATGTAACTCGGAGTCGCGCGACTGCATGTGTTTGTTGGGTTTAAATTATTTTAACAGTCTCGCTTGAAACTGAAATAATTGTAATTTTTATTTGTCATTTGTTTTTCTAACATACAAGGAGGCTTAAAGCGATCGTTTTGTTGTAGAGATAAGGTAATTCTGCCTTATTTAGTTAGGAGTTAGTGGATGATTCGCCCGCATTTTACTCGTCTGAATCTGACGGATTGTCCCCTTTAAAAAATATTTTTTTTTCTGTAGGCAATTCGTCCGAATGCAATTTGTTCGCAGACGAATTGTCTCTTTAAAAATTTTAAAGAAGTCGATTCGGACGAGTAAAATTCAGGCGAATCGTCCACTAACTCTTATTTAGTACTCTCGGATTTGGATCTAGGTATGGGTGGATATTTTTGGAATGCACACAGATAATTGATCTTAAGCCAGTGAATTGGTATGCTTATTTAAATTTTCGTATAATAAATTTTTATAGGAACTTAATAAAAATTAATGTGGAGTGATTATTAGAAACTATTTCTTATTACTTCTAAGTAAGATAAAATAAGACTCTCTCATTAAAACTATTATCCGCAATAGTTTTAATAAGACGTATTTTATTTTCACACAAAAATGACAAGTTGGTTTATAATATAATACCAAAATGTCTAAATCAATACAGAAACTAGTATACAGGGTGGTGCTTATCTACAGGCGGTGCTCCAGACAGCGAGCGGCGACCTCACGCGCTGGCGTTTACAGACTAAACTACTTCTTCAAACTGTGATAAAAAGAAATGTCACGAAAGCACGCGACGCGCTTATTGTAGTCTAGTGAAAAACTTTGAATTTAAGACTTAAACGCTACCTGTCGACTGAAGCGGAGCGAGGTTGCAAACCATAAGTCGTGGTGTGGAAGCGTTTATAACATACCTATAACATTTTTATTATAAAGAGACGTTACAGAGTGTTATAAAATGTAATTTTACTAAATGATGTTACGAAATTTATTTATATCTAAAATTGAGGCAAAAAACGACTTTGTCATTCACTTTTACCGCCAATGCTATCACCCTCCTTATAGGTTTTTTAGTTTTTAAGTATAATACGATTTTATAAATATTTTTTGTTCAATTATTCATTACAGTCGTTCAAAACGTGTTTATGATACATGGTGATGGAAGATAATATAATACTAAAATCTCCAAATCAAAACAGAAACTAGCCCTATACAGGATGGTGTTTATCTGCAGGCGGTGACCAGCGAGCCCCAGGCAGCGACCGGCGACCTCACACGCCTAGTCTAGAGAAAATTTGTGAATTTTAGTCTTGAAGGCTACCTGTCGACTGAAGCGGAGCGGGGTGGCGAGCTGCTTAGTGTGTAGTGCATTGATGACATACGTAGTCTCGCCATATACAGGGTGACTCGTAAAAATTAAGTAATTATCTACTTTGATTACATAATTATGATCAGAGTCGAATACAGAGTGCTCACCTTCAACCTTCAATGTTATATAGGTAACATTTAACACGATTAATTATTTGCACATGATTTTGTTTTTAGACAGCGTAAGGTCAGCCTGGAATAAACTTACGACCCCTGAACAAGTGTGTCATGAAAGGTGACTAATTCGAGTGAAGCTCTCTTGATAGCACCTCGCTTGGCTATCCACCACCCTGGTCGCCTGGTTGGTGTGCCGCCAAATATCACCACTCCAACGATGCAATATTTTATAAACAGCCAGTTTTATCTTTACTTAAAATGAGGTAAGATTGAGGTTAAACCTGGGTTGGATCATCGATAACATAAAAATATTTAAAAAAAAACAACTTCAAATTTGTACGTAACTAGCTTACCTATTTAATTTTAGAACGAGAATAATAGAACTAAAAACTGAAAAATAAAAACGTTACATTCTGTCGTAAATAAACTCACTTTGATACCATCTAAGTATTTTTGAAATTTAGCACATTTGTTCAGACGCTGATATAGACTAACATATACGAAAACTGGGTAGTTCTGAAAATATAAAGGGAATACATAGGTATATTACATACATACGGGTCGAATGAATATCCTTTTTTTTGAAGTCGGGTAAAAAGTATAATATTCTGTAACATTCTACAAGTTACACAGTGTTATAACATGATTTTTAGAAACTATTCATGCTACAAAATGTTAGAAAATTTCATAAAACTGTTGCGGAGTTGCGGATTATGTTTATCCAAAGAGAGGTAGATAGCGGAGCAGATTGGAAAAGTTACGCGGAGCGGAGTTGCGAACTGTGTTCTTCCACACGCAGAGCTTATTAGGCTTCAAATTATATACGACTTGCCCGCTACTTCGTTCGCCTTAAATTTTTCAGTAGGTATGCGGGAACTCAAATTTTTAAAGAAAAATACGGTCAAAAAAGTTTACTGTGCGATTAAAAATACTTACTGCGCTAGTGTCAGAGCGTGTGTAGCGACATCTAGTGACGCTACATAGTAATAGCAACGTTTACGACACAACGGATTTCCTACATGGCGCTATTAACTAATTTAATAGCAGCGCGTATATACAGGGTGGATTTTTTTAATGCCAATTTCAGTTGATTCGATTCCTTGAATTTTTGAAAATATTTAAATAATAAATAAATAAAATAAAATCCCCAAACAATCACACAAACTACATGACCCTAAAGTAAGCATATAAATACATAAATAGATACACACCCAGACACGTAATTTTTTTTTACTGTTTTTGTTCCGAGCGGGAATTGAACCCGCAGACAGGTTTACTCCAACGCCAAAGTAGTCGTCAAAATGCCGTCTTTGAACGCGGTTTTATTTCTTTTCCATAATAAAGGAATGTTTCTATGGAGCAAAATTTACTGTCTCTATTATTTAGAGTACTTTCCCTCCAGGTGGCATTAAAAAATTCCACCCTGTATATATACAACTTCCCGACAACAACCGACTCGCTGTGGGCCGCGGTTTGCCATCGCTTTTCTTGAGATTTGGGAACGTATAATTGAATTCTTTAGACAACTATCTTGTGAAATCCAGTATTTTTTCAGATTAAAAGAAGCCTATGTGCTATTCCAGACTGCTATTTCGGTGCTGAATTCCATTAAGATCCGTCCTGTTATAATGCCGATTGAAAAACAAACATACATATATACATCCAAACTTTTACATTTATGATGTAGAGTCTGGCTTACGAAAGTAGCACTGTTGCCAATCGAATGGTTTTGAATTTTCGTATTCGAAAATGAATAAAAAAATCAAAAATTTGATAGTCTCATAATTAATGGAGGAAACAGCGACACCAGTGACTCTGATTATTAATTCCATATAAAATTTCTGGATTCAGTATTTTTGAATTATTGTATTTTGTTGTTTTATTTTTAAACCTGATTAATACTAGTTGCCTATCATTTTAATAATATACTGCTCATCAAAGTAGTAAAGTAAGACAGTACCAATATTGTTATTTTTTACGATCATTTAAAAAAAAAAATCAAGTATCAAGTTTGTTTATTCCATTTTTTTCGTACTATTGTTGATGCAATTCTTTTAATTCGCCAGGTTTTTCCAGTCTATACTTTCACGAGCCAGACTATAACAGTAAGATTGGAGGATTTTTCGTCACCAGTGTGCTCCGCTCCAAGGACTGACTTTCTAAGGTTATCTTGAAAGAAAAAGGCAGAGCATTTCTTTTACAGCTACAGATTTCAAAAGTGTATAGTTATATACAATCAAGAAAGTAAAGGACCAAAAACAATGACGTAAGCAAATTGAAATTGGAATTTCTCTCCGTAACCATGAAAAGTAACTAACTCCACAATCACTGTAAGTCCGCTGTAGCTCTTCAAAGGCAGACTGTTTCAATACGAGCAATCAGAAGTTTGGACTTTATTAATTTCTAGTAACTTCGAGAAATTTCCAAAGAATTTCTTAGTAAAATGAAACTTTATATAAATAGACTGCCAAAATCAAAAATATTTTATTAAAGCAACTAAAAGTGATAAACAATAAAAATGTTCTGAAATTAGCGCACCCAAAGTGACAAAATCTTCATCTTTTTTATAACTTAAAGATATTTCAATTACGATTCATTTATGTAATTTAATTACCTGAAACAATTATTTTTTTCTGATTCACTAATACATACAAACACTATTTGAACACACCAATAATATCTAGTTATATATTAGCAATGTATAATTATGGTCACGGATTTTACCTAAGTCTAATTTCTTTTGAATTATATTTAAATTTTCTTTTATCTTACTTCTTGTAATTGATTCAGAATTTCGAAATCAATATATATAAAACTGTTCCGTTACTGACTGAGTGACTGAGGTACTGAGGTACTGAGTGACTGACAGACAACGTACAGCCGTAACTACTGGGCGTAGAGAGCTGAAATTTGGAACATACATTCTTTAGGGGATGTAGGGGTGCACTAAGGAAGAAATTCCTGAAATTCCCACGGGAACGGGAAATATAGGACTTTTTAATTTGTATGAAAAATCTTATTCCTTGAGTGGACCGATGTGAAACTTGGCGTAAAGGGTTTTTAATGTGTGTGTGGTTGTGTTATGAAAGGAATTCCTGAAATTCCCACGGGAACGGGAAATATATGATGTTTTAGTTTGTATGAAAAAATCCCATTCCTTGAGTGCACGGATGTGATACTTGATATAAAGGTTCCTCAATAAGTGTCTGTTTGTATTATGGAAGGAATTCCCGAAATTCCCACGGGAAGTGGTTGGACTTTTTAGTTTGTATGAAAATCTTATTCCTTGAGTGTACGGATGTAATATTTGGTATGAAGGTTCTTTAAAGAGTGACTGGTTGTGCTACGAAAAAAAATCCCAAAATTCCCAAGGGCACGGGAAATATCTGATTTTTAGTTTTATGAAAAAAACTTATTTCTTGGTTCTTTAAGTTGGTGTCTGGTTGTACAGTTTCTGAAATTTCCAAGAGAAGGGTAGTTAAGCGCATACGAAGTTGCAGGATAAAGCTAGTATTATATAAATATCTGAAATATTTAGTTGTTATTTAAACTTTTTTCAGAACCGGTGAAATAAATAACCATAAATTAAGGTAAATTGGAAGCGAAACTGGAACATTTCTCTTTCTTTGTTTTTGCATCTTTGCTTATTTTTAACTATAAACAACATCGACAATAATCGAAGTAATTATAGCATTAAATTACATATGTATTATAGATTAACTGCTATAAAATGCGGGCTTTTTGGGTTGGCAGAATATGGAACGAATAGTTAATCAAATCTGAATTCAGTTAAAAATGAAATGCAAACAAAATAGCTCATACATCGTTACGATAGTTCGATAGCCCACCGACGTACGAGAGTGATATACGAACAATTATACACCCTTCTGAATCTGTACCACCCACAATGAACTAAATGCTAAGTTTGAATTTGATGTTTTTTATTCTTCGCGTAATTCTTTAAAATTAAAAATTTCTCAGTCGCTTTCCCTCTCTGAGTAGTATTTTGTAATCTTTTTACTTTATTTTATTTTATTTTGATGTGATTTTTATATGTAAAGTGATGTTAAATTATTTGTTTAATTTCAATTAATCTTTTTTTTGTGTGTTTGTGCGTCTCAATATTATTATGTAATGCTGTGTATATCTGTAATAGGTAGACATATAAGTACAAGACAAAGTGTCAAAATTGTTAATTTAATGTTTATGTATGTACTACTGTTGATATACCTAATAAATAAATAAATAAATAAATAATATGTATAAACCAAATAGAAGAGAGAAGGCAATATTAAACCCGTCCCTCTTACAATATTTATTTCTCATCACCACAGCCGTAAAGAGAACAATATTACCCAACTAGCTGTTGCGCGCGGTTTTACCCGCGCAATTTCGATTCTCGCGGGATTTTCGGGATAAAAAGTAGCCTATACGTATTCGGAAGAATCCCTCTAAGTAATGGTAAAAGAAATTTTGAAATCGGTTCAGTAGTTTTGGAGCCTATTCAATACAAAAATACAAAGGTTTCCTCTTTATAATATTATAGTATAGATTACTTTTATAAACCTTGTTTTATTTTTATTTGCCTGTATAGTAGTGAACATTAGACTTTCAAGGATGCTGAAATATCGAGAATACCAAACAAAAAATGCTGTTGGCATTGTAGTTGGATAGATGTATCTTATAGACATAATTTAGAATGAACAAGGGTAGGTATTATACAGATATATTTTGTTTGAAAAAGGTCTTTTTCTATAGTTAATCATAGTTTTCCAAGTCTTTCATATCGCGTGCTCATGACCTAAGGGAGCAAAAAGAACAAAGTAGGCTGTCCTCACGCAGTTGATGCTAAATTTGTAACAAAACACAACCTAGTTGGCGTAGCGCCAAAAGGGGTCAACGCCCTACCGATCGTAGCACGCGTAGCGTAGGAAAGTGCTACGGATTTCTCTGTTTGTAAAAATCAATTGTTTGTTCATATGAAATGATAAAAAACTATAAGTACATACAAATTATTTGAGGTTATCTAAACGGTAACAAGACACTTACAGGATTGTTGTTTTTTTTTTTTATGGATTTTATTAGTAATTTATTTCCTTTTAAAAAGTAAAAACCACATTTAATCCACCGGAGGTTGCTCGGCCCATGCCGATGATAACCGATGATTTTCCAATTAGTCAAAAATTTAGCTACTTACCTTAATTGGAGGCATATAAAGTTAGTTTTTTTTAGCCTGAGTTTTAAATAGTCAGCTAAAATTCAATAAATAAAGTATTACTCGACAGCTACAAGCTCGCCTCAAGTTTGTTGTCATTCTAAGTAATTTTCATACAGTTAAAACAATATTCCTTTGAAAGATTCATTATTCGTCAGATAACAGCATGTTAGGCCTTAATCGATTATGTATGTTATCAAAACGTCTTATTCTTGTCCAAAGACCAGTGAAAATTAACAACGTCATGAAAAACATTTTATTTTTTCAATAATAAAGCATATTCCGATCGTATTCGACTTGATTAACATACATTCCCGCACGTATTGAAACACGCCGCAACGCTCATGGGACACGTGTCGTATGAACCCGTAGAATGAGCAACGTAATTGAGTTATATGATATGAGAATATAATATTTATTATTATAGTATTGCAAAGTAAAGCCCATTGAATCAAAGGCTTCACATCATTCCTCTGGTAGTGGATTCCTAGGATGTGTTCCTAGGAGAGGATGTGAACCAAGGAGTTCTTACTCGTATTCTTAAATTTATTTAATCATAAGCGAATACAGTTGTAGCGATTCCTAGCGACGCTTCATAGCAAGAACGATCACGATGTTTGACCCTAGATCGCGCTATCAACTAATTTAATAGCGATCGGTACTTATATACCTGTATTATTTAGTGATAATTTGAGCAGTCATAATCTCTTTCGTCCATGCTCCAAATAGACTGACGTGGCAGTGGATTCTGTATTACTGAGCAGAAATAAGTATGGCTTTGCCCTAAAGATAAGTTCTATCTCTATTGCTTTTTATTATATAACTTACTATCTACAACTGCATTCAAACAAAATAGATAGATAGATAGATAAAAACTTTATTGATACGAACAATTCACATAAATATCACAATAATACTTAATTATAAAACTTAAAAACTAGGATTACAAATAAAGAATGAATGGTTAGTGTGATAAGTATGTGTGCTGTAGCAGCGCAATAGGAAGTAGCTCAGCGTTGGCATTTGCTCGGATGAGCAAAACGCTGATTTTCAGCTACGTCCTGAGTATATATATTGGTATTATTTCATTGGTATTGGTATACCAATGAAATGTCAAATATTTAATTAGACGTGCAAATCAAAAATTATTATAACAATTCATATAAAACAAATACATAGGAATTCAGTAAATAATATACGTTATTGAAATCATTATGAAATTGGAAGTAATTAATTATAAGTACAGAATAAAAAATCAATGAATACGTGAATGTCAAAATTATAAAATTGTATGAAAAGGTCCTAAGATAGAAGATAATAATAATAAATAAGCATACCAATATAATGTCAAAATATTTAATTAGACGTGCAAATGAAATATTAATAATTAATATAATAAATTTTATAATTATACAATATAGAATAGGTACAAAATGAATGCGTGAATGTCAAAATTATTAAATTGTATGAAAATATATATGTTTCCGCTATCCTACGTGCTTATTTTCTGAATATTTAAAAAATGAGATTTAATTTTAGCTTTAAAGGTATTTTTTTTAATGGACATTCTTATTGGCGGAGGTATATCATTCCAACACTTAGTCGCCAAATCTCAATCTGAAGTTAAGTGACTATGAGATCAAAGGTTAAAAGCACACGGGTACCATGCGATGGTTGATTATGATGATAGTTTCGCAGACGTATCGTCGACGGCAACACTCTGTCAGTGGCTCGGGTCCTGAGAAGGAACGGGCGAACTCCCAAGAAAAGGGATGGCAGGCCGCGGCCCGCGGTCGTCGGGATGTCGTATTACTTTTTATTGGACCCGCATCTTTTGAAGGGTTATAAATAGGGTCAAAACGAACCATTTTTATTATGGAACCATCCCTCCTAAAATGTACCATTTTTTAGTTATTTCACTTTTTAGGATTTTACTGTAAACACCAACTTTTCACTAGTTTTTGTGAGAAATAGAAAAAAAACTTCGCTACATAACTGCTTTTTTGACGTAATCATGTAACTGATTAATGATTTAATTAAATGAAGAAAAAAAACTATAAATAACGTCAAAAGAGCACATATTATGGTCTTTCAAGCACTATTCTCCTCTTAAATTAAACCAAAACATCGCACTGTGCAGTTTACATAGTAATAAAGTATGTACATTGCTTAAGCTATCGAACAAGGTATAATACATAGGTAGACTTTTTATATTTCCTAGGTAAATTAAATTTAAAAGTAATACAACGATTATGTAAAAAAATTACGGTAGGTGCCAAGGGACGAGTCAAGCCAAGAAACTGATATTTTTTTTTTTTTATTTGCAGAACCGGTGTTTTTTTGTCATCCGTGAGCAGCTAAAATTATGTGACTGCTAAAATTATCACTAAAAAATACAGTTGATTGATAAAATACAGCTATGCGTTCTTATCACTAAAGAGCGATTTCTTCCAAACAACGTTATAAATATTTATGGAAGGAAAGAAAATAAAAAATATAGACACTAGTTAACAGATCATACTAGCATGATAAGCGAAAAAGTGAAATCAAAAAAATTACTACTTATGTTTTAAAATTATGAATTTCACAATGAATTTACTCAATCCTATGGTAATGTACCCACTCACTTATTGCGGTTTAGCTGTGATATTAATTAAGATTCATTCAACCGTGCAAAGCGTGGAAAGGCATGGCGCCATCTACACTAATATAATAAGGGTTAGTTTGTTTAAGCTCGCTTATCTCTTAAACTACCAGTTTATTTCTAATATTACAATATTACAAATAATTTTATCAAAAACTTAATTAAACTGAATCTGAATCAGATAATTTAATGTGAACATGAAGCGCCAATAACAATTCCGTCATTTACCTCGCTGAGACTAAATGTTATTTTGTAAAAGCGATGAAAGACAAAATGAAGGTATCTTTAAGCACAAGAAAGTATCCCTTTTAGTATTGTGAGGCGAAATTCGATCAAATTTCAAGGGCCGGATGCGAGGGAACGACGAAAGGTAATGTGCCAAGGTGAAGACTTGCTCACTTTTATACATCACGACAGCTTTTGTTTCACTTTATTAGAAGTGTGTGAGCTGGAAAGAACGAATTCTTTATTAAACTCTGATATGAGACATTCTTAGCATCATTAAAGACCCCTGAAAGATACATAAGCCTTGAGACAGCCAGTTTTTCTCTTTTAAATGATAATATTTTTCATATTATGCATGAAATGAACGGTACAAAAAATACTGAAATCATGATACATGAGCGGTAGACTAGAGTTTAATTTTAAGAGGTAGTTAGTTAACTAACCCCACTTTATTACCTGATAATCAAAGTTATTTCCATTTTCCATTTATTTCCAGTTTTTATTCAAATCATAACTTATATCCAGTTTTGACAGTCTCCGTGGTGCAGTGGTTCACCAATCACGAGGTCGCATGTTCGATTTCCGCACGGAACAAGATAAAAATGTTCCGTGTCTGGGTGTTTATCTATATGTCAATTTATATTCTATATTGTTTATATCCAAGTTTAGAATTGAATAGAATAGAATATATTTATTGGAACATAGAAGAAAATAAAAAATTACAATCAACAAAGTTCAGATACAGATTTACCGATCTATGCCACCAATTGGTAACCACTCAGCTTTGTAGCCATGGCATCGCAGGGTTTACTACATGGTGATCCATATCTAACTTTCTTTAACTTTGTGATAACTTTCTTTAGAGCCTTGTAGTTGGTCCGATTGTCTGGGGATTTTTAACTGTTTCATCCAGATTTTAAAGCGCCTGGCTTTTAAAATTAACGTTACGATGTTGTTTCTTTAGGTCGTAAGACGACAAACCATCACCTTAAAATGTAAATAAACTTCTAACCTACAAACTAATGTCATGACCTACAAACTAATCTGTTAGTACAACCAACAGGAACCATTACTTATCTCCGTTGGGGGTCGACTCCGGAACCACCGCTCGTCAACCGGCGTCTTAACTGCAATAATGACCGCTTCCTACTCTTGATTCATATGACGGTTTAGGCCGGATTGTCTTATCAACGATGAAATGTTCGTTTGTTATGTAAAAAAGATCTTGTTTTTGTGGTAATGTTTTGCGTAAAGGATAAATAAAGAAAGCAGCATTAGATAGTTTTTATTAGTGACTGAACCCTAGTATGACCTTGATTGGATATTAAATAAAATACATTTTATAACATTACATTTTATATTACACGAGCGTTTGCCCGCGACTTCGTACACGCATAAACTCAAAAGTCCTATATTTTCCGTTCCCGTAGGAATTTCGGGAATTCCTTCCATAATACAAACAGACAACACTTATTAAGGAACCGTTATACCAAGTATCACATCCGTGCACTCCAGGAATAAGGCTTTTTCATACAAACTAAAACATCATATAGTTCCCGTTCCCGTCGGAATTTCGGGAATTCCTGTCATGAAAAATCCAGCCACTTTTTGAAGAACCTTTATGCCAAGTATCGTATCCGTGCACTCAAGGAATAAAATTTTTCATACCAACTAAAAAGTACTATATTTCCCGTTCCCGTGGGAATTTCGGGAATTCCTTCCTTAGTGCACCCCTACATCCCCTAAAGAATGTATGTTTTGAATTTCAGGTCTCTACGCCCAGTAGTTTCGGCTGTACGTTGTCTGTCAGTCACTCAGTCACTCAGTAACTCAGTCAGTAACGGAACAGTTTTATATATATTGTTTTGCGTAAAGGATAAATAAAGAAAGCAGCATTAGATAGTTTTTATTAGTGACTGAACCCTAGTATGACCTTGATTGGATATTAAATAAAATACATTTTATAACATTACATTTTATATTACACGAGCGTTTGCCCGCGACTTCGTACACGCATAAACTCAAAAGTCCTATATTTTCCGTTCCCGTAGGAATTTCGGGAATTCCTTCCATAATACAAACAGACAACACTTATTAAGGAACCGTTATACCAAGTATCACATCCGTGCACTCCAGGAATAAGGCTTTTTCATACAAACTAAAACATCATATAGTTCCCGTTCCCGTCGGAATTTCGGGAATTCCTGTCATGAAAAATCCAGCCACTTTTTGAAGAACCTTTATGCCAAGTATCGTATCCGTGCACTCAAGGAATAAAATTTTTCATACCAACTAAAAAGTACTATATTTCCCGTTCCCGTGGGAATTTCGGGAATTCCTTCCTTAGTGCACCCCTACATCCCCTAAAGAATGTATGTTTTGAATTTCAGGTCTCTACGCCCAGTAGTTTCGGCTGTACGTTGTCTGTCAGTCACTCAGTCACTCAGTAACTCAGTCAGTAACGGAACAGTTTTATATATATTGATTTCCTCAACGTATCGGTGTCTTCAGAGATTACTGACTATCCACTAAATGCACGCGCACACAACAGGGTGACTGGTGGGTCATTTTCGAAATTCCAGGCCGTGATAGTTTGAGATCATACATGAAAAGAAAATACAAAATAAATATTAAATATTTACTGAGTTAGCTTAACCTAAAGTTAAAGAGTTCATTACGCAACGCATGGTTACATAATCGTAATGCAATAGATAGGTACTTAGCGGGTGGTGTTGTGAAACACAAATTGAAAACTTCGTTCTCTTGGAAGTAGATCCAAAATCAATTTGATATCACATTTTTTTGATCGTACTCCGATCGTTGGTTGTAAAGGAAAACACATAGAAAATTCCCGTTGTTACCAACACAACAACTTTGGTAATGCGAAAGGACGGACGTTCTAGTTAGGATAGCAATTTTATCTGCAAACATTCTATACAGGTACACTGAGTATCCCGTAAATTGAATATACATTAGCTTCGAATATATGAAAAGGTGATATGCTTGACTTTGACGTGTCTTTTTAAGAGAGCTCTGCAGAAATTCCGTAAATTCCCTAGCGACTTTCAAACAGTCAGTATCAAATACTCAAATTTTTTATGAAATAATGGTTCGCACGTTCATTTGGTACTGTTCAATTTTTGTAGCCATCAGGCCTTTTAAATTTCAACTAGATTGGTGTTTCAATGAAAGCGCCTATCAAGAACTGAAGTTAAAATGAACTAGCTGTTCCGCGCGGTTTTGCCCGTGCAATTTCAAATCCTGCAAGAATATCGGGATAAAAAGTAGCTTCTGTGCTGTTCCATGCTGTACTCTATCATTATGCCAAATTTCATCAAAATCCGCTGAGCCGTTTTGCCGTGATTGAGAAACAAACATCCATACATCCATCGATGCAAACATTGACATTTATAATTAGTAAGATATAAGTATTTAAAGCATTCACATGGTAGGTTAGGTATTTATAATGGCAGTTCATATTTGATGAACACATGTGGGGTAGATACATAGTATTTCTTGTTGTGAATAAAATTAATTCGATATTCGTAAGTTACGTTCTAGCTTTTATACAATCCCCTTCAACCAAAAGGGAGCACAAGATGTATGTATATACCTTTAAGTTATTATTAAAAATCTATGCTAGCATTGAACACCCCGGTATGTACTAACCTAATGTAACCTCGAGTAATTGAGTTATCAACTAACTTTATTTCGAAAAGCGACTGAGAAACAACTGAGGTACTTGGGAGCGCAAGCAAGAAACTAAGAAGGAATAGGGTATTGTCTACGTCTAGGTCGACGCCTTGTTAGCCTCACACGTGCTGAGAATGAGAATGACAATAAGTCCAGTATATTCAATCCTTCCTGAACCCGTCTGTTGTCTTCTTCGACGTAATCTTTAACTATTTGCAACATTCGCGCCACATTATCTAGCCCAATTTAATTTTCTTCAGGAACTCGTTTTTGCGTAGCAAATGCACTTAAATAAACGGATAATATTTATGTCCATCACACAATACAAACATCCACCGCCACCGCTATTCGAACCCAGTACCTTTGGCTTATAAGGCAATATCTTATAGACCATGATTGCAGTTGAGTTTCTTGCCACTTCTTCTCAACAGCTCGACTTTCCGAAGTGGTGGTAGATTCAGTTCAATTTGTAAATTGTTTGAATATTTCAAGTGTATTTAAATACCTACGAAATAAAGATATTTTTACTTTGACTTGACTTTAACCACTAGACAAGACGATCATAAATCTTTACTTTCCATCAAGTGGGATCGAAGTCAAATCGCAGTTCTTTAATGTAGCTCTTTTATGCTCAATGCATGATAGTTCAAATAATTAAAATAACATAATAAAATCCCAATAACAATCACATATTTGCAACAGACAAAGGAAATGCAATCGGGCTGGCGGGAATCCCTCCCATGCTTTCGGGCATTGCCCGTCTAGCCTCGGTCTAGCCGGGATGGGTATACACTCCAATAATTTAACGCTTCTCAATTCTTTTAATAGTAAATCAACCAATACGAGGTACAACGGTTTGATGTTCGAGGCAATGAGACGTGAAGTCCATAATAAACGAGATTTTATAGAGACGTTTTGAAAACTTTGATTTATCTGAAAAATATTTTCTTCTATGCTGGACTAGGAGCGAAAGAAAAGCAAAGAATGTACCAGCTGCTTCTCTTCCCGGGCATACTGTAAAATACAGTTAAGGGATAGAGGTTTTATTGGCGTTTTTGTGGGCGATAGGCTGACCACCTGTCAATGCAATAGTCTCTCTCCATCATTATAATACCTCCAAATTTTTCAAACGTGACATCAGATTCATAATCTCTGATGTTCTGCCTACCCCATATGGAATACAGGCGTGAAGTTATGTATGTATTTATTTTTATGCTTTGCTTTGTGAGGTTCGATAATGATATGAAAAAGATTGATTTAATATTTCGCAACCTTTATAAACACTGCGGTCAACGGCTATGACTTGATGGCTATCTGTGTTCATCACACAATTATCCACCTGCACCGATTTTTGAACCCAGGACCTCTGTCATAGAAGGCAGTGCTTATTACCACTATACCAGCCAATCATTAGTATGATATAAATGTAAATCACCAACATTCAGATCGTTTCCTGTATATGTATGGCTTCACATTGTTGTGAACAACCCTACAGATTTTGATTACCTTGCCAGTATTACAATATGCGGCATAAAACAGACTTAAGTATTTGATGTTAGACAACAAAGTGATAGTAGAAGCCCTATAAAATTCCTTGCAATTCAGTTGCACATTATATTTTAACCTTTAAAAAACTAATAACTAAAATATTTTATTTTAAATACCTTCTTACTTTCAATTCTTTTTTTAAGTAAATAATGAATATTTACACATTCTTTAACTTTCGGTTAAGTTTACTGTGTAAATATTTATTTATTTACTCTTTATTGCATACAATTACAAAATGGATTACAAACAAGAAGAATTATATGTATCTTATTGTATAACAATTGGCGGTCTTATCGCTAGCAAGCGATTTCTTCCAGACAACCCGGGTTATAGAACTGGTGAAATACGAGTTGGGATAAGGCATACATAATTTAACTATAAATACACTAAATAAGAATATACACAAATAATGTGCTTTGATAGACATACATACATAAATATATAGACGCTACATATATATATGAAGTTATAGGTTAACTGACTTCATATGCTGACTGAAAATGCTGTTTTAAATGTTTTTTGAAGTTTAGAAGAGAACTTGCAGATTTAATCTTAAGAGGCAGCTCATTCCATAGATTTACTGCACGAACCATAAAGGACTTTCGTAAATAGTCCGTTGAATGTATTGGTGTACTAAGCATAAGGTTATTAGTTGATCTTAGGTTACGCTCAATAATATAAAATAATAAAAAATTATTTTATTTTACTTATTCTCTTCCTCTATGATTTCAAACTATCGCGTCCTGGCATTTCGAAAATGACCCACCAGTCACCCTGTATATTCTCTTACTTTACAATTCTACGCAAGCTTTACAAAATCATGATGTCATTTTTCGATAACATGTACCTATGACTTCAACCTGATAATAATCCCAACCCGGTTGCAAGTTGCAAGTCGATTTCAATTCCTATAGTTCGGCCGTTCAGAGAATGCGTTCCTGACACCTATCAGTTAGTCACGACTAGTGATGGGCACAACATAACACTGAGTTCGTTACCGTTCCTCCAAAATGAAACGCCGCGTTATTTTTAAGATTATTTTCGTTTTAAATTGGCGGAATCATTAAAAATTTGTATTTTAGTAATTTAAGTGGAAACCAAGAAAAGGTAATATTAATATAATAAAATTGTTTTATTTATTTTTTGTTACAAAGTTACAATCTGTATTTCTATGCAATAAAGTATATTGAATTGAATGTGCGTACAGAATATTAATCAGACTCCGATTCGCTTGAGGAGGTAGTTTCTTCATCATCATCTTCGCCTACATGTATAATTATTTTATTATCAATAACAGTTTCAATCCTAATATCTCGGTCAAAATGTTCCATAATCAGGTTTTTAGTCTTTCAACAACCTTTGCCCAGTCATCTCTAGTGACTTCCCCGCAGGCTTCTTTTAATAAGGTCATCATCTTTTTCGTGCTGAACGGCGGGGAAGTATTGTGGCGGGCGGCGTAACCTTTTATTTGAGCCCAGATTAGCTCAATCGCGTTATATTGGCAATGATACGATGGAATTCTTAGAACGCAATGACCGTACTCCAGAGCCAGTTCATCGATTTCGTATCGCACATTTGCCGCTTTATTTTCTTTAACTAATTTAATTAGCTCTGCTTTTAGCATCTGCATGTATGCCTTTTGCTTGTAACCAACTTTTTTTCGCGCATTCGGTTTGGTTTTAGTTTTATTTTTTAATTTAATAAAAGTTATCTTATAGTCCATTATTTTCAAATTCTTAAAAAGAAAAACGAAACGTATTATTTCACAAAGTATACCTGTTTAAGAACAGTTTACGATACTGTTATTATTAGCACAGCACTACAAATATAAAGCTTTGACATAACCTTGTAATAGCGCAGTATAGATTTTGAAAAATATTGTTTACCAAGTTATTTGACACTCAGTTTGGCATAAAATTATAAAATTCATTGATTATTGATATAATAATGTTGTTTTAATGCTCATCAATTTTTAAAACTGTAAATAACCAGCAAAAATATTTTTTATCGTAACTGCAACGCCATTACAAAGTTACGTCGTCAGTTCAATCGCGATGTGTCAGGAACGCATTCTCTGAACGGCCGAACTTTATTTAATCTCACTGCTCGATATTAGATTTTGCCGTGAATAATAGCGTTGCCATGACAACGATATCTAAGCTATTATTTTTACTGATAAAATCTCGGATAAAACTTTTATGTTGAACTTTGAAGGTTACAGTTATCTGCAAGCCTTGCATTTTTGCCATTAAACATAAACAACAAACTTTTTCAACTGTATTTTGTCGGTGTAGGACTCATACGAAAATAAAGATAACCGTTTGTATCTATCAGCATCATCATCATCATCCACAGCCTGTAGACGTTCACTGCTGGATATAGGCCTCCCCCAATATACCTGACGCGGCTACTAGACCATTTCCGTCGTCGGAGGGCGCTCGGCTGAGGCTGAGTGCAACCCACCGGGGCTCACGGGTAATGCCAATGGCGGTACCGTGAGCTCCACTTATGGCGGATGAGGTACACCTGGAGATTTTTAGTGGGTGGGTCCGGCCTTCTGCCCGATCATCCCCACCTACCCTCGCCGCTCCCCCTTGGGCGGTCAGGGACGTGATTGCACGTTTTCCACCAGTCAAAAAAAAAGGCCTCCACCAATATAACTATAGCGCAATTTTAACCGATCGAAATTCATTAGACCATTCATATAAATTTATTAGACCAGTCATATAAAACCTGCCGCTAAATATAACGGTGTTGATGTGTTACGAAACTTTATGTACAGCAAGTTTGATACCATCTTCTCTTATCATCCAGATAGACTGAGGTCATGCCCGTGCTTAGTCACCGACGACAAAAAAATACGTAACATTCAATCAATCTATACGACAATTGTTTATTATTGTATTTATTATCAATCTCAACTTACCATTTGCTAAGAGAATAGTAGAAACAAATCCATCACATACGAAACTAAGCTGTGTCAAGGAGCAACATTGACCTAAGTGGATAATGCTGACAAGGGTCAGACGTGTCATGGACATACAGGCGTGCTATTGTGTATTTTAATCCTACACTCTTAGGATAGAAAATAAGCTAGCAGTCTTGAGTGTTTGGGGTAGGTTAGGTTAAATCAACTCCATTTGATGATTTTGACTCGAAGTTTATATTTGTGTCATTCATAATAGACTCAGACCAATTAAAGGACGACGCAATATTTCGGTACTCACCTCCAATAGCCCATGTAAGATACGCCGTTGGATAGGTTTTTGTAACTCAAAACAAAGTTACTATGGCGCCAATTTCCGATCGTTAGTCCGATCCGAGCTAAAAGGTCCTAAATGTCAGACTATAATTTTGGTATCCACCTCCAATAGCCATATAAGATACGTCGTTGGATAGGTCTTAGTAACTTGAATCAAAATTACTATGGCATCAAGTTCCGATCCTTACTCCGCTCAGAGCTATGAGGTCCTAAATGTAGGAGTACAATTTTGGTATCCTCCTCCAATATCCAAGTAAGATACGCCGTTGGATAGATGTTACTAAGGTGAATCAAAATTATTTTGGCGCCAAGTTTCGATCGTTAGTCCGTTCACAGTTAAAATAGCAGCATATATAGTATGCGACACCCCCGCACAGATTATGTGTTGCACACCTGAATTAAGGTTTTTTTTTTTATTTTGTCTTCGGAGAATTTGGTTCATTAGGTTGGTTATCAGCTTGGACTCAGAATCAAGACAGGCTCCATACCAATTCTTATTCTAGAAGGTGAAAACTTTTCAACGATATATCACACATGTCTATTAAGGCGGGTACCAGCTCTCATACAAAGTTATGCGTCGTCCTTTGTGGGGATCAAAACTACAAGTATAGTGGTATAAGACAGACAGCGTAACCCGTGGCGATAAGCCACAATGACATAACATACCATAAACTGCTGCCATTTGAGTTACAAAGCTTATTCGATGGTTTAAATTGTTTAAAGTTGAACAAGTCATAAAGTTACCTATAAATACGACGACCACTTTGGCGTGGGGGTAAACCTATCTGCCTCAGACGCCAGTGGTTGCGGGTTCGATCCCCGCACGGAACCAGAAAAAAAAAATGTTCCGTGTCTGGGTGTTTATCTATTTATGTATTTATATTCTAGGTTCCCCCCTAGTTCGCTATATGGTATCCCATAACACAAGCTATGCTTACTTTGGGGCCATGTAGTTGGTGTGATTGTCTGGGGTTTTTTTTTTGTTTTTTTTTTAAATATCCATCCTCCCTCTTTCTTGTTGATAATAATAGTAACAAAAATTGTTATATTTAATCAAATCTTGTCATAACAAACTTTATTCATTCGGAAGGAAACTCAACAGTCTGAATGCGTCAATTTCATACTCCAAAGATAAGTAAACCTCATTGAATTCATAAATAATTTAAATGAAACCAAAGTTCCTGTTTCAAATTGTTGTCATTTGCATCTTCTATGTAAATAAGCTCTTCCTTGTCAACCATGAACTTAATCAAACCAAGGCAGTAAATTATACAAGTAACTTCCTCATTCCTATTTATGAACCCCAAAAGAATACGTTGCTATGAGATGATAAAACAAAAGGGAATTCGAATAGAAGAGCATTTACATAACATTTTCCCTAAAGACCGCATTTTCCTCAACAAAACTAATATCTATGTCATATTGACATTTATATTTAAAAAAAGGACGAATGATATTCTGATCGATATTGTACTACAAGTTGATGGTATTGACATATTGCCCGAATGGATTATCCTTTAGGCACAGTTCAGTTAGCCTTTCGAGGTATTTTGTTAACAAGCTTAGTTACCCCGCATCTCTAAAGGGACACCAAATACATCAACTCGTGATCAAAACACAGAGCGAGAGAAACTCCATAGGAGATTAAGGTCTTTATAGAAAGTTTCTAAAACGTTGATCATATTTCAAGCGTAGATTCGCTGTTAATTCTCTTGAGAATAATTTTAAAACTATACATAAGAATAGTTTAAAGATTATAATTGTACAAAGTACATGGTTTTAAGGTAAATTGATGTGCTCACACAGCAATCGTGACATCGCATCGATAGATTCGCTGATATAGCAATCGATAGCGTATTATGTGAAGGTCGTACGCACCTTTACTTACATTTTACTTCCTAGCTTTACTTTCCTTATTTAAGATAGAATAAGATCATTATTACATGTTATATGTTGGATTAACCCCCAACATTGTTTTTTTTTTTTTTTTTTTTTTTTTTTTTTTTTTTTTTTTTTTTTTTTTTTTTTTTTTTTTTTTTTAACTATTGTCAGAATGGAAACGCGATCAGTTAGCGAATTTTGCGATGCGACTCATAAATAGTATTGATATTGAAAATTTAAATGAGAAGTGGGAATTAGAGGTTGAACTTAAATCTCTCCAAAATAGGTGGAATACAATAGATATGTTACATTTACAATTAGATAGCATTTTGGCGGGTTCCGATAATTTATATGACGATGACTATGCTGTACACGAACAAAGGTTCAAAAACACTAGGAAAATGTTGAATCAAAAACTTGCTTCAAGCTTACATCAAATACAGTCAGTTCCGCAAATAGATATACCAACATTTAGTGGCAACTATATTAATTGGCCTAAAAACTTAAAAACTTATATTCGACTGCTATACATAATAATCCATCGCTTACAAAAGCTCAAAGGATGCAGCATTTAAAAGGCAAGCTTAGAGGTGAAGCAGAGAGAATAGTGCAACATTTGCAAGTGATCTCTGAAAACTATGATTTGTGTTGGGAATTGTTGACCCGTAGGTACGATAACAAGCAATTACTATTTACTAAGCAATTTCAACTTTTTATGCGTCAACCAAGCGCTCAAAAACAAACAGCGTTTGAACTAAAAAGGCTTTATGACGTTACTATGGAGTCGATTCATGCGATTCAAAATCTAGGCGTGGACATTAGTAGTTGGGATCCTATGTTAGTACATGTGTTGTGCGAGAAGCTTGATAATGAGACTTATGGTGATTATATGGAAATTCGAAAAGCCCCACGAGAATTGCCTTCATTTAGCGAGTTCATGACATTTTTAGAGGGAAAATTTACAGCCCTGGAACCTCTACATAAGAAAAGATTTGAGTCTAATAATTATAATTCGGCAAAAACATTTAATAGTCCACCACAACAAAGTTTGATGGAGTACAGAAAACCTGCTCTGAACAATGCATTTTATACATCAATTAAAATCAGTTGTCCGTTATGCAATGACGAACACGCCCTATACCAATGTCATCAATTCTTAAGTATGACATACGACATGCAGCTTGAAATGGTTGAAAAACTTAATTTGTGTATTAACTGCTTATTCTCTCATGCCAAAAATTACTGTTCATCGGAAAAACGCTGTAAAGATTGCAACGGCCGACATCATACAATCTTACATCCTGCATTTAACGGCAATAATTATGTGACGAAAACTCCGATCAATAGGTCGATTCAGCCGTCTGGGTCAAATTCACAAATTCCGACTCAGCAACGGCCGCCTATCCAAAACAATTACGTGTCGAATAATGATGACGAGATATTATTGCCAACTGCGATGTTACAAATATTACGCAATGACGGAACTTACATAACTTTAAGAGCTATAATTGATCAAGGCTCCCAAATAACCTTGATAACAGAAGATGCAGCCCAAAGATTAGGATTGCAACGTAAGCACTTTAGTGCTAATATATCAGGGATAGGGTCATTATCGAACAAAACTAAGGGCAAAGTTCAATTACACTGCAAATCAGTTTACGATGACTTTACATTTTACACTGAAGCATTGGTAATGAAACATGTAGTAAATAATTTACCAAATAAAACATTTTCGAAGGAAAACTGGCCCCAATTAAGACATATTGCATTAGCAGATCCAGATTACAATAGTTCCAGGGGAGTAGATGTACTTCTGGATGCTGACGTTTACTCACAAATTTTAATGGAAGGCCTTATCAAAGGTAATAGTCCGCAACCCATGGCACAACAAACAAAATTAGGGTGGATTTTATCCGGCACTGTTAGAACATAATTGTCACATAACCTTGAATAATATTGAAGAGATCAGTGCATACTGGGAAATGGAGGATATCGGAGAACAAGACAGTAATAAAAGTAACCTAACAGCGAGTGAGCTATTTTGTGAGCAACTGTACACTGACACTACGCGCAGGCTAGAAAACGGTCAATATGTGGTCAAAATACCAATGAAGAAGGATTTTCAAGACTATCTAGGGTCCTCAAAGGCACAAGCGGTGGCACAATTCCACCAACTACGAAAAAAACTAACATCTAATCACGAACTAGGTCAGAGATATTCAGACTTTATCAAAGAATATGAAGACTTGGGACATATGGTGGAGAGTAAAACAGATTTACAACCATTTTGCTACCTACCACACCACGCGGTTCTTAAGGAGGAATCGACAACAACGAAACTCCGAGTGGTATTCAACGCATCCAGCAAGACATCCTCAGGCTATAGTTTGAATGACCTAATGGAATGTGGACCTAAGCTACAGAAGGATTTACAAGGTTTGTTGATAAAATGGCGACTTTATCAATATGTGTTCACGGCAGATTGCGAGAAGATGTATAGGTATTTGCGAGTAGCCAAAGAAGACCAAGAATTGCAGAAGATTGTCTGGAAAGATGACGGCTGTCCCAGCTCTCCTTTAAAACAATACAAGCTATGCACCGTTACATACGGAACAAAAGCAGCCCCATACCTTGCACTTCGAACCTTGCAGCAACTAGCAGAAGATGAAGGACACAGTTATCCTCTGGCAGCCTACGTCATAAGACATCAAATGTATGTTGATGACGTATTAAGTGGTCATAATGACCAACAACAAGCAAAAGAGATGCAAAAGCAATTACAAGCAATTTTCAAAACCGCTGGTTTAAACTTGAGAAAATGGACAAGTAATTCGCCTTTACTTTTAGAAAATATAAGCTCAGAAAACATAAACTCTACAATACTTGACTTCAAAAATGCAGAATCAACTAAAACATTAGGATTACAATGGTCACCTGCCACAGACACCTTTAAGTTCACTAACAAAATAGATACCGACTGTTTTAAGAAATACACGAGACGATTTATATTATCAGAAATCTCGAAGATATTTGATCCGTTAGGTTGGCTGACACCCGTTACTGTACGAGCAAAGTTACTTTTCCAACGAGTAATGACTACCACTATTGAATGGAATGAAATTATTTCAGAGAAACTACAATATGAATGGTTACAATTTACAAAGGATATTCAAATCATCGAAGAAATAAACATCCCGCGCTGGTTGGGTGACACTACAACAGCCATTCAGCTACACGGCTTCTGTGATGCGTCGGAGAAGGTATATGCATGTGCTGTATACATAAAAACATTTAATAACACACATGAACCTATTACATCGTTAATTACCGCCAAGTCGAAACTAGCACCGATCAGCAAACCCGTCACCTTACCTCGTTTAGAGTTATGTGGAGCCGTAATATTATCAAAACTTATGAAAAAGGTATTACAAGCCTTAGAATGGGATAACATACAGGCTCCTAAGTCGATTCATGCATGGACAGATTCTATGATTACCTTAAGCTGGATACACGGTGACTTAACAAAATGGAAAACGTTCGTAGCTAATAGAGTTCAGGAAATACATCAAACGTTGCCTAAATCATGTTGGAATCACGTGAAATCCGGAGACAATGCCGTGGATTGTGCCACCAGAGGTCTCTCTCCCTCGCAACTTCTCAATCATCAAATGTGGTGGAAAGGACCTTCGTGGCTACAGACATCAAATAATTACACAAATGACATTGACATTGAAGTCACGAACCTAGAAACAAAAACAATGCCATCAAAATCATGCTTAACCCAAATAGAACAGACTTCCGTAATATCAGCACTAATTGACCGATACAGCAATTTTAATCGCATAGTAAGATTACTGGCATGGGTATTACGTTTTATTAATACTGCATTACAGCGTAACAATGACAGAAGTCTACATTTAACGTCAGCAGAAATCAACAAAAGCAAAAATTACATAATTAAAACAGTGCAAGGTTGCGAATTTCGACAAGAAATACTAGATTTAAAATCGAATGGCAAACTAAAGCCCAACAGTAACATATTAAGTCTCAATCCGTACCTGGACAAGGACAATATCTTGCGAGTAGGAGGTAGATTACAAAATTCAAGTTTACATTACAATACGAAGCATCCCCTATTACTGCCTAAACACTGCAAGGTAACGGAGTTAATCATAGAAGAAGCCCATTTACGTACTTTACATGGGGGTGCAAAACTGACATTAAATCATATACGTCAACAGTATTGGATTGTTGGTGGTTACAGTCAAGTTAAGAAGCAAATACGTAAATGTGTCGTGTGTAGAAAATACAGCAATCAGCAGCAGTATCAATTAATGGCCGACCTCCCTACACCTCGAGTGCAAATATCTAGAGCGTTCACTCACACAGGGGTTGATTTCACGGGTCATGTAGACATCAAGGCAAACAAAGGAAGAGGAATAAAAACTATAAAAGGTTATATATGTGTGTTTGTTTGCTTAGCCACCAAAGCAATACATTTAGAACTGGTAGCAGGATTATGCAGCGCATCCTTTCTCGCAGCCTTTCGTCGGTTTTGTGCACGACGCGGTACACCCCAGCACGTATACAGCGACAATGGGACTAACTTTGTCGGCGCGAACCGTTTACTGCTAATGCAATATAGAGAATGTTTGGACAGTATTGACAAAGGATTTTTAAATAAAGCTTCAGATATGGGGATTACATGGCATTTTAATGCACCTGCCTGGCCTAGTGCGGGGGGACTTTGGGAAGCAGCAGTGCGTAGCATGAAACATCATCTGAAACGGGTGATCGGAGATCAGCGGCTCACCTATGAAGAATTTACTACGATCCTATGTGACATAGAGGCCTGCTTAAACTCACGACCACTATGCACCGTGACTGAAAGTATCGATGACATCGAAGCCTTAACACCTGGCCATTTCCTAGTAGGGAGAATGCTAATCACACCTCCGAATGTGCGAGAAGAACATTTAGATTTAAGAAAACGGTGGCATTTACTTGAAAACTTGACAGCAGCATTCTGGAAACGATGGTCGCGAGAATATTTACAGCAGTTACAAACAAGATCCAAGTGGAGATTACCATGCAGAGAAGTACAGTTAAACGACATTGTTTGCATAAAGGATGATAATTTGCCAATCGGCAGATGGGCAATGGGCAGAGTAATAGAACTCCATACAGGAAAGGACGGCCACACACGCGTAGTAACTTTAAAAACACAAAACGGACAAGCAAAGCGGCCGATAATCAAATTGACACCCTTATTACTCACAGACGATTACAAGGACCCAACTACATCATACAATGACATTCGCAATCAGGAGAAACCTGACAATAGAACAAGAAGAAAGAGAACGTCTCAGAGTTTATCCTTGACAAATGTTATACTAAGCATTATGGGTATATTTTGGTTGTTCTTATCATCGCCAGTTCTTGCGTTGAACGATAAAAGTTATAATATTACAGGTCTCCAACCAGACAATTCCTTATATTTTGACACCTTGGCTGAGATAAGAGAGATAAAGGATGATTGGAAGCTTATCATGTACTACAATATGACATCTTACTGGGAGAACACGTATGAGGTTATAAAATACGTAAAGTACATAAACAATTTGCCACATAATATGACTAACAAGCAGAACCAAATTATTTGTAACCAACTGAATCAAAGCCTTAGCGAATTATTATACTTCAATACATTATTAAAAACAAAACACTTAAGAAATAAAAGAGGTCTTATAAACGGAGTGGGCTACGTAGCAAATACATTGTTCGGAGTATTAGACGAGAGGTTCGCTGAAAAGTACGCGCAAGATATACGAACGGTCAATGAAAATGAAAATCATATCCTAAGTTTATTTAAAAACCAGACCCATATCGTCGAGACACATAATAATATCATAAAACGGAATGAAGAACTGATGAACAAACAATTCTCATTAATCAATGAGCACCTTAAAGGCCTTACCTTGCAGTCCAACTCTCTAAAACAAAGCTCTGAGAATGCGATATATACTTTTACAGCCAGTTATGCCGCCGACAAAATAATCACACATCTTAAGCAAATTCAACAGTCATTACTAGATTGCCTGACTGACCTATATCGAGGTCATATAGATATGCATTTATTATCACCAGCTCAATTACAAAAGGAGTTTGACACAATATCACTCCACTTATCCCGCGACTTGCACCTCCCAGACATATCAAATACATTAACAGATATATATAAAATACTAAGAGTCCAAGCACGCATGACGAAGAACTTTATTATATTTGAAATAAGAATTCCACTCCTAAGCAACACTAAGTATGAGCTTAATAAGTTGATAAGTCTGCCAGTAAGTTTAAATAAGAAGATGGCAACCTATGCTATACCTGCCTCTACGTACATTGCATTCGATATCAACAAAGATACGGTCATTCTACTACAGGAATCCGATATAACAGCGTGCCTTACTATTTCAACAAACAAACTACTTTGCCATTTACATCAACTTGTATACCGTATGAAGCCAACGCAATCCATTTGTCAATTAAAAATAATTGAAGCTATTGAATATTATACATTTTGCAAAACTGAGACATTGCAGTGTGTTGATAAGTGGGTCAAGCTGAACAATAAAAACACATGGTTGTACGCGTGCTGCGAAGAATGCTTAGTACGCATATTATGTCCAGACGGACTGGCGACAGAGCGCTTACATGGGAAAGGACGTATTACCCTAGGTCAGGGATGCGTTGTAAAAACAGATAGGTTTATGTTGTATGCAAATAAGGAATACACAAGTCAGTTATACGTGAATGATAAAGTTATAATGCCTATATTATCGCCGTTAAATGAGCTTATGAATACCTCCCTAGCATATTCGAAGATTCAAACTGAGTCGCACAATCAGATATTTCAAAATTTACAGAAGGATATTGACATTTTAAAGGAACAATTCAGTGTTACTTTTATATCAAACCACGACACGCACCATTATATAATAATTTACACCTTGGTCGGAAGTGTATTACTGAGCATAATATTTATTACTTGCTGGTTAATAAAGACACGTCGAAGAGATATCACGTCTCAGAGATCAGACAGCAGAAGCGATAGAAGACAAAGCACGGAGTTGCAGAGAAACCTACAGAGAACGCCGGGACCTATCGTGTTTAATATAGAGAGTGCAAAGCTACAGGGTCCATCAGTGAAATTTGACACTAAACTAGACAGTTAACAAGTGCAACTAAAGAGTGATAATTGACACTAATTTCTAGACGGTTACTTAAATGTTTAATTTTGTTAGTTTAGCTATTTTAATATTCTCACATTAGTGCATTCCTTTCATTATTTTAAAATTTACTTATATCTCAAAATAGTTTCGATCTACTCTGCATATTCCATTAATTGAATTTTAGATAATGTAATAAGTTTTATTCTTAAGTTTGTTTACATTATTTCTGTTTATTTTGGTTTTAGTTGTTTTGTGTAACTTAGGTGTGGCAGTATGTACAAAGTACATGGTTTTAAGGTAAATTGATGTGCTCACACAGCAATCGTGACATCGCATCGATAGATTCGCTGATATAGCAATCGATAGCGTATTATGTGAAGGTCGTACGCACCTTTACTTACATTTTACTTCCTAGCTTTACTTTCCTTATTTAAGATAGAATAAGATCATTATTACATGTTCAACTTTACAACAGTTTACTTGTCTTTCTTTTACATTTCACATCCTAGTTTAAGTTTACGTAGTTTTAATTCTATATGTTGGATTAACCCCCAACAATAATATAATTAGATAATTAGAAGAAGTAGTAGTAGACAACACCAAGACATTGGTGGAGAATGGGCGATCATTACCTTCATGAGCCGAGAGATGCACACTTCTCGACGGAGGCCTCCCCCAGGATTCGTCATGTCGTCCGGACCCGCGCCGCCCTCATCCAGTGTTTGACGTTCGTAAAGTGTATAAAATTACCTTCTACGAATAAAAAGTTTTCATTTTCATATAATACGAGCCTTATGCTGAAATTGATCTTGCAATTTTTAGAAATTTTAAATGTCTATCTGGTCAGGGAGGACGGTAAACGCTATAGGTATGTGAAAACAATAATAATCGCGGAAGCTACGAGAGCATTTGAAAAATTTAGAAAAAAAATCAGTGAAGCTATAATTTATAAAGATTTTTCACGGAATAAAAAACTGTGGGGGCAGGAGTGAAGCCGCACGAAGATGCTTGTACAACATATGCAGAGTGTTTTACCATTTATCTATAGTTCGACATGTCGTAGTAGATATTTTTATTTCTAAGCAAAATTTTGAAGAAATGTGACTTGTGAATGCTACTTTAGTATACATTAAATTGATTTTACAACATAGCTCTTTGTAATGAACATACTGCAAGGCTATGATTATTTCCCCAAAACTACTCATTGCTACCCATTGCAAGGTGATTTTACTAGTTACATAATATTTAACTACCAACAATTATATGAACAGAAGACAATTAAAATTTTAGAATAATCTTTGAATGATTTTATTTAAGGATAACCAGTAAGTAAACTAATAACTCAGTGGACATTTTAAGGGGATTTTCTATACAATCAAGTTAGCAATAGGATCAACCGAGTGGAATTTAATCAGTCACTTTACTTTCCTACCTTACACCACTGAACAGGAATAACCAACGTAAGGAGGCTGGTCATTCTCTTGATTCTAAATTTAAAGACTTGAAATATCATTTCTTTTTTCAAACACAGATAAGATAAACTTAAGTGTCTTCTTAATAGTGGATTTCTATATTAAATTTTAATTCAAAATTCTTGTTTGTAAACAATTTGCCATGAAAACCCAAATCCAGATTTGTTTTTGTATGAAAAAATCTTGGATTGAATTTAAGATTCAATATAGAAATGGGCTATAAATCGGTACCATAATATCTTATTCAAAGGCAATAAGAAATATAGGTCGTTTACTTGTCGTTAATATATCATTTTATAAAATATTGAAAGCCATTTTTAAAAGCCCGTTTTGCCTGAACGTTGTATAATTTAGTAACTTAGCCCACATTTCGCTAAACAGACAATCCATAAGTCTTATAAAATAAGTATTATAAGTGTTATAAGTAGTTGTTTTGGAAGAATATAATTTTGAAAGTAATAAGATCTGAATTTAGAGAATTTAAGGGAAAAATAAATAGTGTTTTCATATTTTTACGTCAAATTTTAGCCCCCAACCACTTAGGCTAAAAAAGATATCAAAAAAATATTTAATTTTTTTTCTTATTTCTAATTTAGTTTTATTTCTAAAATAAAAGTAAAAAACACGTAAATAATGTAAAAATTTGTGAAGTTTCTATAATTAAATAATATTTACAGATCTAGAACGGATATTTAAATATATATTAAATATAAATTATCTGTATTATTCTAACACACTTCATTCTATTCTTTTATTTCTACATTATTCTATTAAACTGAGAAAATGAGAAAAAATAAACAAAAACATAATAAACACACCACAAAATATCGAAAACCTTGCAAGCATAAATCGTTACATCTCGTGTATCCGAGCACTCCAGCTGTCGCTTACAAGAGCTGTATTCCAAATTCAAACAGAAGCGAAGGCTGGCTCCACTGCTGTAAGATAGATACCTGTATGGAACTCTGGATGACCACCTACGCATGCGCGATACCACCACAAACAAAATACAAAGCTGCCAGACGATCCTCGTCCGCGAACCTAGCCACAACTTCGGCCATCTCGCATTCCATTTTAAAATACACATACAAAAAACATGTTTGTGTATGAAACTGTATGATGTTGTATATGTAGGTGTGTGTAGTGAAATATTTAGTTTAAATCTTGCGTGTTTGGAGATTTATTTTGTGATTTTTGTGCGGTTTTCCTAGAAGCATTGGCGTTTTTGAAAAGGCTTTTGATATGAATCTCATTTAGAAGCGAGGTAAGTTTGATTTTTTTAAATATATTAATAACTAGTTAATTAAAAAAATATAAGACACTTTGATGAAAATTTTAAAGTGTTTACACACGTAGATACATATATTTTTTCGACATATGTACCTATATCAAACATCATTTTTTTTAATCTTCAGTTGTAATAAAATCTCATTATACCCAACACCGAATCGTTTATATAAATTAATCTCTAGGAAGTATTAAGCGATTCTACTAATAGACTTATCCGCAAAATGAAGACTCACCCTGAGAGTTTTTCATAGGACATAGTTTCATGGCTTCATTGTATTTATCTGGCTTCATAATGCTGAAGATAAAAAGAGTACGTGATAACTGTTATATGACTATTCGAATTTCAAATAATAAAAAGGTTTTATTCGGTTGTAAGAAGGTTAAAAGTTCAATAAAAACGTATACATCTTATTAGTTCCTTATTAGACTCCAGAAGATCACCAGATCACCAACTCGTCCATGTATACGCTTTATCTACTAATATATAAAGCTGAAGAGTTTGTTTGTTTGAACGCGCTAATCTCAGAAACTACAAGTGGGATTTGAAAAATACTTTTTGCATTCGATAGCCCAACTCTTGAAGAAGGTTATAGGCTATAGGTACTTTATTTAAGATTAACCCTTCGATAGATTTAAGGATAGGTGTTATATGAAAGGGTTTACTATAAGATATCCGGATGCAAGAAGATGGGATTTCCTGGCTGTAAATTGTTATTGTGTATTTTTTTTCTGTTTTTTAAAAGATGATAGCTGTTGAGTTTCTTGCCACTTCTTCTCAACAGATCGACTTTCAGAGGTGGTGGTAGGTTCACTTCAATTTGTAAATTGTAGAATTATTTCAAATGTATTTAAATACTTATGAAATCTATACATATAATAAAATGGTAGGAAAGTCAAAACTGTACATTGAATATTTTTTTAAAAGAATACTTGGGGTATGATCTACAATCGAAACAGAAACAAAAAATATAGTTTTTAGAATTTTTGTCTGTTTGTCTGTTTGTCTTTCCGGGATAAACTCAAAAAGTACTGCATGGATTTACTTCAAATTTGGCATGAAGATAGTTAAGAAGTCGGGTCAACATATAGGCTACATATTATCACGCTAGCAGTGTTATAATCATAGGTGCGTTTGGTGCTGCATAGCGTTCACGCAGACGACGTCGCGGGCAGCAGCTAGTAAAGAATATTTGAGTTTGAGTCGTGATTTATATGAATTATACGTTAATGTAAAGTGAACGTTTTTTTTCTATTTTTCGTTGATCTTAAACTGTGCGATGCTCTTTTTGACCAAATTAAACCCACTCCTTTTTATAGTGGATTTACTAAGTAGTCGCACAAAACGCTTCGATAGTTCCTTTTTAGTACGGATTACCAAGGTGTGGAACGATCTGCCAGCGTCTGTTTTCCCTGATCACTACAGTCCTGGTACTTTAAAGTGTCGAATGAATAGGTATCTCGTGGATGGACGTGTACCACCATAGACTTCTTGCGCACTTTCCATTAGGTGGCATGGAAGACAAACGTCCTATCCTTATAATATAAAAAGAAAACTAGGGTGTTGTAAATTGCTCAGTAAATTGGAACACTAATTATGAGTCTTCTTTCATTCTCTCAGCCTGTTCTGTAATGACCACACAAAGAAACTAGGTAGAGTTTTTAAGTAAAGTACGTCAGAGCCAATTAGTAAGAGCTTAGGATAAATATCAAGATATATTTTAGAAAAATGTATGTATAGAAAACTTTATATTTGTTTTAAATATACTTCAGCACACTTTATTTTCAAACGACTTTAAAAAAAGAAGGAGGTACTCAATTCGTCTGCATGTATTATTATGTTTGTTACCTCATGACTTTTGACTGAACCGATTTTTATGATTCTTGTTTCATATGATAGAAGATACATTATGTTTGGTCCCATATAAATTTCATCGAAATTGATTGAGTGCTTCATGAAATTTTTTCAAATATGTATAAACACGGAGATTAACCATCCTTGAAGTGAAGTCAGTTTTTTAATGCTCTAAACCTTTTTTTAAAATTTACCCAACCCCCCTTGCCTCTGTCTGAACACCTTCCGCCCGGAAAAGAGTTGCCATGGCCAATTTGGAAGTCCCTTAACAGACTCCGGACCCAGGTCGGCCGTAGCAAGGAAAGCACTGTGAAATGGGGTTTTAGCGTTGACGGAGATGAGCATTGTTTGTGCGGCGCGACTCCACAAACAATGGAACACCTTCTCTCCTGCCCCATGTGCCCAGAAACCTGCACTACCGAGGACCTTGCACAAGCCACCAATAATGCCATAAAGGTGGCAAGTTTCTGGGCGGGCAAAATATAATATAAGTAAATATTCATCGACACGCTAAGAAGAAGAATGCTCTACATTCGTTGATTATCGTACATGCAGATTTAAAGAGTTTTAATAACCTTTTTAGTTAAGATTTTTGAATCATCATTAATATTGGTATTTATAATAAAAGGTTATTATAGTAATCATTTGAATGGCCTTAAAATCCGATTTTTTATGTAGTGTAGGTAACTCTGAGGATATATATGGAAACAATATCACGTGGCTAAGAAGATGAATATAAGGAGAAAGTCTTTAATGATTTATCAATAGTCAGATAAAAGTTATTTAGGAGTTTTTCAGTTAAAAGCTTTTTTACGATTTTTTGTTATTATGTGACATATAACACTTATATGAAGTTAAGACTAAAGATTTTAGTTTATCGAGTAAGACTTTATTCGTCAGATAACGGAAAATCAGGCCTAAGTAAAATTGTGGTATCTATCCCGCTTTTGAAGTTTATATAGACTCGGGGTAATATCTAAGAAGGGTAGGGATATTAATACCTGTTTCTAGGCGATCGATTTCTTTGGTCTTCTCTATTGAGCTTGTCTATAAGCTAAACACAAAGGAGTTTTTAATTGTACCGGCTTCTCATTATACAGGGTGACTGGTGGCAAATTTATATATTGAAGGAGAGCACTCTGTATTGATTCTGATCTTAATTATGTAATAATATTAGGTACTTAATTTTCATTAGAATTTCCTGTAGATAAATAAAGAGACATCACGACATAAGAAACTATTTTGCTGCTAAATAATGGTGAAATCAGAATTTAAAAACCATCTCTCCTCGATCCTTTCGGACATACTTGGCTTACTCAATTGCTCCATTGTAGAGACACCAGGTAACTAAAATAAACTATGACTGAGGTTGTTCTAGAAAAAACTACGATTTCCTTGGTCCTGTTTGCGGATTGGAGCTATAATCATATAGATAGCTTTATCTTACTATTATTATAAATGTGAAAGTTTCGATGTATGGATAGATGTTAGCTCCTTAGTCACGCCAGATCGGATCAACGGATTTGGATAAAGATTGGTATAGTTATATACATCATCATCACGACCCTTTGTAATGAGCCCACTGCAGGGCTATGAGTCTCTCCCCTGGGCGACGAGGAGATATAGGCCATAATCCACCAAGCTAGCCCAGTGCTGGGTGGTGAATTTCAGAATTTTCAGGGCGCCGAAAATGGCTTCAGACAAACCCTAACGACCACTGTATACAAGTATACAGCACCCGGGACCGACTGCTTAACGTGCCCTCCGAAGCACGGAAGTCGACGTGAGAAATGAATGGTCGGCGGTCACCCATCCAAGTACCGGCCGCGCCGAACGTTGCTTAACCTGTGATATCATTTGATACACACAGTGACCACAACGACTTCTAGTATAGACTATAGTTATATTGTACAGTCTGAAATAGCACATAAGCTATTTTTTCCTGATAATTCCCTGGCATTCGAAATTTTGCGGGTAAAACCGCGCAAAACTGCTAGTTATGTTATAGTCAGTTTATAATAATATAGTATAATAATATCATTAGATAACAAAATAAATAAATTATATCATATTCATTGTTTGTTCATGATTGTTGTTTAAAAACTTTTACAAGAATAATATCACAATGAGTGAATATCTCAAATATTGTTGTAAATTTCTTTGTAAAACATTGACATCATTAAGAAAACAACATTGAATTGTAGACTAAACAATCTAGCAAGAGGTTAACAACACTAGTTTAACATTATTATAGGTAATATACATTCAATATACTTATCGTAACATAATTAAGCTAAACAGTTCGTTTCTTCGTTCAAACGAACTTATCTCTTAAACGTGTTAAATAAAGTATTACAGTTTGATAAAATATTTTTCTAAACAATTCTTACTTACTTACTTAAAAAATATAACTTAACTTAATTGTCATATAACTTAAAGTTTCTTCTGAAATCGGCTGTACTTTTTTTGTTTGTTTGCATTTTGTTTATATGCAATGCAATTATTATATAATTTCAATCATCAATCGATTTTGACATCAAGCGCGTTAAAATCCGGGAACATAAAGTACGCGTTAGAATCTGATTACAAAAGTCCTATATTTAAAGTAATTAAGTTGATTCCATGAATTTGAAGAATCAGGTTGTTCAAGTGTAAGTACTTGGAAATTCTCTGAAGCAGCGGTACTGTTGATGAGATGTTTTTTAAGTAGGTACATTTCTGTTTAGCGTAGACGTTATTCAATTATTTCTTGAATGTGGTAAATTGTAATTTAACACATTGAATGCCAAATACATCTCCAGGTCATCATTGGTTCCCACCATACAAATGGTCTTCTACGTAATACTACGTACTCGGCACCCCGTTTAAAAATGGTATGTGTGGTGCCTACTACGCAATATTACGTATACGCAATATTACGTAGAGTGGCACCACACATTTTGATTTTGAACGGGGTGCCGAATACGTAGTATTACGTAAAAGACCATTTCATCTTCTGTCCCTTTCCCACCTAGATCACGCCACCCTATCGAGTTATTGCGTCATCCTCAGTGTGCCGCGCTGCGTGCAGTGAGATACACGTTGCATTAGGTTAATTTTTCGCCATGCCACGTGGATGCGGATCGAACCGTCGTATTTTACGTGGTCGTCGAAGTATACGTTCAGGGCGACCGGTACAAGAACATCAAATTTCTGCCGCTCTTTATGAAGAAGAATCGTCAGATGACGGGGATTTTTCTCCGGGGTCCGGTGACGATTACGATCCTGAGCTGGATGAAAATCAAAATACTTCAACCGAAAGTGATTCTTCCGATGACCCCGATGAAGAGGCGCCGCCACTTTCGTCGTCGCCACCGCCTGGAAATGACGGGCCGTCTTGTGATCCAGAATTTCAGTGGAAAATGGAGTCAGCAAGACCGCAACGATTTCCGTTTTTAGGGGAATCAGGTATAAAAACCAATTTTACTTCATCGGCGAGTGGTTTGGCTAATTTATTTTTTTCTAACGATTTTTTGGGTTCAATGGTTCAAGCAACTAACAATTACGCTCATAGCAGGGCTGGTCCCTTACAAAAACACGCACGCTTTAGATACTGGAAAGACACCACTATCACTGAAATGCGCAAGTTTGTTGGTATGTTGCTATATATGGGATTGACTAAGTTACCTATAATTGCTCATTACTGGAAATTAGATCCACTTTATAACTTGCCACTTTTTAGACAAATCATGAGTAGAAATCGATTCCAAATATTGCTGCGATATTTTCACTTTTCTGAGAACGACGACGCAGCGACATCAAGACTTCATAAAATACAACCAATACTAGACAGATTCAACAATGTTATGGCTGATCTCTAGATTGGCAGATTAGCTTCTATCCTGAAGCTAATCTGAGTATTGACGAGTCAATGGTGCTGTGGAGAGGTAGATTAGTTTTCCGGCAGTATATCAAGAATAAAAAACATAAATACGGCATAAAATTATACGAACTCTGTGAGTCTTCGGGGATAGTCATGAAAATACGTGTTTATAGAGGGAAAAGTGAACGCCCACCACCTGGCGTTCTGCACAGCACGGAAGTTATACTAGATCTAATGGAAGGATATTTAGACAAAGGTCACATAATATATGCAGACAATTTTTACAACTCCCCGGATTTGACAAGGCGTCTTAGTGAAAGAAAAACGTATATATGTGGGACACTTCGAAAAAAGCGCAAAAGTCTTCCTAAGGATGTTACCAACGCCAAACTGAAGCGTGGAGAGTTAGCTGCTAAAGTTGTAACGATATCACTGTTTGTAAATGGAAGGACAAACGTGACGTTTTGGTGATTTCAAATAAACACCAACTTCAGCTTGTGAACGTTAGGAACAGAAACGGAAAAGTCTCATTGAAACCTAACATTGTTGCAGACTATAATCTAGGCATGTCTGGTATTGACAGAGGAGACCAGATGGTCTCGTATTACTCTTGCCTCAGAAAGACGCTCAGATGGCACAAAAAATTAGCTCTGCACATCTTTGAGGTTTACGTTCAAAACGCGCATAGACTGCTACGTTTGAAAGACCGCACATCTAAATTACGGCTCTTGAAGTTTCGGGAAGATTTCGTGAAATATCTACTGGGACTGACCTATGGCGATATTAGTCCCACAGCTGCAGAAGCACCTGAACCACAAATGCCGCTAGTACAGCCTGAACAAGCTCAAGCAGACCCATCACTGTTGCTGCCTGGGCCATCTGTACTACCTGGATCGTCATCGGTTCATAAAAGTCGTGTCCCGTTGAGAAATTTTCATTACTTGGAAAAGCTCCCACCTACTGCAAAGAAGGCTGTTCCAGCGAAGCCTTGTCGTGTCTGCACCAAAAATAAAAAACGAAAGGAGTCATCTTTCGTATGTGCCACTTGCCCAGAAAAGCCTTTTTTTTTTTTTTTTTTTACTTGAGGAAAACGTGCTATCACGTCCCCGACCGCCCAAGGGGGAGCGACGGGGTATGTGGGGATGATCCGGCAGAAGGCCAGACCTACCCACTAAAAACCTCAAGGTGTACCTCATCTGCCATAGATGGAGCCCACGGTACCGCCATTGGCATTACCCGCGAGCCCCGGCAGATTGCGCTCAGCTTTAGCCGAGCGCCCCTCACGTGGGAAATGGTCCAGCACACGAGACCATTTCCCCACACATAGCCCTAACAGCCGCAACAGGTCCCCTCACCCGCTACGGCTGGCTATCGGGAGGGAGAAGGTGAGCGTATCTCCTTCTCCGTCCACCCCTCCGCCTACGGCGGATCGGTGCCGAAGAGGCGTCATCCTCCCGGCACCGCTCCGCCGCCTCCTTCTGCGACATTACGTCCTCGCAGAAGGAGGTCATGGCCGCCCAAGCCTCTCGACTCCCTAACATGGCTTTAACCACGCTAGGGAGCGAGAGGTCCTCTCCGACGACAGACGTCAACTCGTGCCGCAGCCGACCCCACGCCGGACACACCACTAAGGTGTGCTCCGCCGTGTCGTCGGCCACTCCACAATGGTGACACTCTGTCGTCACCTCCCTCTGGGCGACCCTGTGCAGGTAGTGACCGAAACAACCATGTCCGGTCAATACCTGCACAAGGCGGAAGGTCAGAGTCCCCCACCTTCGCTGCACCCACTCAACGAGGACCGGGCGAATCGCATCGATCGTCCAGGCCCCGTAAGCGGGCGCGACGAGAGACTCTTCCCACCCCCTAAGGAGTGCCCTCCTGGCACTCCTACGGACGCGCGCCACCTCCTCGGGACAGGGGCGCTCGCCCGCATCCCTCCTCTCGGCTCGGTACCGGTAAACGGCACCGAGCACTACCGCTTCGAGTTCCCACGGGGGGGCGCTTGCCAAGACGCAGGCAGCCCCATGGGAAATCGAGCGGTACCCTCGCGATGCCCTCACCGCCATGGCCCTCTGCGGCTTCCGCAGCAGGGCCCTATTTTGGCGGTTGAGGGCATCCTCCCAGATGGGCGCTCCGTAGAGGGCCATGCTTCCCACAATGCCGAGGTAGAGCCTACGGCATGGGGAACCGGGCCCCCCCACGTTCGGCAGCAGCCGCCCCAGTGCAGCCACCGCTTTGATGAGCCGTTCGGCCAGTACCTTAAAATGCTGACCGAAGGCCCAGCGCCCATCAAGGATGAGGCCCAGATACCGCATTCCCCTCTTCAGGGGTATCCGGGTCCCATCCACCATCAGCGTCGCACCTGGAGGGGGACCTTGCCGAAGCCCGTGAAACAAAAGGGCCTCGGTCTTCTCCAGCGCGACCCTGAGGCCCAAACTCCTTATGCGGCCCACCACTAGGGCCGCACCCTCCTCCATCCGAGTCACTGACTCGGCGAACGTCCTCCCCTGGGCTACTATAAGGGTATCATCAGCGTAACAGAATACGCTGACGTGGGGCGGCAGAACGCCCCTCAACACCCCGTCGTAGCCCAAGTTCCACAAGAGCGGACCGAGCACCGACCCTTGCGGAACCCCACACCTCATGGTTCGCCGCGTCAGTGACCCCCTCCCGTCGACGTAGATGACGTCCCTGTCCCGGAGGTAGTCCTCCAACAGCCGCCGCAGGTACAGAGGCACCCCGTGAAATCGGAGAGCCTCGAGAATTGCACCAAACGGCAGGCTGTTGAAGGCGTTGGCAATGTCCAAAGACACCGCCAACGACCTCTCCCCCCTCGCGGCACCTTCCGCGGTGAGGGCCTTCAGGGCAGAGACGGCGTCCAACGTCGACCGCCCCCGTCGGAAACCGAACTGCGCCTCGGACAGGTCAGGCCCCACCCCCTCGAGGTGCTGGACAAGCCGGGATGCCAGAATAAATTCCAGCATCTTGGCCGTCTCATCCAGCAGGACCAAAGGCCGGAACGCCGACGGACTGTCAGGCGACCGGCCCTCTTTCCCGAGGAGGCAGAGCCTCCCGTCCTTCCAGAGCTTCGGAAACCGTCCGGTTCTCAGAGAGAGGTCGAACACTTCCCGAAGCCCGGACCCTAGAGTTTCCACCGCTATCTCCAGGATCCGTCCGGGAACTCCATCCGGTCCGGGGGCCGTCCTCTTCCTCCCCAAGCGGGAGATGGCATTCTCCATCTCGGCGTCCGAGATGGGGGGAACCTCAATCTCCCATGCCACTCCCGCTGGGGGAGGCAAGGAGTGGTCGGGGCTGTTTGGAAACAGCTCTCCCACGACCACCCTCAGGAACTCAGGCTGGAGAGTCTCAGTGAGGGGCCGTCCCATGGCCCGGAGTTTGTTCCGAGCCATCTTATAGGGACGCCCCCACGGGTCCCTGTTGAGATCCTCCAGGAGTTCCTCCCTGGCCCGCTCCTTAGCGGCGCAGATCGCCGCTTGCAATGCCTTCTTGGTGGCCTTGCAAGCGGCCACCCGCCGCGCCTCCTCCGCTTCGTCGCGGTGGCGCCGCCGGCAGTAGTGCGAACACTCCCGCCAAGCCCGACCGTGGGCGTCCCGGAGCTCAGCAATCTCCGGAGACCACCAGTACACCGCCTTGCGGCCGCAGTGGACCCTCGCCCTGGGCATTGCCGCATCACACACCGCAGTCAGAGCGGCGCGGAAGCGGCCGGCACCCTCGTCCACCGAGGCCGGGGCAGTGCGCGGCGCACACCACGCCTGGACGACGGCCGCCTCAGCCGCTTTTTCACGGTCAAGCCGGGCAATCGCCCAGCGCGGGAAAGCAGAGGGATGCCGTGAAGGCTCAGCTTGACGCCCGTGGACGGCGACCTCGAACCGGATATATCGGTGGTCCGAAAGTGTCACCGGGTCCACAAGGACTCGCCAATTGCACATCCTGTGTGCGATCGCAGGGGAGCAGAACGTTACGTCCACTCTGGACGATCCCTGCGGTCGCACACAGGTCGGCACTGTCCCTGTATTTAAGAGGGACAGTCCAGCCTCCACAACCCATTCCCCTAGGGCCACGCCGAAGCAGTTGGTGATGGTGTCACCCCACTGGGGCGACCTCGAATTAAGGTCGCCCATCAGAAGCAGGTGGTCGGGTCTGATGCGCCCGACCACTGCATGGAGGGAGTCCAAGTACTCCTCGTACTCACGTAGCGGCCTATTAGGGGAGAAATAGACACCAATAATGGTGTACTCCCCCCATCTGGCCGCCACGTACCCTGGACCCCTCTCCCTGACAATTAGTGGGCAACACCCCCCCAACCGCACGACGATGGCCACCGTACCGTCTGAGGAGCAGACCCAATGCGGTCGTGGAACCACAAAGTAAGGCTCTGCCACGACCGCAACTTCAATCTCCCACTGCGCCATTGCCTGCAGGAATAGGTCCTGAGCAGCGGCGCAGTGGTTTAGGTTCCCCTGGAGGAAATTAAAGGGCCTATTCATTGCTTGGCCATTTCCATTTCCTCAGCCACCTGCTGGGGCTCCACCACATGACGAACCACGGCCCCGCGTAACCCTCTCCTTTTGACGGGGGGAGGGTTGCAACTCCTCCTCCCCATCACGTGCGCTGACGGGCACCCCACGTCAGTACATACCGCACAGCGTGTGGCGGCAGTGCAAGCGGCGGCCTTGTGTCCCGGCTGTCCACACCGGTGACACAAGTCCGATCGGTCGACCGCTGACGGGCACGCGGCACGGACGTGCCCGATCCCCATGCACCTGAAGCATCGCATGGGACGCACCTCAAGTGCTGTAACGGAGGCAGAGCTCCAGCCAATAAGGAGCCGACCCCCTCCTACTATCTTTTTGGCCGCTGCAATAGGGCAACGGACAAAAATCGCTGCCATTCCACTGGCCGCCGTCAGAAGTGCACCCGCCTTAATTTGTTCGGGTGCACATTCTCCTTTCGAAGCAACTGCCGCCACCACTTCCTCAGCGGTGACGGAGTCGTCCAAGCTCCCAATCCTTAGCTCAGCCAGTTTTTCTGGCCGATCGACCCGTGCGACGTCGCAGAGCACTGTTCGCAGCTTAGCCGCAAGCTGGTCCGCCTGGTCTCCACTTTGGGTGCCCGGGACCTCCAGCATGCGGGCTCCCGTTGCAGACTCCCGGATTTTGACCGTGGCAATCCCAAGGTCGGCCAGCCGGATGCTCTGACGCGCAGTCAAAATCACGTCTTTGTAGGTCACCCCTCTTTGGATGGCCTCTGGAAGTAGTGTGATCACCACTGCAGAGGATCTTGGAGGGGCAAGCTTCGGCTTAGTTGCCTGTGGAGCAGGTCGCACTGGTGCCACAGCCGCCAACAATCGCTCAGACTGGCTCGCCGGCTTTGCGGCGGATTTTACCATCTGCGTATACGACGGGGAGGGCTGATCCACTGTTGGAACCACGGGGGGGGCGGAAGAAGAAGCCTTCTTCTTATTCCTACTTCTCTTTTTCTTGCCGACTACAGTTTCCCATGGCTGCGCGGGTACCTCAGCCGGCAAGGACGCACTGGTTGTTTGAGGCAAGGGCCCCGGTTGAGGACGGGTCGCGGCCGATTCCTTGCGTGAATCATGCGCCAAGGGAGGTCGCAAAGGCTCTTCCTGAGCGGGCCGATCCCGGATGCTGGAGAGTTTGGCATCCATCATCTCTCCCATAGAGACCATCATTCCACCCCGCAGATCAAGTAGGGCAGACTTTAGTTCCTCACGACTAACGCCAACCGATGCGGCGGGTTGAGGAGAAGACATTCTCGGCCGCTCCGAGAAATCGCGCCTCAGGGCAGCGACCTCCGTCTTCAGGTCGTCTATATATCTCCTGAGGCGGGCATTGTCCCTCCGGAGATTGCGAACTTCGTCCGCTTCAGTCCTCCTTGACAGATTCTCCACAATATCACTCAGGTCCCTCGCGCAGTCTTTGAAGGCTTTCACATAGGAACCCTTAAGGCGGTTCGACGTTGTGGCCAGTGAGAGAATTCTTGCTACCCTTTCACCGGCCCTCTCCCTTATCTGGTCAGCAGCAAGCACCTCAATGTCAAGCTCTTCCATAGCCGAAAGAGGAGGACTCTCTTTACGGAAATTCAGCCTAAGAACCTCGCCGCTGTCTTCCGTCCCTTTCTCTTTTTCGGGTTTCCCTTTTTTGGGGGACCCTTTTTTCCCTTTTTTGGTGGGAACTACCACCTCCGTATCCGTCTCGGACTCCGTAACGACACGGATAGACGAACCTCTTCTGCGGGTTCCGCAGGAATTGCGGAGTTCGGAACCACTACTCTCCGTTATCTCCGAATACCCACTAAAAATTGAGGAGGTATTCTTCTGCGAACGGGTTCGTACACCCGAGCATCCCTCAGTACTCCCGTCTCCACCATTGCGGCGTCGGCCAATTCTGCCCTTAGCAGGCACAGCAAATTCTCTGCTTTCGCGGCCATCTTGTGCGACGTCATCGCATCGTCCCACTTCAAAATGAACTCCACCCTTCTCGGGCACTAAACCCACTCCGCCCTTCTCAGGCACGCCATCAACTCCGCCCGTCTCAGGCACAACGTCTACTCCGCCCTTCTCACCATTAGTTTTTCGCTTGCAGTCTGAATCCATTAAGTCAAAAGCCAGGTCGTTATTTGTTAACACAGATGTTGCCCCCCCAGAATACGGTAGGCAGCCCGAGTGGAACTCGGGGAGGGATTCTCCGCTCGCTAGAGCGGTACCCTCCTGGGGTAATTTCTCTTTCATATGTGCTTCCATTTTTACTTCTTCAAATCATCAGTTTGCAGAACGCCCGCCGCAGCAATGCCACGCCGGCCGCTATCCGGAACTAGGCCCTAGAGACATACAATCTGTCACCGGCCCCAGCCCGGTACTGAGAGGTGCTGCGCACGTACCACCCTCAGGTGTGCTTTTCGTCTGGTCGTCGAGCCCGTCCAGTATGGGAAGCCCTATCTGGCTTGGCCTCAGAGATCGGGACACGCAAGCCCTCCCACCACGACAAGGTAGCAACACATCGGGGGGGAAAATCATGCCCAGAAAAGCCTGCCTTGTGTGTGGTCAACTGTTTCTACACTTACCACACTGATCCTCGTTTTGTATAATTCTATAAGTACATATAAAAGTTCTATTGTCGTTGTTAGAAGTTCCTGTTTTTTTTAATGTATAATTATCGATCTCATTAGTTATAAAACTAATTTTTGATTTCATCATAAAACTGTACTTTTTTGCCATAAAGTGCCTTAGAAATTTTGTGATTTGAAAAGTTTTAAAATAATAAAGTTACTTTTTTTCCATGTCATGTCTTATTTGAGATGCCAACGAACCTAAAGACATCCTTTCCAAGAGGCCTAATAGCACAAAAACCCATATACATTGTAAGAAAGTGCTACGTTGTATTACGTAGTTGGCCCCTAGCATCACTAGTGCCTACGCAATATTGCGTAGTTGGCATTCAATGTGTTAATAATCTGTAATAAACTTCTCAGTAAAATTGTTGTTTAGAGGAATAACTTTGATGTTTGGCAAAACATGTGTAAAGCCCTTATTTTTGATATTAGTAGTGAAGGAACATTTGAGTTACTTTGTCGTCGGGCAGTAATTACATATTCAATGCAATCAATATATATAAAACTGTTCCGTTACTGACTGAGTGACTGGGGTACTGAGTGACTGACAGACAACGTACAGCCGTAACTAGTGGGCGTAGAGAGCTGAAATTAGGAACATACATTCTTTAGGAGATGTAGGGGTGCACTAAGGAAGGAATTCCCAAAATTCCCACGGGAACGGGAAATATAGGACTTTTTATTTTGTATGAAAAATCTTATTCCTTAAGTGCACCGATGTGAAACTTGGTGTATAGGTTTTTCAATGTGTGTCTGGTTGTGTTATGAAAGGAATTCCCGAAATTCCGACGGGAACTGGAAATATATGATGTTTTAGTTTGTATGAAAAAATCCCATCCCTTGAGTGCACGGATGTGATACTTGATATAAAGGTTCCTCAATAAGTGTCTGTTTGTATTATGGAAGGAATTCCCGAAATTCCCACGGGAAGGGGTTGGACTTTTGAGTTTGTATGAAAAATCTTATTCCTTGAGTGTACGGATGTGATACTTGGCATGAAGGTTCTTCAAAGAGTGACTGGTTGTGCTACGAAAAAAATTCCCAAAATTCCCACGGGCACGGGAAATATATGATTTTTAGTTTGTATGAAAAAAACTTATTCCTTGAGTGCATGGGTGTGATACTTGGTATAAAGGTTCTTTCAGTGGGTGTCTGGTTGTATAGTTTCTGAAATTTCCACGAGAAGGGTAGTTAAGCGCATACGAAGTTGCGGGATAAAGCTAGTGGTTAATAAAAATAGTTCACATGATCGTATTTTGTTCTTTTCAAAGCTGCGTTTACCTAAATTTTACCGACTTGTCATAAAGTACTCTCATAAAAAATGTCGTAAAATATGACACATCACCGCCGAAGTGTTAACATTCGGCGAAAGATTTTATATATGAATATTGTCATATTGATCTGTTGGTGTATTATAATAGGTTCGTTAATTGAATAAAATATGCTTTCAGCTCAATTTTATCACGTTCAATTTCATCATATTTTAGGGTGTCCGACATTTTGGTGGCTTTTCAGACTAGGTGATCACGTGAAGCGTTTCACTTAATACTAGCTTTTTATTTCTTTAATGAAATATTGCCTTACTCAAATCCAAAATTCAAAAATTCGTTTATTGCTTAATGTATGGTAGAAATAGTAATATTGTAGAAATAACTGGTAACCAGCATGCAATATTATTTTAAGTAAAGAAAAAAGTAGTCATTAAATTTAAATGTCATATTAATTATGTTACATATGTTATACTCAAAAGTGAGGTTATTAAATGAGAAACTATTAATTAGGCTGACATTTTTCAAGATAAGCACACTAAAACTATTGAACAAGTTCTTCAGTATCATAATATTAGAGTAGGTGATCGGCTGGTGTAGTGGTAACATACATTGCTTCTATGCCAGAGGTTTTGGGCTCGAATCCCTGCGGCGGATATTTGAGTGATGAACACAGATATTAGCCGTCTTGTCATGGATGTTTATATTCTAATAAAAAAGTAAATTTATATTATACATAATACATACATAACTTCACGCCTGGCTTCACGGAAGGCAGGAGACCAGAGGCTATAAAACTATCTGATGTCACGTTTGACACATTCGGAGGTATTATTATATTGCAGTAACAGGGGGTCAGCCTATCGCCCGCAAACACGCCAGTAAAACCTCCATCCCTTAACTGATTTTTACAGTATGCCCGGGAAGAGCAGCAGCTGGCACATTCTATGTTTTTCTTTCACTCCCAGTCCAGCATGGAAGACATGGATTTATTTTATATGTATTTTTATATATTTCTTTAGTTACTTAAGAAGCTTAATTTGGGCTAGATAATGTTGTGTGATTGTCAGAAATATTAATTTATGGATAAACCAATTGTGAAAACTCAAGAAATCATCAAATGCTTCCACTGCCTAGCTCTAACCCTTTCGCCTACAAAAGATAGATATAACTAGTAGAATAAACAAGATAAACAAATGAAAATCGTTCGCAGTTCTCTGCATTTTCCCCCGTTTTCCGTTTCAGTCCCTCCATTTTTCTATATACCTGTTTCAATGAATATCCTATCAAACAAGAATGCGTCCATTGAATATTGCATATAACGGTTTCTTTTTGGTCCAATGAATTAAATGAGTATGTGAAAAATTGTAAACTTCGTGAAACGTAACAATAATGAATGTAAATAAAAATCGTAAATGTATTAACGTACTCTGGATTCCGAAAAGATAAATTTAAACGCTTATTTTGTTAATCTAGAAGTTCGTAAACTTATGTTATGTCCATTTATGTATTTTTTACTAGCCAGAGTGGCGCTGTCACTCCTGATTTTTTTTTTTTTTTTATAAGTTACTAAACCCGCGTTTGACCTCAATCTCACCTGATGGTAAGTGACGATGAGGTCGAAGATGAAAGCACACGGGTTTAGGAAGGAACTGGCTCTTTATACAATATTGCCAGAACACATTACCGCCGGAGCGGTAACATTTGGCGGCAGACTTTATATAAAGGGTGGTCGCTAGCCAGTCGGACCCAGAAGGGATCCTACCACCAAGCAAACAATGTCATGGAAACTCTTTAAATTTGTTCTTATGAGAATACCGAATGCTTTTTTTAAATCTATTAATCATAAATAAATGAAAAAAAATGTGATAAATAAAAATCACCCGACCAGGACTCGAACCTGGGACCTCTCGTTCGAGTCCTGGTCGGGAGATTTTTATTTATTACATTTTTTCATTTATTTAAGAATAATTGAGCATTTTAAATGCAAAAACTTAAAAACTCTATGAATCATTTTTAAAAATTTTATGAAACTCTTAATTAATTTGCGACAGAAATCCATTTAAATAATTATGTATCATGGCTATGTATCATAGCTTCGTTATGGTCAAAGGATATTTGAGATATCTCAGGCAGATTTTGACCTTAAAAATGCAGCAGATAATATCTGATGCATTTTTTGCAATATCCAACTCTTTGCAGACACCGTGGTCAGAGTCTCTCGTAAATATACAGGGTGACTGGTGGGTCACTTTTGAAATTCAAGGATGTGATAGTTTTAGATCATACACGAAAAAGAGAAAAAAATAAAATAAATGTTAATGATTTGCTGAGTTAACTTAATCGAAAGTTAAAGAATTCATTACGTAACGCATGGTTACATTTGACTACTTACCACGGACACAGTACAGATATCTGCAGTAATTCAACTTCATACAAACGAACGAAACGCGAGCTATACCTACGTGGCTCGATCTCGGCATGCGCTCTGCATGCGGCCAGGCGCGAGTGTCTGCATACCGAAATAATTGTTGATTAAGCTTTACGTATAATATGAGGATTGTTTATACTTTAAAATTTAATAATACATCTTTTCGTGCGTCTAATTCGAGGAATTTTGACACAAAACGTATTTTAAACGTAACGCTTCCTATTCAATTTACAAAGTATTTTATTTTTCATATAAAAAAAGTATAGTTATAAATGGTCAGCGGCTGAGTTACACTTCATGTAGCTTATTTCAGCAGATAATTGTATGTATGAGACTGAATTCAGCACTGAATTTCATGTAACTCATGTTTTTGACATTTTAAAATATTGGTAATAACTCAAGAAGATTAATTGACGTGATCACAATTGAAAATTCATATTAATTGATCGATTTAAGTATGCCATCAACGGATTATTTCTGTATTGTATTGGTTTGATTGAACACCTTTTATTTTTTTGGAACACAAGCTTTTATCCCGTGGGGGTTCAATTATTTATTAGATGATCGTTTTTCAATTGTGACGAGGGTCTAAATCTAAGCCATCTTACATGATTTTGTCAGCAAAATTGAATATCATGTCCTAAAAAACCTCAGGTTTCAAGTAAAAACATCAAAGAAGTGCTGCCTTTAATTATGGTCACAAAGTGTTTGAGACACTAAAATGTCGAGTTAATAATGTGATTGAACACAACAGAACAAGATTAAAAGTTTTATAGCAATGGCGACACCATAAGCACCACTGTTGGCGCCTAGAACCTGGAGGTTTTTAGTGATTCGGTTCGGCATTCTGCTGGATCTTCCTCATATACCCTTCTTTCCCCCTTTGGCACATTGGGACCTGTCAGTACGTTTTAAACCAATAAAAAGGTAAAATAGTAGTTTATGCAACTGTCGTATAATAGAGGGTATTAAAACATGAGTGTAGTTTTTAAAATAAGATTACACGAGTGTTTTAATACCTAATTATATGCAGTTGCATACACTTCTTTATTTAATCTCATGGCTTGAGGTAGCTACATTAAATAAATGTATTTAAGTGTTCAGCTGAAAATGTCTTGGCTTTCTTCCCTTTATATCCTTGCGATTTACGTTTCAGAAATGATACAAGTTTTGAATATTTGGTAATATCAATGTCGTTGTAAATACTCAGTGTACTTTTAATCATAGAATATTTAGACCATAAGGACGAACATTTAAAGTTACAAAACGTTTTCGGAAAATGAGTTAGCCTTTTTGTTCATTTTCCAAGTTATAAAGTCTTGGTAACATTTGTCGTACGCTTTTCTTGATTTTTTCTGGCAAAAGACTATTCGGCAGTTTCGTAGCTGTTTCTAGAATGTCAGGTGGAGTTAAATTTTCATCAGTATCATCGGTATTGCTAGACATTTTTGCTACTAAAATTTTATTCAACAAAATATTACTCAAATTCGTATGTACGAAATAGCGTCAAAATGGAAAACGCCTGCAGGCGTAGCATGGCTTGTCAAGACAAGACTTGTGTCACAGATTATATCACAATTTGAGCGACATAATTGCTTAGTCTTATACAGCAGCACGGGGCAAGTTTAATTTACCTAGAATGTGTGACAAACACATCTTGACAATGTTTAAGACTTCTTTCAAGTGCTATCTCTTATTTAATAGCATGACGGCATCGTTTTGTTTATTTTTGTCACAATTTGACACATCGCCAAACATTTTTTATCACTGCGGTTCGGAGGTTGTGGGATTATCTTTTCATAATAATAATTATGTCTATCAATTATTATAATCAGTTACTAGCGCGGCATGAACAAAATATTTGGAGAAAAATAATGAGACGGAGCATTCGTGATTCCCATAATCCTTTCGAATTGCCTGAATGGGAATTCAAAAAATTTTTTAGGTTATCGAAGGAAATGGTACTTTTTCTTTGCCAGGAACTTGGAAGCAGCTTAAAACCAGTAAATGATACTAATGGATTGCCTATACATCTAAAAGTAAGTACCTTACTATGGTCTAAGAAAAATTTTATGCGATTGGAATCTTTTTATTCACTTTATTACCTTGTTCAGATGTTATTTATTTTATTTAGTATTTCCAGTAGTTAAACTTGATAAAAATGCACCCAATCTTTGGCATTTTAGGTTCTAACTTGTGTACGATTATTGGGAGATGGTAGCTATCAGCAGCCAACGGGCCAGGATCATACAGTCTGCATTGGACAAACCACTGTGAGCAAATACCTGGCCGAATTTACTGAGGCTGTTATTAGAATGTGAGTTTCTAAGAAATATATAATTTTAACTTAATTCTATTACATTTACTAACATTTCAGTTTACTTCCAAAGTGGATTTTCTTCCCATCTTTTTTTTTTTTTTTATAAAATATGGATGGGATGTTTGTCTTCCATGACACCTGATGTTAAGTGAACATGAAGACTAAGGTGGTACACGTCCATCCACGAGAAACCTATTCACTAGACGCTTAAAAGTACTAGGACTATACTGGTCAGGGAAAATAGACTCAGGCAGTTCATTCCAAACCTTGGCGACCCGTATCAAAAAGGAACCATCTACTGAAAACCAGCGACAGAGGGTGACTAATGGGTTTCAGACTAAATATATGGTACCTGGTATAATAAGAGCAATAGACTGCACTCATGTGGCTATTTTTCCTCCCAAAAAACCACATGGAGTGCAGTACAAGAATAGAAAGGGTTTCTTTTCTATAAATACACAGCTGGTAATATTCAGACAAGTTTCAATATGAATAGGAAACAAGTTATATATAAAAGAGCTTTAAACATGTCTTTCAGGTCTGTGATGTGGATGGCCATATATTACACATCAATGCAATATCCTGGTAGAGTGCATGACCAGTTTGTATTTAATTACTCCAACCTGAAGCAAGAGCTGCAGAGATTGCATGTCGGAAGGATTGGGCTGTATTTCCTAATAGGCTAGTTGAATTATGGTATTGTTCAATTGTTTATGTGCTTAAGAAATATACTGTCTGAATCTATTTGAAAGAGAATAAAACAATGATATTCAAAATTAAAAATAATCACTCTTCAATCACATAATATTTTATTTTGGTTCTAAACATAAGAATATATACCATCACATACAAAATTTGGCCAGTGGCCTATAAAAATAGTTAATAACACTACAGTAATTAGTCTTATACTTAGTCAAAAATTTACTACTGCATGTATCTGCCAACAAAAAATATAAGAACTAAAATCACATTAAAAATACTGAAACAAACTACAAGTCTTAAAGTCAAAAAATACTACATAACAAAATTCTAAATTATTACTAAATTGCCTTATATTAACCTTATATTAAATCAAATCAATAATAATATAATTAATATCTTCAGTAGAAATAAATAATTAACATGTTCAATGTAATCACAAAAGCAGCATTTTTGTTCATTTTTTTTGAGCAGCAACTGAAAAAATACAAGTTTATTAATTATCATATTATTCTTTTTAAGGTGATTCTGGGTATGCTTTGGAACACTGGATGATGACTCCAGTGCTCAATGCTTTTCCTGACAGTCCAGAAGATAAATACACCCAGTGGTATTGCCGTGCAAGAAATTGTGTAGAACGGGTGAATGGTTACCTAAAAGGTACATTTAGATGGCTTGGTCATCATAGAGTGCTTCATTATTATCCGGAAAAAGCATCGAAAATTATATATACTTGTGCCACATTATACAACATTATGCTGCACTTTAGGTATGGGTCGAATATATATATATTCAGATATAGAAAATATATATCATATATATTTTCAATTTCTTTAATTCAATTTGAAAAAACATGTCATATTTATCTTTCAGAAGAAGTGGAACATTATGATGATATTTCTACAGATGCATTTGTTGAAGGACAGTCATCTTTGGTGCAAGCTGCTGAAAAGAAGCGGCAAAATATAATAAACTCCTATTTTGTTTAACTTACTTTGAATTTTCTTCAACCTATTTTTCTGTCTTAAAATTATATTGTGCTCTTTCTTAATTTTATTCGACTCCTCTAGCAAATTACATATTCTCTGAAAAATAAACAATGTTACATTTTTATTACATTTTAAATGAATAAAGGCGAATTTTGCTCCAGACTATAGATTTTTTTTTGTAACTCACATTGAGTAAGGCATTTTGCTGTTCTTGCAGCTTTACAAATGTTGCTGGAGCCCCGGTCTCCTCACGTCTATGACGATAACGAGTCCTTGGGATCTGGCTCACTAGTGGAGTAGTGTTGTAATCCTGACTAGTGGAGGGCTGACTAGTGGAGGGCTGACTAGTGGAGGGCTGGGTGGAATGAATTTCCTCATTGTCAACAATAATCTGCAAATATAAAGAATAGGTACCATATTCATCTGCTTTTCTACTTTAAAATAAAGGCAATTTAAAAAAAGGTTTGTCTTGCTTACACTTTGCCCAATCTGGGACTCATCAGGCCCAATCGCAGTTGAGCAAGCATGACCAATAGTGGACAATATAACTTCGGCTTCTACAGGCATTGCAGGCACAGAAATTATATTTCCCGTTACTGCCCTGGCTTCGTTAGCCTCAGCGTTGGTCCGCCTGGCTCTCCTTTTCAGATCCCTCCATGTCTAAAGATTATTCCAACATAATTAAACATTGATTCAAAAGTAACTACGAACAAATTTGCTTAATACACATGAATACTTACTTGTTTCCACTGTTCAATAGTCTTATCTGGACCAAGCTCTTTTAAAAGTTCCTTCAGTTCGAACCACTGAGCCTCCTGCTTTCGTGATCCGAGTGGTCCTGTAAACTCACCATTTGCGAACATAGTGTTCAACGACATATACTCCTCCAGTTTTTTTATTTGTACATTTGTACATCTTGTTCTGTGAGGAAAAAACCATATTATATACACAGTTACATATGATTCCTTTAAGACTTCAACGGTAAAGGTACTTACTGCTTTTTGGCACTTGACATGGTTACAAAACTTAAAAATAATTAAAACTTAAAATTCACCAACTAAAAAATTAAATTTGGAGGTTTGGTGTGTGAAACTTTTTGTCAATCCGAGTCATATTATTTTCAATCGTTCAAACATTCACAATCACTCGTTCTTTGTATTATCCTAAACGTCAAGACAAAGATATGTCGCAGCAAGCATTTTTGTCACGTGGGCACACGACGTCCACGATATAAGACAAATTACCGGACTGTGACAAGATTATGTCTTGTCGTGTGACTTATCTCTTATGACAATCGTGCTACGCCTGCTGTTATTGGTTTATGGCTCGGATCCAGCACGCATGCGCGTTGCTCGCGCAGCGCGCTCACCACAGATAATGTGTACTTAAATTGAATTGAAACCTCCTTGGTCGGGACACATTGTACTTTAATAATTAAAAAATTGTTTTAAAGCATTGTTTTGTTAAGAGAATAATGCTTTAATTTACTTTTTAAATTTTCTTAAATAATGCTTATAAAAGTCTGTATTTCATTTCATAATTAGAACGTTAACGAATGAGATTATATAAAGGATTTAAAAGTAAATTCATAGAAATTTTACTTTTTTACCTAACCGGTATGAAATGTATGAAGCCGGTATGAAGCGTCATGAAATCGTTTTTATTTTATTAAAAAGACTATTCCTTATTTCTTATCACAATGCACCTATCATAATATCGCGAAGCTTGATTATATGTCAACATGAACTTTAAGCTGTCTCTAAACAATAATACAAATTAATTCCGTGTACATGATGCCTGTGAACAGCGCCAGCATATAATTATCATTGAGTATTATAATAAAATAATCGATGTAATAATTATCAAAATCGCTATACTTAACAGCTGTAATAACAATACATCGAATCCTGCTAATATTATAATTGTGAAAGTCTAAAGAAGTCTACAAAGTTAATATGTCTAACAGCCGGTTGTTCCAAGTTTACACTTTTACGAATTCGTAAAAAAAAAATGTAAAACGTAAAAGTATCCCGTAAAAAGTGTTGCACCACATTTTTTTTATACTTTTTACAGTTACTTTTCACGTATACTTTATACGGAGCTCAGACCCACCTCATAAAGTAAAAGTATATTTTTTTTATTGGAAAATGGAAAATAACCTAGAGTAGGTGTGCTTAATTTGGTTTAATTGTTAAAAAATTACTTTTTTGCACTCCTCTTTATATAATCCCATTTATTTTTTAATTGGTGCGATTTTCTGGCAAAGGAGCATGCGGAATCGCTATTAAATTCCTTGGTAATGGCGCGCCAGGAATCTTCCCTTTGCTTAGGAGTAACTTTACCTACCTGAAAAAATGTACATGATTTAACACTTATATGAGTTTAATTTTCATAAAACAAAAAGTATTATACCTGTTTGTTTATTTAATAAAATATGTTTATATTTTTTTATCACATTATTGAGTAAATTCAACTCATCTTCATTGAATTTAGCACTTCGTTGTCTGAAACAATGAAACACAATAAGCTCGGTATATTTTCTATGAATACGTGAGAAATTAAATAGGTACATAGGTGCTGAAGTTATTGTACTTACTTTTCCAGCGCAACATTATCCTCAGATATTAATTCCATTCTACTATTTTAATGCAAAAAAAACAAACAACTTTAAAAACTATAAACCATTTATTTGGTTTGTTTTTGAGAATAATATGACAATATGGAATGCATTGTCTGTCATACAGTCAGCCAATCACGATAGTTTATTTTGAAAGGTATGACAGGTCTTGCCACGTAAAAATAAAGTAATAAAAAGCTACCACGCTAAAATGGAAGAATAAACGTCTTTGACGCCTGGCTACTTACTATACTGTTACTTTCACAGGAATTTTGTTGGAGCAACAGAAATTTACGAATTCGTAATAGTAAAAGTAATAGTATACGTAAAATGAAAAACGGAATTTGTAAAAAAGCAGACGATTTGGAACAACCGGCTATAAGTCATTTATAACTCTTCTTGCGCGATTTAATCGACGTACATGACATCTACTGAATAAAAACACACTAAAATTTTGTATATTGTGAAAGTTTGGATGGATGGATATATGCATGTCTGGATGTTTGTGCCTCTATCACTACAAAACTGCTTAATGGATTTGGATGAAATTTGGCTTAGTGATAGTTTACAGTCTGGAATAGCGAATAAGCTACTTTATATCTCGATCGAAACCGCGCTAAACAGCTAGTTATTATCATAGAGATTATATAATCATAGATTTAGATCAAAAGACGAGTGTTAAACGTTTATAGATAAATATGTATATGTATCTGAGTGTCTGTTTTGGCATCGTAGTTCTCAATTTAAAATAACCTATTTGAGTGTGCTTTTCATTTAAATTATAATTCTTGCCTGTTTAGATGATTTTTACTTGGATATGTTTGACAGAAATAAAATAAATTATCTAAAACTCGAAACATATATCCCGTAACATCCTAGTTATACAAGTATTTTTATCAATTTCTGTATTGTAAACATAGAAATAATTATGTACAAAATATTTTTTGGTATGACCATTTGTGCGTTCCTATCGCTTTAAGCGTAAAGGCAACTCGAGTATACTTTAAAATCTCTAAATAACTCAAGCAGAAACTTAGTTTTCCCAGTTTTTTGTCCACTGAGTTTTATACAGTCTGCTTATTAAATCCTTCATCTCTTAGCAAAATAAAAAATCAATTCAGCTATACTAAACTGTATCGATACTTAGCTCACCACTGTTCTACTTATCTTTATCGATATGTCATTAAAATGCCAGCAGTGTCTGTGCGGTTGCCTCTTGCTTGGTTCGAGTATTAAGGCAGCCAAGGGGATTTTAATAAACTTGCGAAATCTGAATACATTTTCTTTATTCAAGAAGTTTTTTTTGTACTTTACGTATGTGTATACCCTGTTTTAGACAGAACACTTAACGCAATTTTATTTTATTCAGGCTCTGAAAGACACAGGTCCAGCCATTATTGTTTATTGTTCATTTAATTAAATTAACATTTTAAAAGTGGTTATCTCTGACACTACCATTCAGATTAAGTATTCATAATCATAAGTATCATTACCTAACTCTTGAGGATCTCAGTACAAAAAAGTAGAAAAATGGAACCACAAACTTTAAAAAAAATTGTCGCTCTTGATGAACATGCCTACTAAAACGCGATATTTAATTGATTATAGGTACTACGACGTAGTACTACAAGATGTTTTGTAGTAGTGCGTACTCATCTATATTTTAATAGAAATTTAGCGTGACCATGCCTTGGTTAATATGTTAGCGGATATATTAATTTCCTTGTAAAAAAATAAATACTTTATTTTTGCAAAAATCGTTTCTATAAATGATACTTATATAACCCTGAACCCTGTATAATAAAAAATATTTTACCGAGAAAAAAATACATTTGAATAATATTTTATCTAGTGTCTGAAAAGTCAAATATTCAAATAAATATTCTTACCTATAAGCGCGATATGTTACGGTATAATATTAGTTAATTTTTTAGTTAATTTACTAATAAAATTTCCATACAGTTATCAACAATGTCACCCAATGTGCTTCCTTTTTATTTTGTATTGTTTCTTTCATTCCAATACAGTTTTACCACAAGCTTTAAATATTTCATCTTGATTGATTTACTGAGAATTATCCTTTTAAAAGAACCAATATAAAAACAAGCGGGGTGTCTTTCTATAACCAAGAATTGTAATTAAAATCTCTTGAAGGCAAAAGACTCAGTGATTAAGTTGAAATTAATTATTTCTCTTTGAAGGACAAATGATTAGGAACAAATCTTTTAAATTTAAAGGTTTTATACTTCAATAAAAAATAATGAGAGTAGAGAAAGGGTTAGTTAAGAAGCGATGTAAGGAAAATAAGCAAGTAAAAGAAAGAAAGCATTTGTAGGTTACCTACATGGTTAAGGTTATGTATTATGGTTATGTATTATGTCTTCGACCTCATCGTCACTTACCATCAGGTGAGATTGAGGTCAAACGCGGGTTTAGTCACTTATAAAAAAATAAAAATAAAAAAATAAAAATGTTTCTGAACTATTTTACCAAACTAGATTGTGTTGCTAGAGTGGCAACGTGACTCATTTCCGTGTTTCTGGAAATAACAGAATCATACTTAGGTGTAGGATTAGGTGTAAATAAAATGTATAAAGCGTTCAAAAATATTAAAATAAGCGACAGAGCATCTAGCACGTTAGATGTTAGATTGAAAATGTGTTTAAAACATAAACTACGCTCTGAAACAAAGACCACTTATGTAGGGTTCCAAGTTTTGTGAATTTTAGATCTGACTTTGCACGACATGTCCGATGCATGCAAGAGTCATTTTGACCTCAGTAGGTCTATTTCTTCTAACCTTGACCGGAGTCAAGGCTTTTGTCGTGCGTAGTAACAAATGTCACCGCTGACCCCAAAGGAAGGCCGAAACGGAGACGTCGATACAAGCAAAACCACAAGTCCTTTTGTAAACTAACAACTTCAGGTAGTAATAAATAGAATCATTGATTAAAACGCATCTGCTCAGCAGTAGTATCCTAGTTTGATTGAGACAACATGAACAACAAAAAGGTAAAAATAACTGAAAAGCGAAAAAACATAATTGTAATGTTGATTTATTCGAATGCAGTTCAAAGTAGCAAAAGAAGGTAATGATCACTGCTATGCAGATACCACGAAATGCGCAATATTCTCTGAGCAACAGAAAGCCTCTCGGGAATATAAGTATAAAACTCTTTTCTGAAAGACAACTTGTTTTGGAATATGGTACACTGAAGTTAGTTCAATTGAACCACTCTAAGACACAAGTTTGCAAGTTTACCGCTCAAATACCTGTGGTCATATCACCTAACTTTGAGAAATCGCTCCTGAAGGCCAATGAACTTCTTAAAGTAGCAACTTCTATCGAAGTTTCGTGGTTCTCAATTATTAAGGATGAAGCCAAATTGAACTTGAAAGATCAGACAAAAGGGTATGTAGGCACTGTTACGTCTATTTAGTCTACGGCCCAACCATTGAGTAGAACTACATATAATTAACTGCGATAAAGGAAACTTGTTGTTTAAAAACCCACCAATTACATTTAGTACACATTTACATAGCTAGCTCCAGTCTCAATACCTGCTCATTCCATTTGAAAATATAGCAGATAGAGATAGCTTCCTTGCAGACAGCAAGCTTACAAATTTCCTACTGAATTTATATCATCATCACAACTCTTCGTAATGAGCCCACTGCATGGCATGAGTGACGAGGTGACGAGGGTGACGAGGAGGGCTAGGCCATTATCTACCAAGCTGGCCTAGTGCTGGTTGATGGATGTTAGAATTATCAGGGCGATGAAATGGCTTCTGGGAAACTCTAACGACTACTGTATGTACAAGTATGTATGACTTGACCACTGACGACTGCTCAACGTGCCCTCCGAAGCACTGAAGTCGCTGTGAGAAATGAAAGGTCCCCATCCAAATACAAACCGCGCCGACGTCGCCCAACCTGCGATATCGTGTGATACATATAACTAGAACAAAATATAAAAGACACTTTCTAAAATGGCAGCAACTGGAATAGAAGGTGTACATAGGTGGAAATATTATAAAAACCCTAGTTACAAGCTCGTATGCTAATTTCGGCATAGAAAATCCAAAATGTCGAGGTAAACGGCTTCATTTTACTTTGTTCTTTAAATATGATCAAAATATGTCTCGCTGAATAATTGAAGGTGCTCTCTAAAGGTGTAATTAGATTCGTTCATTACTTCAAGGGCATCTTTAGACATCTTTTAACATAGTGAATTTATAAAAATAGCGGTTTTTACAAAAAAATGGTGATATTAAACTGTTATAAAGCAACACGCTGATTCTGTATATCTGTCTGGGACACGTTCACAACTAATAAGCCTATTTTTTCAGTTTTACTACACAAATTACCAAATAAAAAAGTAATAGAAGTATTTTTACACACGCACGTTATTTTCACATCAATTAATTTCTTGGACTTTCCTAATTAAAGCTGTGAACGACTAACGGCTTGGACAAACTATGCTATTAAATAGCCACTAGGTTCACGGCAAGGTTTTATTCGCTTCTATACAGTTCAGTTTTTGTACAGGATTTTCGTCAGGAATTTTCGTCAGGATTTTCGTCAGGATTTTCGCCAGGAATTTTCGCCAGGAATTACTGCAGGGATTTGTTCAGGAATCTTGATTAAAAACACTTTCTTCTATTTTCAGGACACTTGTTGCTTCGGGAGGTCGGAGTGCCATACTGTTTTTTTTTTTTTTTTTTTTCCAGCCACAGAAGACTACTCCTCAGAACACCCGTAGGCCTATTGACCGTACAAGTGCTCAAAGAGGAGAGGAGGAGAATACTCAGAAGTACGAAGGGGCACTTGCCAGGGGGATTAGACCCCGGCCAGATGACACCCAACAGTGTGAGACTTTTACTCACTAAACTCCCCCTGTATGGTCTTTTGTCTTTCTACCGACAATCGACCGAAGAACTGAGCGACAGCCAGTTGGGAAAAAGGCTGCGCGTGTAGATATAGGAAGCACTTCGTGCTGAATCGACTATAGTAACCAGCTAGGGGCTGGCAGATAGGAGGTTATCCAGATCTCGAGAGAGCTGGTTAGGAGGATCAGAAAGAACATCCTTAGGTCTGCGGATAGAGCGCTTAAATGACTTGGGGTTGATTTTGTAGGAGACAGTGTTTCGCACCAGCCCGTTCGGGTGGGTTTCGCAGCGTTTGTGGTGAGATAGGGACAGGGCCTTAAGGGTCTGTTGGATGGTGGGAAGTTTGAGATCCCTGTGTAGATCCGCGTTGCGAACGTAGTACGGCGCGTTAGTGGCTCTACGACAGAAGTTGTTTTGAATTATTTGGAGTTTATCGATTAATCGAGGTTTGGCGTGGAATCGAGGTTTGGCGTGGGTGCCATACTGAGGTTTCGCCGACTATATATTTAATTTGGGCGGCCCGCAACTAGTGTAGGCTTGCGGGCGAGCAACTATGCGTGTTTCTACCTATCACGCTTAAAGTATGGTACTCTTTACTCCGTCTGCGTACTGTCTCTTTCTTTATTAAAATTCAAAATAAACTTATCCTATACAAACTAAGTGGACTGTATTTTTAATTAAATTCTTATAAGATACGAACATAAACTATTATAACAACAACTATACATTTCTTATAAGCTATAAAATCAATTCAAAGTTATCTTTATTTACATAATATTAAGAATTATACGAATTTCAAATTAAAACTATCTTCAGTCGTGTACATAATCTCCCGCCGCAGTCTTGACTGGAACCATCAGGGGGTACACGTTCAGGAGACATCATCCTCGGAGTGGCTGCTGCAGGGCAGGATCACCAGCTTCTTTGTAGGTCTTCGCAGGGTCCCTTTGTTTGTCTGCACGTCGACGACTCGAATTTCACCGTCTGGTCCGGGGTAGATATTTATGACGATGCCTCGGGGCCAGGCGTTTCGAGGGAGAGTTCCATCAGCTATGAGTACCAGGTCGTTGAGTTTGATGGTACCCTTGGACGTAGGTTCGCGTCTTCTTTGGAGTTCTGGAAGGTACTCGCGCACCCAACGTGCCCAGAACATGTCAGCCAGGCGCTGACTCTTCCTCCAATCCCGACGTCCGCAGCTGTCTTCCTCGGTGAAGGTGCCAGGTACGGGTACTCGCGAGGCACCACCCAGTAGGAAGTGGTTTGGAGTAATCGCCTCTGGGTCTTCAGCTTCCGTCGAGACGTGTGTGAGAGGTCTGCTGTTGACTGTGTTCTCTATTTCAACCAACAGCGTCTGCAGGATCTCTTCTTTGGGGGCTCGTTCATGTAGAGTGACATTCAAAGCAGTTTTCACACTTTTAACCAGCCGTTCCCACGCGCCGCCCATAAACGGCGCGCTAGGAGGGATGAAACGCCACTGTATCGATTGCGTCGAGGCTTCGTCTCTTAAGGCTTCGTGCGCTGCTTTCTTCAGTTCTATGTCGGCGCCGCGGAAGTTAGTTCCGTGGTCTGACCAGAGTTCTGTAGGGCATCCTCTTCTATTTATAAAGCGGCGCAGGGCCATGATAGCCGAGTCCGTGCTGAGGCTGCCGGCTAGCTCCAAGTGTATCGCTCTCGTAGTTAGGCATGTGAAGAGCGCTCCGTAGCGTTTTTGATGCGTACGACCGACTGTGACTGTTAGCGGGCCGAAGTAATCCAGACCGGTGAAGGTGAACGGTCGCTTGTGATGGGCGAGACGACTTCGAGGATGGTCTCCCGTAGCTGGCCACGCTGGTTTCGCCTTTCTTATGCGGCACGCTTGACAGGTTTTTGCTACGTTTCTAACTGCGTAGCGTAGGCGTAGCACCCAGTAGCGTTGACGTACTTCATTCGCCGTTGTTTCGAATCCACCATGATGAAGCTGTTCATGGACTCGTTTTATGTATAATCGAGTCCAGCGATGACTTCCGTCGATTATGATGGGCGTCTTCTGGCAGTCTGTGATGTCGGCGGCGGCAGCTACTCTTGAACGAAGGCGGATGATCCCTTCAGCGTCTAGGTAAGTCGACAGTTGAAGTAATCTGCTATTTGTGTTTACGTCGTTTCCTTTACGTAAGGCTTCCAGCTCGTCCGCGAAGGTTTCTTGCTGCTGGGCTTTCACCCACAACTTCTCAGCTTGTAACAATAAGTGAGCTTCTAAGGGCTTGAAGTTGAGAGTTTTTTCTATTTTAGTCTTGAAAGCTTGCGTTTTCTTATTGGAATTTTGTATTATTTTCCAATCTGGATCTATATTTTCTATTTTCTTAGTTCGTTTTCGTGTATTTGAACACTTTTCTTTACTACGAATGATTTCTATGAACTGTAGGGCCCGTGCGGTCGCCCTCTGAAGTCTGATCCAGCTTGAAAATCTTGAAATATCCGGTAAGGCTTGTGTGAGTGTGTGTTTGTTTGTGTTAACACACACTCTTTCTTCACTATTATCGATGTTGTTTACCGACGGGGACGGTTTTGCTATACTATCTATGTTTTCTGACAGTTCTTCTGCTGGCCCTTCGTAACTATTATGTTGTACGCGGCCGCCTATTATTCCCAGAAGTCCTGTCTTGAAACCTCCCGCCGGTATGCGCTAAGTTTTATTTTCGAGTATTTCAAGCGTACGTTGCTCTTCTCTGCTGTATGAGCGTTTCTTTTCTATTTCTTTTGACTCGAGTGCGAAGTGTTTATTCATCATACGTTCCATAGACTCTTGCTCTTCGAAACTATTAATGTGCGTAGTTCTATGGATAGCTTCTTTCTTCGCCCCGTTTGAGCCGTGTAGGACCCAGCCAAGCTCTGTGTAGGACGCGACTGGTTCATGCTGCCTTCCTCTTCTCATTTCATGTGTGACTAACAAGCTCCAATTATCTTGACCTATGAGCACTGTAGGCTTCTGTGTTTCATTTACAATGAACTTTTCTATGTCTTGTAAGTGTGAGCTGGTTTCTATTTTCTGCCATGAGATGGATTGAGGCGATAGTTGCAGGTCTTCCATCGTGCGTGCTGATATTCGATGGCGTTCAGTGTCGCGGCCTTGGATTTCGAAGAAGACGCGCCTGGATTGCTTGGCGTCTACGCGGGCACCAGCCACCCCCTCAATGTAGAAAGGGGATGGTGGCCCTGATACTCCAATCTTCGCCGCTACATCTGCTTCTATGAGGGTGCAGGTCGAGCCGTCGTCCAGCAGGGCGTAGGTATCTATCGTGCCCTTAGGTCCCGAAACTTGAACTGGAAGTATCTTCAATAATGCTGTTGAATGTACTCGTTCTTTGGCCGACGTTACTATGGCGCAGTCTTCGCTTTTCTCGTTTTCTTTTGCGATGTGATGAAGGAGTGGATGATGAGAGTAGTCGCACCCGTCAATATCACATTTCTTCGTCTTGCAAAGGTGGCGGTAAAGTCGGCGTCGTAAACATCGAAAACATAGCCTGTGTTGTTTAGCTAGTTCCCATCTGTTTGAAACTTCAGCTTTCTTCATCATGGAGCAGTCTGATGGTTGATGGTTTTCTTTCTTGCAGACGACGCAGGTGTTTGTTGAAGGTGTTTTCGACTGTTGTGTGCTTTCTATGTGATAGTTTCGAGCTTGACGCTTCTCCCGCCGGTCTTCAGTCGGTGTCCCCTCAGCTGGCGCGAACTTCCCGCATCTGTCTGCTAGTCTATCGAAGAACTTTGCCATGATGATGAGATCTGGTTGATCTTCACGCTGCTTTGCTACGAAGTTGAAGTAAGAGAGTCGTAGCGCAGCTGAAAGCTTCTCTATAATGACGCGTACTATTTCTGCGTTATATAAGTAGTGCGGCTTCTGTAACGCTCGCACTGTCGCTGTGACGTTGTTTATTCTCGAAGCGAAGTTGCAAATATCTCTCGGATTCTCTTGAAGTCGCGGCAGGCTTCTCAATTTCTCGAGTTCGGCTGCGACGAGTGCGTCTGGGCGGCCGAACCGTGCTGCTAGTAACTTCATGACTTCTTTCGTAGTTGTAGCGCCGATGAATAAACATTGAACGGCGTCTTTTGCTATTCCGCGAAGGCATCTTCTTAACCTCGATAAGTTCTCTTGTTCTGTTAAGTAGCTTGCGGATTCTTCATATGCGGCTTTGAAAGGAAGCCACTCTCCCGATGAGCCGTTGAAACTTGGTAGCTCCATAACTCGCTGCGTGTGAAGTATGGTAGGTTGATTCACACGTGCCGCTGTATTTATGACAGCGGCTAACTTGTTGTAGTCGAAACACGAATCCCTCGCGTCGGTAGGTTCGATACCCGGCGCGGTCGATTGGCAAGGTTGTGTTTCTTTTAACTCGTCGACGCACGGAGGAAGTTGACTATTTTCTATGAGTTGAGCTTCCCTCGTGGTTTTCTTGTTCGATTTGGTGTTCTGGATCACCCATTCCGACGTCCGTTCCTCCCGAAGCGTTTCTTGAGAATCATGATCTGATATTTCCTCTTCTAATTCCAGCATGGTTATTCTGTGTTTTGAAAGTTGAATTTCTTTTTGTAGTAGCTCCTCTCGCGCCTTCGCTATTTCAACGCGGCGTGAACGTGTTTTGGCAGTGCTTGCGACGCTGGGTGGTCGGCTTCTATTCTTCTTTTTCTTTACTATTGAAGATTCTTCAGACTGCGTGGTAGTTTCAGTAGACGCGGTTGCGGACGACGAGGTGGAGGTGGTAGTGTCGGTGGCGCTGGTGGAAGTAGCGGTCGTGGTGGCGGCGATTTCGACTGGATTTTCGACTGCGTGTTCGACTGCGTGTTCGACTCCGTGTTCGACTGCGTTTTCGACTGCGTGTTCGACTCCGTGTTCGACTCCGTGTTCGACTCCGTGTTCGACTGCGGCTTCGACTGCGTTTTCGACTGCATTCTCCGACTGCTGTGATCTTGTTACAGGCATTTTCTTTCTTCAATAAACCGAACTGTTTGTGTGGAACAATATCCGCGCCTCGACAGGACCATAAATATTCCAGATGAATAAATCCTGCCTCGAAGGAACATAAATGTGAACGACTAACGGCTTGGACAAACTATGCTATTAAATAGCCACTAGGTTCACGGCAAGGTTTTATTCGCTTCTATACAGTTCAGTTTTTGTACAGGATTTTCGTCAGGAATTTTCGTCAGGATTTTCGTCAGGATTTTCGCCAGGAATTTTCGCCAGGAATTACTGCAGGGATTTGTTCAGGAATCTTGATTAAAAACACTTTCTTCTATTTTCAGGACACTTGTTGCTTCGGGAGGTCGGAGTGCCATACTGAGGTTTCGCCGACTATATATTTAATTTGGGCGGCCCGCAACTAGTGTAGGCTTGCGGGCGAGCAACTATGCGTGTTTCTACCTATCACGCTTAAAGTATGGTACTCTTTACTCCGTCTGCGTACTGTCTCTTTCTTTATTAAAATTCAAAATAAACTTATCCTATACAAACTAAGTGGACTGTATTTTTAATTAAATTCTTATAAGATACGAACATAAACTATTATAACAACAACTATACATTTCTTATAAGCTATAAAATCAATTCAAAGTTATCTTTATTTACATAATATTAAGAATTATACGAATTTCAAATTAAAACTATCTTCAGTCGTGTACAAAAGCCCTTACTTTTAAATTGCTTTAGGTTAACATGAAATAAACAAAATCACTAACTTTCACATCTTACACCTAATCTTTTTAACATTTCCATTATCACCAGTCTATTACAGCTCCTTCTATCTAATTTTGTACATTATATAGCCTTATTACACTCTAATAGACAATTAACCTACGTTGTGTTTATGCATTAAAAGCATATAAATACTACAAGTAATGCTACGAACGATAAACAACATTGGAAATTTATTTGTATAAAAACTAAGAACAAAATCTGTCAGATTATTAATATTTTCCAAACAAAAAGTCACAAAATGTTAATCGCTTTAATACTCAAATTCATAAAGTCAAATACTCTTTTATACGCTTTATTATACATATAAAGTTCCCAAAATTTATAAACCGTAGTATCAAACTGTTTTTTAAGACCATTGTTGTCGAGCTTCTTTCGAGAAGAGGTGATATGTTGATTACAATTTGTGAGCAATGTGACTTATTTCAAATGTTTATTTATGAACCTTATAATAAAGATTATTTTGGCTTTGACTTCGATCCCTCGATTTCCCCCGATTTCCTCTATCCCCGCTTCACAACAAATATTTGAACAATCTGCAAATATGATTCTTTGCAGATTGTTCAAATATTAAATAAATATTTCTTATCGTTCCCAGAGTGTTTTTTTATGTTTGTTGAGAAAGGTATAGCAGTTGTAAGCGATGTACGAATATAATGTCTAGTCTGTATAACTAAAAATTATAGCCGGAGTAACTTCGATCACTTTGTAATAAAATTACTCCAACTGTCAGACCAACTTGTCTACCTCGAAAGTTAATTTTAATAAGCATATGATAAAGAGACCGCGCACCAAAGTTAGGGGCTCTCCTGTTATACGAGCCAGATACGAAAAGTTTGTTCACCACTGCGCTAATATCCGGGTAAAACGTATTTTACTCAATGAATACCACCTGCGTTTTAGCCGCGCTGCTTTTGAAGTTGTTGGAATTTATAGTTAAAATATGGCAAACCCTATATTTAATATATTTATACTTATATTAAACGATTTAGATTAATGCGTTCAAAGAAACACACTTCTGTAATTTTTGACGATTAATACACTCGAGAGCAAAGAATTAGGGTCGGAGACAAAACTCATGATATCTCTCAAACCATAAACGTTAGCTTATTAAAATAAAAAGCAATAGGAAGCCTCTTTAATGCCGAATATAAAAAGTAAATGTAAGTAATATCTTTTTTAAGAAATGACATAGAAAAAAACAAAAAACAAAAATTATGATTTATTTTGAAAATTGAACTAACAATTCAAATCATTTGTATCGATTTTGTTTGTTTTGTGTCACAAAAAAAAGTTATAAAAGGGTTTCCTGGTGTACTATATTCATTATGAAAGTACAAATCATGTCGCTCACACCTGAAGAATGTACAAGAATCCTCACTTTGCAGGAAGACGGGCGTAGTCAGCGTGATACAGCCAGGATGGTCGGCCTATCGTTATCTACGGTACAACGTGTTCTCCAACGGTTCCAGGGAACTGGGTCAAACCTTCGCCGGCCAGGAACTGGCAGAAAAGGATGCACAACACCTCGTGAAGATCGATACTTAGTCACAAAAATGCTTAGAAACCGATTTCTCACGGGTGTTGAACTGAGAAATCAATTTGTACGTCTTGGAGGAAGCAGCCCAAGTGCGTGGACAGTAAGGCGACGTCTTGACGAAGGTAATTTGAAGCCATCAAGACCAGCGAAAGGCCCTAAACTTGAACAGGAGCATCGTATTGCAAGACAGAGTTATGCACGTGAGCACTTGAATTTGACTCTAGAGGATTGGTCAAGAGTTTTGTTTACAGACGAGTCCAGATTCATGCTGTATAAGCACGACGGTAGACACAGAGTGTACAGAAGACCAGGAGAACGGCTTCAACAAGCCTGCATTGAAGAAAAAGTTGCATACGGCGGAGGATCCATGCATGTTTGGGCCGGAATATCTGCAAAGAGCTGCACGGAGCTAGTCTTGATAGAAAATGGAACGTTGACCGCGAGAAGATACGTAGAAGAAATCTTAAATGAGTATGTCGGTCCGTCTATGGCCAATATGGGCGAGAATCAGGTGTTTATGCACGATAACGCCCGTCCCCATACTGCGGCTGTAGTGACTGATTACCTTCAAGAGGTCGGTATCATGCGCATGGAATGGCCTGCACGCAGCCCAGATGAACCCCATCGAACATGCCTGGGACGAGCTCGGACGACGTGTAAAGCAAAAAATACCTCCTCCAATTACACTTCGTGATTTAAAATTAGCACTGGTGGAAGAATGGGGGAATATACCGCAGAACCAACTTAGAAACCTGGTGTACAGCATGCCAAATCGGATAACATCCATTCTGAGATCACGTGGAGGTAATACACGGTACTGAAATTTGTGGAAAATCATACTCTCGTACCAGAAAAGTCTTAAATGTAATTTGTGATCATCAAGTGTAATTCGTGCATTTTTATTTTATTTGTTTTTATAAATAATAAAATCACTTAAATAACAATCTTACAAATTTTATTTATGTATTAATTAATGGTCTATTTAACAGTTTTTAATTCATCAAGTTAGCATTTATAATTTGCGAGATATCATGGGTTTTGTCTCTGACCCTAATTCTTTGCTCTCGAGTGTAATCTTGAATAACTCCTTCGCTTGTGAGTTGTGACAAGGACATCTAAACGTCGACTTTAAATGTAAATAAAAAAACTATTTTATTTATTAAATAAGTATAGTATAATAGTATTAGTTTATAAACTTCAAAAAAGCTTTTATTCAGTAGTGTTGCTCCGTCGTTACAAAGGCGTTCGTCAGCAAACGATGTTTGAAAGTGCTTGTTAGTGAATTTAATTGTGCTAGTTAAATGTTCTAAAAAGTTTTTACAGTTCAACGTTTTATTTTAAATATTCATTTTACAAATTGAGGCTTATATTATTATTATGTTGTTATTTTTTTTTAAAAGGTTGTTGTAAATTTTGACCTCATTGACACAAAGCCGGTAAGATTTAGGTTAAAAACGTTTATGGAGTCGATAAAGGTTTCCAGCGCAGGCTACTCTCGCATCAAATCGCCGCATAAACCTACACAGCTCTCAGAGTAATAATGTGGATAGCGATAGGCCTTACTTTGATATCTTAGCTTAATATGAAACAAATTAAAAGAAGAGATAAACTATGCGGTTACATACGATAAAAAGGTTATATTTACTTATATACGTATAAGAAATATATCTTGGCACATGCCTATTGGGTTAATCAAAATAACTGATAACAGTATTTTTTATGATTACAGTTATATATAAAGCGCGATATACTTATCCGTCATTATTACTTTGTAATTTATAAGGTTTTAGTTTATGTTCATGGTTTTAATTTTCCCGCTATACCATGGCTCACGTTAAAAAGACCTTGTCAAAATCAGCGCAAATAAATAAAATTTCTGACACTCACACAACATAATCTAGCCCAAATTAAGTTTCTTAAAGAACTTGTGTTATGGATACTAGATAACTGATACACTTAAGAAATATATAAACTATACATGTTGAATAAATACATTTTTTTAATTAGAATATAAACTTAAATATACATATGACCATGACTTGACGACTAATATCTGTGTTCATCACACAAATATCCGCCGCCGCCGGGATTCGAACCCAGGACTTCTGGCATAAAAGGCAATGTATGTTACCACTACACCAGCCGGTCGTCAAAGCACCATATACAAACATTAAGAAATATTGTTGTTACCTCACGCCATGGCTGGCGAATAATGAACCTAAAGGAATTCGAATATTCTCCTGTAGTTACTATGTAAAGATATGTAATAAATGTTAAACGAGACTATGCTTTCTTTATAGTCCGGTCAAATTAGATCAAAAAAGAATCCTGGCCGGAAGATAGGATTTTCTTACAGTCTTGAGGGGACCTGCTGCGGCTATTAGGGCTATGTGTGGGGAAATGGTCTCGTGTGCTGGACCATTTCCCACGTGGGGGCGCTCGGCTCAGACTGAGCGCAATCTGCCGGGGCTCGCGGGTAATGCCAATGGCGGTACCGTGGGCTCCATCTATGGCAGATGAGGTACACCTGGAGGTTTTTAGAGGGTAGGTCTGGCCTTCTGCTGGATCATCCCCACATACCCCGTCGCTCCCCCTTGGACGGTCGGGGACGTGATATCACGATTTCCTCAAGTAAAAAAAAAATGTACATCCAGACCAACTCTAGCTAACGGATTTTTGATTAATTACGACAGATCCTATACAGGGTTAATTTAATTAGCGCATCACCACCTCTTGCAGGCAGCCTCTCCACTTGTGTTGTCAGTCCCGACGAAATTTGTTCTACGACTTTTTAAAATCAATACTTCTTAAAATTTTAGTTTTCCCATAAAGAAAATATTTATAGCCTCGGTTTAGAGGAGTTACTCTATTTACTCTGAGCGTAAGTATGCCACGCACTTAGCGAAGTAAAATATAAGATTAACTCTGTATATTACAACTATAGAGATGTATACGTAGTGATGACAGTATGACGATTACAACTTTTTGAATCGTTATATCTTAAGAACGATGGCTTGTAGGAAAATAGTTATACAAGTTAGTCCATTTTTGTAGATAATTTTATGATCGACAATTTTTGTCTGAGTTATATTTATGTTAAACTTACTGTTTTGCTGAAAATCGCCAAAAACTATCTTTTTGACATCTGATCTTGAATATTTTTTTGTCATGCAGGGGAAAGATGGGGCACTTTCAAATTTTATTTTTAATCATAATTTTAAACAATCCTACTGATTTTCAGCTTGGTGGAAATTAATGTAGCTTCGAATATCTGAATTGACCGAACTATTATATGAATAATTAACTGTGAAACAACAAGTTCTTCTCACGTATTTGATTTTTTTGGTTCTGGTTTTCTATACACTCGTTTAACTATCGATTGAATAATCGCAACAGTTCAGCTGCTTTAGTAAATACTATATTGTATTCAGTTTAGCATAGAACCTTTAAAATGAGTGTCTGATTGCCTTGTTGTAATATCGCTGTAAGGGGTTAATAAATGTAAATGAAAATTTACTTAGAATGTAGTAAATTTTACTTCGTATAAAAAAATATTCTTTGTTTTTATAAGTACCTACTATATTTTTGCTTTAATAAACGTTAACAGCCCTTTGATAACGTGCAAAGTGCTTTACTTTTTATGTTTAGTTAAGAGAACCGTAAAAGTTTATTATTAAATTAGTTGCGAAGTAAATTTTCGTGCAAAGCAAAATTGTCTTAAGTTTTCCATGCTTTATTAAACGAAAACAGAATATTTTTTCAACCTTTAATATCACGGATATTACCACGTTGAATTATTTATACATTACTTCGTCATTTTGTGTTAATTTCATAGACGTGAAAACATCCTGTTTGTCCATTTGTAGGTTTTACTTCATGAAAGAAAAATATCCAATATCTTTTACGCTCAGCCCAGATATTTTATGAAAGATATAATGCTGTACGTTCTGTCGAAAACTGTGATATCATTTTGTGATTACATTTGGTGATGTCAATAGCACGTCTTACCAATCGACGGGCGAGCTCCGTAGTGCAGTGGTGTAAGACGCAACGAAATTTGTGAGCTTGCGGATTCAAACACCTCACAAATTTCGATTTCAGGACTAGGTGCTTATCTTTATCCAGATTCCTTGCGATTTACTACATGGTATCTCTTATCACAAGCTTTGCTTAGATTGGGGCCATTTGGTTAGTGTGATTGCCCTTTTTTCCTATCAGTGTGAGACGAACTGAGGTGATAAATAAATTCAATTATTTTGAAACATTAAATTGCAATTAAAACTATGTCACGTATTAAAAATAAAAACGTCTCCGAAATATACCCCTTAAATGAAGACGGATAAATATTACCTACCTGATATAATATCTGCTTTGTGATGTAGAGATAAGTAGAAGAATTTTTGTTAAATCAGCTCCATAGGTCTAGATGTCATATTAACATTTAGACCTATGGTGCTGATTTAACAAAAAATCTTCTACTTATCTCAAAAAAATAGCATCCAGACGATACACCCAAGATATAAGATACGTTATCTTGCTGGAAGTCTAGACCGGTTCTCAGAGCAAATTTTACCAGCTTTTGGCTTGCGTATTGCCTAGATAAGATATTTTGTTTTAAAATTATTTGGTCTGTATGACAAATAAAATGATAAAATCGTGAGTCCGGATGGTTTCAGGAACTGAACTGTACATAAAAACCATTATTCAATATGTGATATTTTTAATAAATTTTGGTATAATTGGGTGATCAATAATGTCAATAACAATCAGGAAGCCAAAGATTCATATCATTAATTCATCTTTTATTTTTTTATATTTTCTCCACGTGAAATTGAGATGTAATATTTTCACAAAACCGGAGCGCGAAGGGTGCTTCTCCTGCCGTAAACATAACGAACAGTTAGATTGCATATAGGTCACGCGTGCCAGAATTAAATATAGATGTTGTTTTTGCTTAAGTGTTAACGCAGGGTCCAAAAAAGTAACATTTTATAATGCACTAGCAGCTTTGCGAGGTTTTGCCCGCGCAATTTTAATTCCGTGGGAATTTGTGGACTAAATATAGCATGCTACTTTCTCAAGAACAGCCAACCAAACGAAAGAACAAACTAAATTTTCATACTTTCAAATTTTAAGAATTCAAAATACCCAATAGCTGGACTAAAATCACATTTTTCTAAATGGACGTTTGTCTACCATGCTATATACGTCTATTCACAAGGTATCCATTCAGTCGGCATTTGAAAAGTTGAAAGAACCTGGACTATAATGGTCGGGAAAAACCTTTACTAAAAGAACAATCAAAACTTTTAGTTCAGCTTTTTAGGATTTCCACTACCTATAGAAAAAAGAAGCCCAGCCTGCTTTAAATAATACAATTCTGAAAGGGCTGGGTGAGTTTTTTGTAAAGAGCATTTGAGCATTGGCCATAATGTATTATGTGTTCTATGTATACAATATACGAGCTGTTTCGCGTGGTTTTAACGTAACGTAAAGGCATAATTTCAGTCCTGGCTTTTAAGCCTAAACAATAAAAATAATCAAAATATTAAATATATAAATGTTAATTCATTTAATGAATATTGCCTAAGTTTTGTTGTGTAATCGATAAATCCAAATAAATAAAATATTTTATTTATTATGTGGTTATCTACTGCGACCAAAAAAGAGTAAAATAAATAAGTTGCGTTCGGAACCATCATCATCACGTTGATATAAAATTAAAAATAAACAAAAACGTTGTGAACATGTAAAAAAAGTGCAAATATTAAACCATAAGTATGAAAAAAATGGTAAATCCAAATATTTTTAAAGGGATATATATTTTTCTATCATTTTTTAACATGACAGACTGCGTTCTTCCCATAATCAACGACACAAGTCAATGCCAACTATCAAACTGACAAATCAACTGATAAATAGCAGCGGCCGACTGAAAGATTTTCATTCCTTTGTTGCTGCTTTTTGATTACATGGTGGATAATTCCAACTTGTGTTTCTTAACACGAAATCAATAGTGACATTACTTTTTCAGCTTATTATAGGTACCTACTATCTAAAAATAATAAAAAAGTCAACTTTATATGGTGGGCATAAAAGCCAGGCAATGTATGGACACTGGGATGAACCCTTTACGCCTGTCTCCCTATAGGTTAGGCAGAGACGAGGGAACGCCAATTGCTACGATTCAGACATACTTCTTTTGCTTCCGAGACTTACATTCATCTGTTCATACAAGATCGCTTGTTACGGGTACTTTTAACTACGCCCTTTTTAAGATATTTTTTTTTGATAATATGCTTTCCACTAAAGTTTATAAACAAATACAAATAGTTATTTTTCAAAGTTGAGCATTAGCTTAAGACACGAAACTATAGAGTCGAAGCTTTGAATGTAATTCCACCCTAGATAAGGTTAGAACTGTATTTCAACCTTATTTTCGAATAGTCGAGTAAGTCAAGAACTTCTCATGTAGAAGATAAGTTTTCTTAGCTTTTCCTTTAAATTTCATTTATTGTTATTATTTAATTAATTGCTATCATACATTTCTTTGCCGTACAGTAACATTTTAAAGTAAAGTTTTAGTTCTTTTTCAGATACCATGGTCAGATCTATAACAAATCGTGAAAATTTAAAACGTATTTTAACCGTCGTGTTTTGGGTATTTCTTTTCTAAGACTCATAAATATCATGTTATGAAATTAAACACCAACGTATTCTAAATTGTGCAATAATTAAAATAGCTGCAGGAGATCTAAAAATAACAAGCAAAGTCGTTATAAATATGACATAATAATGTGATATTCTGAAGTGGAGCCGTTCGACGGGTTTATTGCTGATATTGTTTCACTAACCTAGTTTGTTAGCTGCGGTTACCGACAGGTATAGCAGTCATAACCATAAACTGTATAGTCTCTGTCTAGTTCTTTTATGTTGGGTTTCTATATTTTATCTTAATATACATATAAAATAAAATTTACAGCCTTTAAAAGTGTTAATTATCAATCTAAGAATATCTATACTAATATATAAAGCTGAAGAGTTTGTTTTTTTGTTTGTTTATTTGTTTGTTTGAACGTGCTAATCTCAGAAACTACAAGTGGGATTTCAAAAATTCTTTTTGCATTTGATAGCCCAACTCTTGAGGAAGGTAGGCTATATTTTATCCCGAAATGCCCACGGGATCTAAAGTTACGCGGGTAAAACCGCGCGCGGTCGCTAGTTTCATATAAAATATAATCTGGAATTTTGGTTGTAGGTAGTCACATAATTTAAGATGGTTGTTCATTTAAAATTTTCACTTATAACCCAACTGTCCAGGAAGGTTTAGATTTCCATCTGATGTCACTTTTGACAAATTTGGAGGTATTATAATGATGGAGAGATACTCCTATAGAGATATACTATTGCAGTGGTCAACCTATCTCCCGCAAAAACACCAATAAAACCTCTGTCCCTTAACTGAATTTTACAGAATGCATGGAAAGAGAAGCAGCTGGTACATTCCATGTTTTTCTTTCGCTCCCAGTCCAGCGTGGAAGATAAAAAGATATGCAGATAAAACCGCTCGATTCTAATTTCCGAAATTATAAATTTATTAAACTTTAATATAATAAACTGTACTAAAATTCAGTTTGTTATTGAGGTAAACGATTTGCACAGCATCAATTAATTTCGAAAGCTTATCTGAATGAGTACGTCTAAATAGTAATGTCCTTTTCAATTTCAAAAAGCCTCCTAAGTACTTACCAATTTTGAAGTTTACAAACCTTAACTTTAATTAAATGTTAAATATAAATCAAATTAGTTTCTAGACGAAGGCACTGTAACTAAATTTATATTTTAACATTGTTATTCACGCTTCTATCACCTAAGATAGTTGCGTAACTTGTTTGTATAATTAGATTCTATCAATTTATACAAACAAGTTACTAATGATTTTAAACAATTAATAAAGATGTTTCAGTGTCGATACAATTTGATTATAAATGAAAGAAAATAAAGAATATCTTGATATTGGCAAACTACAAATGATTATTATCTTTTAAAAGATAAAACTTGATTATTATCTTTTGCAAATCAAAACTAGTAAAAATGGTTCTTTGTATATCTCTTCCACTGTCGCTCGTTTCGTACCTATATAAAACTTGTGATCTAAATATAATATAATAGAAAAGGTAAACTTCGTATATTTTTTTATATTATAAGGATAGGACGTTTGTCTTCCATGCCACCTGATGGAAAGTGCGCATGAAGACGATGGTGTTACACGTCCATCCACGAGAAACCTATTCACTCGACACTTAAAAGTTCCAGTACCTACTGTAGTGGTCAGGAAAAACAGACGCAGGCAGATTGTTCCACTCCTTGGCAATCCGTACCAAAAAGGAACTATCGAAGCGTTTTGTTCGACTTCTTGGTAAATCCACTATATAGGGATGGAAGTTCTGTCTGCGTCTGGTAGTCCAGTGGTAAAAAGGGGTGGGTTCAATTTGGTCAAACAGAGCACTCGCACACTCACCAAAATGTAGCCGATAAAATACTGTCAAACAAGCAACCTCGTAAGGATGCTCCAGCGTCTGCAATTTTTTATTTGTAAGGTTGTTGTTATTTATGATTTTATGGGCTCTTCGGTCAACAGAGTCTAGCGCTTCGAGCTGGTATTTGGCAGAACCATCCCATCCTTTTGTCAAAATTTAACACTCAAATTAAATACTTTTTAAAAAGATAATCTTTATTACTTTTAATAGAATCTTGAAGATATAATTCGTTCCGGCTAGGTTCATCATTTTTATTGGAATAATAGTTTTTCGATAAACCAAGCACTTGCCAGTAAAAGTTTGAAACTTATAGGTCTTTATTTTTTATCGAAATAATATTAACTTATTTTAACTCAGGAACAACTTCTGTCAGCAAAGATTTTCATGTCAAACTTGGTTCAATGTAAGAAATGCAACCAATTCCAGACAAAAAGTCGCAAATATCCTTGCATTTAATGTTACAATACACCTATCTGTCCCCAGCTTTAGAATATTCACAGCTCTAACTGTGTATCACAAGACGCGGCTAATTCAAGTGCATCAAACTTAATTGTAGGATGCTTATAGCAACAACCAAGTTAGCGATCACTCATTAAGTTGCAATAAAGTTTCTACTTAACTGAATTTCAGCGCGTTTCATAATTTCAATTGCATCTAGCGTTGTTGCTCTTTTCAATTCAATTTTTTTTTGCATTCCCCAATTGTAATTTCAGGTAAAAATTTATTAGGTAGTACATACATCATGGGCCCTGTTGGTCAAAACAAATTAAAAGAGGAAATAAGGGGAAAGAGGATAATTACATCTCTTAAACTAGTTCTTAATTTCTTCGGCCATTCAGAAAGAAGGGAGTTTTTAAATGTGTAAAATATATATTTGAATCGAATATACACTGCACTGGTGGAGAACATAATTCTTAGTCTAGTTACATCATGTAGTTCTGTTTATCACTTCGTACCGGCAAAAGAATACTAAAAATCTTTTGCGTTTCTTTTTATACTATTCAGAAATGGAGACCGCGTAAGGTCACTATCCTTGCCACTCCTAAATAAAGTGTGTCGTAAAAGATGGCTAATCCAAAGGACTCATGATTAAGGCTCCGCTTGGCTAGTAACCACCCTACATATAAAGTTTTATGTTCTTGTAATATTTTACGATGAGCCAATTTCTGTCTAACCCAGTGTCCTTATACCATTGACCTCATTTTAATTTCACATCAAGAGAGTGAAAGAGACAAACGCAAGTTTAGTCAGCGTTAAAAATACCAATATGGATTATCGACAGTTTTGCTTTTGAGAGCCGATTCTGGAGAACCCTAAGGATAGCAAAATATATCGTTAATAGTATCGTTGCTATTACTGATTATGATTTGAGAACTCAATGACATATAAGATTAAGTCATCTTGTGTAACTGTCAAAGCATGATGGACAGTGTAATAGGTGTGCCATTATGTGAGTTGGTGCCCCCCAGTCACATAGTAATATCCGAATAACCCCATTTTGATAAAGGGATCCTATAATGACCGACTTGTACGGGTAAGGGTTATATGGACTTATAATGAGTACGAATATCTTTGCTTGAACTTTACTCATGCAGGATAATTGACTCAAATTCGGCACATTGAATGAAATCAACTGGAATCAATCTTTGTAAAAAAAACTTTGGAAAAGTGTAGTAATGTCTATCTATTTTTTTTTTTTTATAAGTGACTAAACCCGCGTTTGACCTCAATCTCACCTGATGGTAAGTGACGATGAAGTCGAAGATGAAAGCACACGGGTTTAGGAAGGAACTGGCTCTTTATACAATATTGCCGGAACACATTACCGCCGGAGCGGTAACATTTGGCGGCAGACTTTATATAAAGGGTGGTCGCTAGCCAGGCGGACCCAGAAGGGATCCTACCACCAATATAGGAATTTATAGGGAATTCTAGTAAAAATTAAGTACCTACTTTTCTTACATATTTATTATCATCAGAATCAAGTGCTCTCCTTCTAAAATTTGTCACCAGCCCTGTATAATAATAATTCGAAGTCGTCGTAGCGCAGTGGCTCCTGTGTACGTTGATAACGTTTAGCAACTGTTCGGCGCCTTCGGTACTTGGATGCTTCGGAGGGCACTTTAAGCAGTGGGTCCGGGTGCTGTATACTGTATACAGTAGTCGCTATGGTTTGCTAGAAGCCATTTCGGCCCTAAAAATTCTGACATCCACCAACCAGCACTGATCCAGCTTGGTTATACCTCCTCATTACCTAAGGGAGAGAGTCACAGCCCTGCAGTGGGCTCATTACAAGGAGTAGTAATAATAAATAGATAACAAATAAATAAATAATGATGATGATGATATAATAATAATACAGCTGAAGAGTTTGTTTGTTATGACGGTCAAATCTCTGAAACTACCAGTCCGATTTCTAAAAATATTTATGCAGTGGATAGCTTGATACTTGAGGAAATAAACATTTTATCAAGAATTTCGAGATCAAATGCTACGTTAAAAGAGCCTTGCAATTCCGTTAGCTAAAAATAAAGTATATTTCTATTGAGGTTAAACCGGGTTTGACTAAAATTTTACCTGATTGATAGTGATAATGAGGTTCGAAAATCAGTTATTTCGTCATAAATTGTTTCCCAAGTTCATCATCGTCAGAACGAAGATATTTTACAACTAGCTTCATATGAGTCAACATTTACTCTTACTTTTCCCCAAATAAGTAAACACAAAGTTGTAAGAAGTGAAACATTAGTGCATTAATTATCTCTAAAATCGAGTTCTCTTAGTTAGTTTCTAGCCAAAGAAATATGAAAAGCTTCATAATATTAAAGTAAATATGAATAAACTCACAAACTAATTAAAACAGAGAAGAGAGACAACAATAATTTCATCCTTCGCAAGAATAAACGAGATAGAGCTCTCAAGAGATCGACGGTATGTGGCACTTAACGACTTCACTACCAACACTCATTGACTTGAGCATTCGTTTATACTGTTAATTGCATTTGAAAAACTCATAGCGTAGACAAACCATTTGGATCTAGAAAAATATTTTTACCGAATGGAAAAAATATTATTGTTACTAAATATTACTAAAAAGTTTTAAAAATGTCCGTCTTTGTCATCACAACGCATTGCTACAGATGTTGAACCAGTTTCAAGCTCAAATGGACGATACATAGTGAGTGAAATACCGCTTGATATAAGTGTTTTATGAAATGAACATAGGTCACTTATTTATATAAAAAGTAAAATTGGAAGAGTCGTATATAACCTACTATAGCCCTATTGCCCCTTAATAAGCGTCGCATAAAATATAAATAATGCGAATAATCAAGTTGATAGCAGAGATAAATAATATTGATAGAGAGTCGATTGTAGGGACCAAACACCTTCATATAAAACCTTATCAGATATGTTCCTGTACCATTTTATAATATCAATCCCTATTAGTTGAGGTTGGTGTAAATGCAGTTTAAAATGATTTAGTGCATTTTCAGAAGGAAAAAGCAATCGGCCATTCATGGTGAGTTCTTTTCTTTTTCAAATTAAATAAAAAAAATGTTTCATTTTAGTATAGACGTCTGGATAGCACCTATGCCAAACAAAACAGGTGTGGAATACCATTATGAAAACACTTAAAATAAGCATTGATTAAATTCTTAGTTAATTGTCAATACCAAAAACAACTTGACGACCACATCGGCGATGGGGTAGACCTGACTGTCTCAGACGCCAGTGGTTGTGGGATCGATGCCCGCACGGAACCAGAAAAAAATGTTCCATGTCTGGGTGTTTATCTATTTATGTATTTATTTTCTAGGTTCCCCCCTAGTTCGCTGCATGGTATCCCATAACACAAGCTATGCTTACTTTGGGGCCATGTAGTTGGTGTGATTGTCTGGGGATTTTATTTGATTTTATTATTTTAACATGAATTGACAATGACCACAGGTGACTGACGACGAAGCCATGTTTATGTCATGTTATAATAGTAAAATTTTTACAAAAATTCCTATATATATGACCACCGGCTGGTGTAGTGGCAACATACATTGCCTTATATGCCAGAGGTCCTGGGTTCGAATCCCGGCGGCGGATATCGGTGTGATGAACACAGATATTAGCCGTCAAGTCATGGATGTTTATATTTTTATTTAAGTTTATTCTAATAAAAAAATATGTATTACTTAACTTAATTTGGGATAGATAATGGTCTGTGAGTGTCAAAAATATTTATATATTTATTTATGATTTCCTGGACGTAAGAGATGATTTCGATAGTATTTTGTAATAGTTTGAATTCATATAGTATTCAAATTATCGACAATAGCATAATCGATATGCTTTTACGTCAGTACCTAGTAATAATGACCGAAATGTCATTCAAACCTACAGATAAAAAAGTCTTGAAATGTCACTTCAGTATACTCGTATTGTCCGTTCATCGTAAGATGCTGCCGTTATGTTGGCACTATTGCTTGTCAAGCTGTTGTCGGTATTCTGGGATAGTGAAGGAATCCTTTTTATTGATTTCTTGCCAAAAGGGCAAACGATAACTGGATCCTATTATGCAAACTTAATCCCGAAATTACGTGAAGCGATTAAAGAAAAACATCGCGGGAAATTGTCATTGGGCGTGTTGTTTCTCCAGGATAACGCTCCACCTCATCGTTCGGAAGTTGTGCTCACCGCAATCCGCAGTGCTGGCTTCGAAGTCCTTGATCACGCACTATATTCTCCTGACTTAGCCCCGAGTGATTTTCACTTATTTCCAAAATTAAAGGAGCATATTCGTGGAACTAAATTTGACGATGATGACGCGGTTATGACTGCCGTAGAGGAGTTTTTTAATAGTCAAGAAAATGATATTTTTGCGGAAGGAATAAGAAAGTTGGAGATGCGGTTTTCTAAGTGTATAATATTAGAAGGAGATTAGGTAGAAAAATAAAATATTTTTGTTTAAATTTTTTTTTGTATTCATTCTAAGAATTTTTTGATTCGCCCTCGTATAATATAAATTGTGTCGTCATTCAAAACCTTCCTAGTCTTATAGTTGTTTATTATTTACGTATCAGAAAATTAAACATATATTTATTCGTGGTTTATACCTAAACAAAGTTAGATTACGGGGTTAAAATGGACACATATTATTGGTAACACTGCTGCCAACATCAGCAGGCAGGGGACATCTTATAGTGAACGGTCTGTAGTGTTAAACTTTCAGCCATACATCTATAAGATTTGTTAAAAAAACTCGTATATTTCGAAGTATTAATATGTTTTTTATATTCTAAGAACAAAAGACAAATCTCTTTGTGTTTAGAACACACTATATTGATATATTGAGTACACACAGTGAGAACCTACTTACGGAAATTTTTGTATAACTGGAGATTTATGTTATAAAGTATTCAACTTTAAATGCGGCAATTTTGGTTGATTTGTGAATAGTTTCCACGATCTTTCAATTTGGCACAGGTTGCAGCCAGGAACGTTACGAGCTCTTTATTTACATTTAGCATTTTAAAAGTAACCAAATAAATATGTTACTATTTTATGTTTACATTTTGCAGAGTTCCTCATCGAACAAAGTAATAAAAAAATATCTCTTCAGATTCTTACTATTGCGAGTTCCTTGCTTCACCCACGTAAAATTACTCGTGCGAATATCAGGTAAAAGATATCCTATTTGTTATTCCGGTCTATGACATACTAGCGATATAAATGTAACTATGTAAATCACACTATTTCCGCGTAAAATATTGAAATTTTTTTTTCAATTTATTCTAACGTACTTTTACGCTATATGCGAATAAAGTTTAATTAATAATCCCGCAAACTAATTAAAACCGATGAAAGAGACAGCCAAAACATAATCTTGACAAGAACAAGCGAGAAAGATACTTAGCCTACCGACACTCATTAGACAATTTTAATTCCCGTGCATGCATTTGCTGCATTTAAGATACTCGTACCTGTGACAAACACTGGAATAAAAATTCTGACTACTTAATATAATTGTCAAATGCACAGGAAACCAAAGCCCCAATCTCCTCTTAAATAATGGTAACTTCACAAGTCTTTTATAAACATCTCGATATATGAATTTCATTCTCAATATTTTCACCCTAAGGGTTGGTTTTCATTTACAAAATCAAAGCACTTTTGAAACAAACCCAAAAAGTCTTTAAATCTATTGAAAATTGGCTTCCCTCTTCCATAAATTGAAAAAAGACTTTCGCCCTTTTCTGACGAACTTTAAGGTAATGAAGTTATTAAAACGCTAAGCTGCTATAAGATTGTCTACCCAAGTCAAGTATCATTACGTCTAGGTAGGTTGTTTGCGTGAGTTGATTCAGTATAATGTGTACCTTCACACATAACGGTTCTTATTAACCTAGATTTCCTAGTGGTTTGACTAAATTTCGACAAAATGGTGTATAAAAGTGTATATTTCAAAGACTATCCATACAAACGGGTGAATGCTACAGATTTAAGGTATTACGTATTTCTATATTTCGACGGTAAAAATTCAGGCTGGAGGAGGGCTGTATTTTTTTAAAGTTATAAATAGAAGCTAAATGAGGCTGTTAGACTTTGTGTGTGACCTTTTTCCTTAATTTTAAAACAAAACAAAAATCCCAAACATACATTCTGAATGCTACGCGGTTAAGTAAAGCAACTCTCCTAATATTATCGTACTTCAGCTGTTTTGTCGTGTAAGGAAGGACTAAATGAAGCCTTATAACTCCTGATTCGACAGACGGTAATACTCTTTCAAGGTCTGACTAGCTAGCAACCAAGAATCTGCCGCCAAATATCAACATTTGATTAAACCCTTCTTTTTTTCGACCTCATCTTCAAGTCGAATCAGAAAAAAAAATGTGAATGCTAAAATTCTAAAGAATTTATGGATGTTTATTACTCATTCACGCAAAAAGAAAATTACGGAACAGATTTAAATGAAACTCAACAGTACATAATACAGTTTATTTCAATAAAAAAAATCGTTTATAAAGGTATTAAATCTCGACCGTAGACGACCGGCTGGTGTAGCGGTAACATACATTGCCTTGTATGCCAAAGATCCTGGGTTCGAATCCCGGCGGCAGCGGATATTTGTGTGATGAACACAGATATTAGTCGTTAATTCATGGACGTTTATATGTTTATTTAAGTTTATTCTTATAAAAAATATGTATTTATTCAATATGTATGTTTATATATTTCTTTAGTATATCAGTTATCTAGTATCCATAACACAAGTTCTTTAAGAAACTTAATTTGGGCTAGATAATGTTGTGTGAGTGTCAGAAATATTAATATTATATTTATTTATTTTTATTTATTAATCTCATCCGAAACAGGTAAAGTTGCGGAACGGAGTTACTAACTTATTAGAAGTAAAGTAAGAATTCATGTCAAAGAATATAAATAATAAAGAACAAAAATATTGTTTTGGCCGTATTTAAGAAACATCACGATCATTAGAACCTTATTGAGCATGTATTAGGGCTATGGGTCCGTCCCTTGGGTAACGAGGTTTGTTTGATATTGTGGGCTTTTGAGCCCTTTCCTTTTATTAATATGAAGAAAAAGCTATATATTTATGATTTATATTATTATGACACTGTTAATTATCATAAATTCGCACTTGGATTAATAATAACAAGGACGTATTTACAAGAAAATCTATATTCGTAGATTATTTAGATTAGCCTTGCCGCACACGTCGTAAAAGGCGACAAATTTAAGAAGGTAATCACTGCTTTATGTTAGGATAAAAAATCCAGAATGACCTTCATTTAAAGTCCGTTGCCGAATATAACCACTCCAGCCATAATAGCACAATTTTTATTTATGTAAAGGTCGTTCCATACTAAGTCCATGTTCTAAGTTTATTTTCAACCTCATCATCACTCTACTTAAGATTGCAACCAAAGAAAGGATTATTCACAAATGAAAATAACTTTCACAAATAAGGCTTACTTTTGAATAATTTCACTGTATCGTTTAAAATTTCCTTGTTTTATAGGTTTTTGACATTAGTAAATAGAAAACATCAAATTAGAAAAGAACAAACTTTAATTACCTATTTAACTGTAATAAGCTCTACTTGAAAAAGTATTTTATATTTTCACATCAAAGTATCTTATAAAGAAAAAAAGCACTGCAGAACGAAATGATGAAGCTTGATAAAGAGCTTAATTTTTAATTCAAGTTTGCACTTTTAAAAGCATTGTAAGCAAAACAGGTTTCAATAAATACATTATAACAACATAAATCAATTTAGCTATCCCGCTGTTACCGGACTACCCAAGTATTGGGATCATAAGTATTTATTCGTATTTTTGTATGAATGTAGAAATAAAAGATTTAAGACTTTTGTTTATTAAGATACTGAAAAGTCGACTTTAAAATTATAGCAAAGGTGGTGAATATGCGTTATGCAAACGTTTTTGACGGTTTTTCGAGTTTAGAACACACATTGGCTTTTATAGTAGGTTACATAAATCAGGGCTTTTTACATAAATAATTTGACCTTAAAACGTGGACGCAATATAATTATACAGTGAATATACGTCTCCTACGAAACCTTAACTTAAAGTAGTCGGCTATAATAATAGACTCCACAAAGCCACTAACTCGTTCATGGTCGATCGTTTACGCTTTTATAATAAAATAACAAAAATATTTACCCTTTGATAGATTTAAGGATACAGTAAAACAAGTGTTCTATGAAAAGGACTGCTAAGTATAAGATATCTGGATGCGAGAAGATGGAGTTCCCTGGCGGTAAACTGTTATTGTGTGTTTTTAAAAGATGATTGCTGTATAGTTTCTTGCCACTTCCAGAGACTAGTAAAGCCACTTCTCAACAGATCGACTTTTCGAAGTGTTGGATTTTTTGACTTTGACTTTAAGTTTTATTATTTTTATTTCCAAAAGTACATAAGCCTTATAAAATAAATAACGAACTGCACACATATCGCGTGATCTGTCAACCGCAATCACTAGGTTGTTTACAATAATAAAACTAAATTGCTGCTTTTAAAATGATGCGAAGACACTGAAATGTCGAATTAAATCAATAAAAATGCTTTAAATTAATATTTTAAAATAAAGAGAAGACTCGACCTCAAGATTATAAAGGAAAATACTTTAAATTAATTTCACTTAGTGCCATTAAGCCTCGTACTACGCGAACTTGGGATATGTGAATCAGACAACAGAAAGATACTTCATTACTTCTTTTTATATACAATACCAGCTGTTGCGCGCGGTTTTACCCGCGCAATTTCGATTCCCGCGAGATTTTTGGGATAAAAAGTAGCCTATACGGATTCGGAAGTATCCCTCTAAGTAATGGCAAAAGAAATTTTGAAATCGGTCCAGTAGTTTTTGAGCCTATTCAATACAAACATACAAAAATACAAAGGTTTCCTCTTTATAATATTAAGTATAGATACATGGTTAATTTTAATTAACGCACCACTTCTTGCGGGAAGCCTCCCCACATCAATCCCAACAACATTTGTTCTATGGCTTTTTACAAATGTTGATAAATAACACAAAAAATATAAATAAAAAATTTTTTGCTCCTTACGCTACATTTTGCAAGAAGTACCTATTATGATAATGAAGTGATATTTTACTGCGCAAGGTGCGTGGCATACCTACGCTCAGAGTAAATAGAGTTACGCCTCTAAACAGAGGCTATAAATATTTTTTGTATGTGAAAACTAAAATTTTAAAAAGTAGTAGAACAAATGTTGTTGGAATTGATGTGGAGAGGCTGCCTGCAAGAGTTGATGCGCTAATTAAAATTAACCTAGATCTAGATATCATACAAAGATGTGCCTTGCAGTCGAGACCAATATCGCCATCTCTCCCAGTTGGAACTTGGCCACTACACCATGGAGTCCGTCAAAATAATAGTATATTATGTAACAAGTGAGCTAAGTTGCTAATTAGCAACGCTCACGAGTTACATACGACGTTTTTCAATACACTTGTGAGTAAAAGACAGACATACCTACGTGGTCATAAAATTTATTTGAAGCAGCTGTTAGCTGCTGCGCGACAGTAGCCCTGTCCTATTACACGTACACACGCTATTGTTGCTTGGAGGCGCCGTGCAGCCGCTGCTGCTGCAGGCGCTCATATTATTAATGTATACCTAACCCGGATCAATAAAATATGCTCTGTTTACTCGCATGTAAACACTAAGTTACAATTCAACTTTGTAGGATTCATTATATTATGCACTAGGGTATAATATATTATGCACGCGTGACTTATAGCCCAGTTTATAGTTCTAAATTCAATAGAATAAGGCTCACTTTACGAGCAAGTGTGTTGAAAAGCTTATTATTGAATGCTGTCAAAATTGCGCTTTTTAGGCATCTGAATCTTACGCTAAAAATCCGAACCCTTATAAGATTACTTGTCCGTATATCTATTCATCATTTTACAAATACGATTTTCCTCAACTAAACGAGAAGGTACCAAACGGAAATTAAGTAATTTAAGTTTACGATCTCTTGGAGCAGAAAAAAAACATTCTTCTAAGTCAACAACATCAAAAGATGCATCTGTTTATGCCGTACATTTTGACTCTTAAAAGTACTCAAAACCTATAAAAATATGCTTTGGATATAACGAAAGGGCTCCGAGCTAATATTGGCTTGCTTAAGCTGATCATTTAAGGTTTCACCGCCTTTTAACCCTGAGCAACTGCAAATGCTGCAGTAGACGTCAATGTCAACAGTCAATGTCAACGTCAGCGTAGGGTTACAATGACTTTATCCTGTAAAACCGCGCGAAGCTGCTAGTGTATTGTAAAATTGTTTTGCAGGGCTTACAGTTTCACTACGTTTCTTACTAGACTTTTTCTTCCTTACCTTGTAAAAAATTTCATGAACATTTTTTTTATAAGTATAGTAAGGACAGGCAAAACATTTTTCTTCCACGACACCTTAAATGAATTGAAGAATACCACTTCTACATAGAAGGTCACGTGAGATATTGTAATATAGATTTTATGTAAATGTATCTAATACTCACAACATGATATAATGTAGAGTAGATACTTAGATCTTTCGGCAACTTACATTACCATATTAGAAACATCTATAAAGAAGATAAGTTTATAAATAAAACCTAAAAAAAACCTACTTTATGTCCTATAAAGTGCGCTATATTCAATAAAAGGACTTCACATACCCTTAAACAGATCGATCAAGATCCTTAGGTATAATAAATATTCCTGCATAAAAATTTCAAACGAGATATCTGCTAGAAAAACGCCCCATCTCGATCATACCAAGCCTACTGACTAACAGCCCACACATAATCCGTTTTATTGGATACGTGATATATGTAAAGTCGCTCATACAACTCCATGCGCCATCGATGAAAAAAAAACGTATCCGGTAAAGCGGACCATGTGTGAACGGGCTGTTACTCGGAATTCTGTTTTCGTAACGAGAAAACTTTACTAAGAAGCATGCAGGAAGATATTCCTTGTGGCAAAGTGTCTTTATCAGGTAATTTAGCTTTGTTAAAGACACGTGCGACCATGATAGGTCTCATGATAGGGCCGTAAACTCTAATGCACAGCATCCGTAACGTTCTGCTATTTACTTCGAACTACGGAAAGTGTAACCCACGCAAATTGACATGTCCTTCGTTTTATTACTCCAATTATGACGGTAAGTGACAAATCAATATTGCTGCTTTGTGATTAGCATCTTATGCTTAAACAGAAAGGTAAATGTTGATTTAACTAATACCATTCAATGTTATTGTTACAGAAAATTGCATATGAAAAGTAAAAAACAAAATATGTACGTATCTAACATTCATACTAATCAAATTACATTACTAAAGTACATTATCTAACAAAATTAAGTTTCTGTAAGAACAAATGTTCTAAATAATGGATATACGAACTTTTGAAACATATACATCTATATCTATACTAATATATAAAGCTGAAGAGTTTGTTCTTTTGTTTGTTTGTTTGTTTGAACGCGCTAATCTCAGAAACTACAAGTGGGATTTGAAAAATTTCTTTTTGCATTTGATAAACTCTTGAGGAAGGTTATAGGCTATATTTTTTCGAATTTCCCACGGGATCAAAAATTACGCAGGTAAAACCGCGCGCGGTGGCTAGTGTGAAATATATGACTATTAGAAATTTACATGAAAAACATACATGAGTTGATGTCGAATATCTATGTTCATCACATAAATATACCTAAGCCCATCGGGATTTAAACCCAAGACTTCAGGAAAGTTTGGCTATATTGTAATGCGCAAAAGTTAAAAAATTCTATCATTTTACATGTAATTATCTAACGTTATAAAGAAAGTAGGTACTATTTTTCATTTTAGGTATCCGGGCCACTCGACTGATTAAATTGTACATTAAATAAAGGTACACATTTGAAGATTCAACGCTGAATTATCCTCTTAAGCATAATTACAACAAGAATCCTCTCAAATCATTTTGAAACATGCTACTCGTAGGTTTGAAATGAACATCTTCGGATTTTATACACTTTTTCGAAATCATGTCTTGCTCTTGTTAGCTATTTTATTGTGTATTAAACGATGGCATAAAGCCTGGAAAAGTAACAATTACTTAGGATTTCTTCATGTTAGGATATTCCCAAGAGGAAAGTATCATTATAGCATCTCTCTAATTCGTAATGACATGATAAACCTATATTAGTATAAACACAAAAATATGTTCGTTCTAAAATACGTTTGAGCTATTTCATTTTGTAAAGGAATGAAAATACACTCGTAAAGCCAGTGTTTATTCGACGTTATAGTAAGGGGGTAGTCTCTAATCATCGTATTGTACTTTGGTTTTTTTTAATTAATGTATTTAAAATATACATAAAATAAAAAAATATAAAATCCACAGACAATCACACCAACTACATGGCCCCAAAGTAAGCATAGCTTGTGTTATTATGGGATAGCATGTAGCAAACTAGAAGGGAACCTAGAGTATAAATACATAAATAAATAAACACCCAGACACGAAACAAATTTTTTAAAACCCGAATCGAACCCGCGATCACTGGCATCTGAGGCAGTAGGTTTACCCCATCGCCAAAGTGGTCGTCCACTGTACGTAATTTATATACAATTTAATACGTGTATATAAATTACACATTTCGTCGGCCAACACCATATCACAGTATAGTTTGCATATCTATACTGCGACCATATCGTGAATTTTTTCGATTGTTTCGGGTGTAGAGACCTCAACTGGGCATCCAGGACGTTCGGCATCTTCAGTGCTTGTACGGCCACAACGAAATTCAGTAAACCACTTTTTTACCATTGAAATCGATGGTGCAAAGTATTTAGTATAGTATTTATCAAGCTTAGCCTTGGTCTCGGTAATGGTTTTTTTTCGCAAAAAATAATGCTTAATAATTATATATGATATATGAATAAAATCATTTATTTCAGACCATGATAATCTATTATTCTGTTAGTAACAGTTTTACTTATGTATGTTAGTAGTGAATCAACTTGAAAAATTTTAGAACAACAAACAACATTCAATAGTAGTTTAAAATATAAATTAAATCTACATGACAATAAAAATTGGACTCATAATTAAATTGAAAGTCACTATAAAAATAAAAAAATAATAAGTTAAAAACAAGTCAAAATTAAAATAAAAATCCAAATTAAGGTCACCGTAAAATTAAAAAAAAAAACAAATCTAAATTAATGTCATAAATTAAGTATAATATAAAATAAATAAATATTACCATTGAAATTAACAATTGAAATATTGGAGTGACATTACATAATTAAAATAAATTAAATTGAGACAAAAAAGCATTCATTAAATTAAAGTCAAAGTTGTCTATTACGCAGTACATGTATCCTGCAACAATGATTCATGTACTGCAAGTCGAAAGGCTCAGCGAATAGCCGCAGGATGCCACTGCGGCCGGCCCGCGAATATACAAAGGCTATATACTATTTGAGTCACGAGTCAGACTCTAATAGAGGAGCTTTTGTTTATGCATATTACTTGACAATACCTAATCGAACTCAGTAAAAAAATTGACTGAAATGGATTAGCTTTTGCTCTTGTAATTTTCAAAGAAATGCAAAGACAAAACCTAGTACTGTATAATACATATTCACTCAAATAGATAAGCTTTTGTCAAGATAAAAAGTAGGTATAACTTTGTGTGATATACATTGCGATGAAAGAGATAAGCTACGAGAAGGGCTCCCGCACCGGAAGGCGGAATCAGTACGGTTAGGTGCGACGACGAGCGCAGCGAGGAGGAGCATGTTAGGTTGCATATAGTTATATAAACCTGGTCAGCTATTATAGTCAACCCTGGACAATCCCGATATGGTCAAAAGTCAAACGTTAAGTCATCAAAATAACGATGGTCATAATGCATGCACATTTTATTTCTATCTTTGAAAATCAGAACAATTGCCATTTAAGTATCAATTGAAGCCAACGATCAGTAAATATCGATATCAAATGGGATAGCTTTTGTTGCTGCAATGTTCAATTGAAGTTATCTCACAAAGTCTACACGACTTCGGTCAATTTCTGTACTAGAATAGATTAGGGTTTCGGCAAGTTTTTGTCAAACAAAAGCTAAGCCAGTTCAGTTTGCACTTACACTCTAATGGTATAGCCTTTGTAAATACGCGGCCGGCCCGCACCCGCCGCACCAGAGACGTGCACCGCTTGCGCATGGTTGCATAGAAGCAATCCGCACGGTTTTCGGCACACATCCCCGACGCACTACAGAAGCGGGGAAGCCGCAACAGCACCCTAAAGGCATTATTGAATTGGACGCGCAGGGCACTGTACCATTTGCTAGTATAGTCTAACTAGTATAAGCACAAGAAATTCACTTTTTTCCATTGTTTCCTCAAATTACTGGGTAGTCTGATAAAGATAGCTGTTAAACAGAAACTAAATGACGCAGCAAGTGCAAATTATGACAGGAGTCAACTGACAGATGCCTGTTGACAGAAGTAGTGTTGTTTTTTCCGTAAAGAGGTCAGAAATTCGAATAGTCCCGCCCAGGTATAAATGACGCATGATCCATGAATGAAAAAAAATATGAGTAGTTTTTTTACGCACGAGTAAATATTTGATAAACACTTAACAATAAAAAAGTTTAGTGACGGTAGCAGGAAAAATTTCATCATCTATTATTAAGTTACCTGGTACAACTGACAACTCACATGATTACCCCTTCATAATAGAATAGGAAAGGAAACCACACCTACACGGGAAAAACCACATTATTGCTATGAGTTCCAGGAAAAAAATAAGGTTATTTTCGTTCTGAAGAAATATTTTTACCAGTAAGTAGTGGAAATAGAAATCATATTTGTTTACTCATTCGAAATATCGATAAATCATTCAAAATGAAAACTTCAAAACTTATGTACATACGTACATAAATACATAATTTCACGCCTTTGGAGTAGGCAGACAAAGAACGCCAATTGCTACGATCCAGACATGCCACTTTCGCTTCCTGCACGATTATTATTATCCTTGTTGATTATTAAAACATTCCTGTGTGTTACTTACAAAACTGCGTACTAAAACGAATGCAGTGTCAAAAACTGTATTCACCAATATTTTGAAATCCTCGTCAAAATTTTTGGCTGAAGTGTAAAAATGTAAAGTAAGTACTTCAGTACTTACATTTTTAACAAAAAGTGCTGTATCAATTTTGGTGAAATTTTCAATTTACATACATTTACGTTCAAAGTGTTTTCTGTCTAATGAAATAAGGATCATCAAAATCAATTTAAAATTTACGAAATAATCGCGTAACAAACAGACAAAACAAGACGAAGTGACAATTAAATAAAAGTTGGCTTAAAATAAAATAAAAGAAAATAAAAACTATTCATATTTATTTTGTTCGTTATACAGTTAGAGAAAG